>WBNM01031664.1:277798-632262 GCA_013399055.1 Ramphastos sulfuratus | reverse complement strand
AGTTTCCAGGCAGTTCAGGATGCACTGAGGCAGTACACTGCCAGAAGCAGAGAGCGATAGCGGCAGGCAGCAGCAGGCATGAACACAACAACAGAGCACGTTGTGTTACCTGCTCATCTAATGGGCCTTTGGACACAGAATAACCAATCAGAATGGCAGTTAGCCAAGCTTCACCATATTAGGTGAAGCCATAGGCTTGCTTTACCCAAATTTGGGAAGAACATAGGCCTTACACGAGCCAGGCTCAAGCTAAGCATGTGTACCTTGTTTAACCACAGGATGTAAACAGGAGCAAAACAACTCTGGGCAAGCCAGAGTCCTCAGACTCAGTGGCTCCAGGGTCTTTGTCCTTTTTCCCACAGGTCTTTCTCCCCATAGTAGAAGGAGGGAGAGCAGAAAAACATGTCTGGGCAAGCCAGGACATGTATAAGCCTATTTTGGCCTATTTAGGCTTACCACGAAAAAAGGGTGAATATCAATGGACTATTGATTTGGGTCCAGTACTGATCTTACTTGTGCTGCTAAGAAGAGGGAAAAACACTATTTCTATCTGAATTGTCAGTGCTGTGTGGCTTTAATCAGGTATGTAGAGATTTTTTTTTCATTATCCTTAAAAACACTGTGTTTAATTTTGTACTGTGCTCTGACTCTTTTTCAAAGAAAACAAATACCTCAGAGAAGCTAGCCTGGAAAGACAGAAAGAGCAAAGCAGAGGAAGAAAGTGAGCGTGCTTACCTTGCCAGACTTGAGAGAAGGCAGAATTACTTGAAGAACCCTCGCTTTTTCCCACCAAATGCGCCTCGCGGCGGCAAATCTCTTGTCATTTCTCAAGAAAAGGTGGAGCAAATCATAGCCAGAGGAAAATCAGAAGATAATAATGGGTATGCACTATACACAGTTGCTTGATTCTGAGCACACAGAGAGCTCCACTATAGGATTACTGTGGATGTACACCTAGGTATTTTGAGCTTTATGTCTGTATAGCCTCTTAGGAAACAGAGTATGTCTGTCTGACATTTTGTTTTGTCAAAGGACACATTTTGCAATTTATTGTTTTATCAGTATTCAAAGAACTAGGCAGCAAGAGACTGTCTCCTTTATTTTTTCTTTAATTTTTGATTTTCCAGTGAGACCTCCTTTGTTCCTGTGTTTCTTGCCAATCCACCTACTGTTTTGTTTACTGATTATGAAGTTGGCCAAGCTTATGAGGTGAGAACTTCTTGCAGGGAGTTAATTCTACTACTAAGAAGCATTATGTCCTGCCCTGATCTACATACTTCACCCAGTGTTTTGGCTTTCTGCAGTTTAACAGAAGTCTAAGTTTCTTCTTTGTACTGAATTACTGACCCTTTACCTTCCTTACTCTTTCATACATGCCACTGACACACTAACCAGTGGAAACCAAAGGAGACTCTTTTCAGTCTCTGCTTTGGTTGTATCTGGTTCAGCCTTTATCGAATGAACTGGTATTTTTTTATTAGATGCATTTAGTTCCTACTAGCAGAGTACTAGGGAATTACAAACATTATAATGAGTGATGGTAGGTGCAATGGAATATTTTGTTTTCTTTTTTAAATGAAGATGACTATAGAGCTGCTGAACATCACTTCAACATGTCATCATGTAAGACTCATCCCTCCTTCTACTTCAGCATTCGCCATTGGGCCAGGTAAGGGCTTTTTTTACTGGCTTTAGGATGTTAACACATAAGAGATCTAATTTATCAGCTTGAACAAAGAGTTTTCAGAGATGTGCTGTGTGGTTCTGCTATCCATAGTGCTCAGTTCTTTAGAAACTGAAGGATGACTTCTATCTGTAGGACTATTCATGTGCAATTCAAAAGCAAATTTGAATGGTCTAATGAGGAATTAAGAAGATTAACATTAAAGTGTTTGGGGTTAGATTGAAATATGGAATACTCAGATTGAGTCTTACCCAAAATTCCTCACATGTAGCTTCCACTGAAATCATCAGATGGAGAGGACAAGAAACAACATGCTTCAGCTGCAGCAAGGAATAATAGGTTAGAGGAAAATTAAGAAATTAAGTAATTTAAGGAAATTAAGAAAATTAATTAAGAAATTAACTAATATATGGAAATTAAGAAAATTAAGTAAGTAATTTAAGGAAATTAAGAAAATTAAGTTATCTTTCCAGGCACTGGGACAGGTTGCCTAAGGAGAATTTGGTATCTCAGTCACAGCATTGGAGGAATATTTAGAAGAAGTTAGATACCCCTATGTCAGCCTTGCTGTGTTGTGGTAGAGAAAAACGTCTCCCCTCACTCTGTTTTCTGTAGTTGTGAGAGGTACATTTCAGACAAAAATCTTTTGAGTTCCGTGGAAGCTATGCACATACACAGTTTGTTCTGGCAGGCCCTTCGTCATCCTCTGTTTTCATCAGCTTGACTTAGGCAATAAATGGGGAGAGTTTACAGGCACCTTTCCAGAGGTGGATGTGATCATAAATACATATTCCAGCATTGGGAGGTTTTAGATTTTTAATTCCCTGCATTCTTTGTTTCCAAGGAAATTTTCCAGGAAAGGGAGGAATGATTGCTCCTGGGATGACATGCCGGTACACAGTCCAATTTATTCCTGAAAATGTAGGAGAATATGAAGATTGTATATTAGTGGAAACTCCAGCATCAAAACCTCTTCTGATCCCTATCCAAGCTAGAAGACCACCTCCAGTGTTAACATGTCAGTAATGCGCAATGTTTAAGTTTCTCTAAACCTAAATGGACTTTGGTAATTTTTCACTTGACTGTCTCCAGTTTTGTGTCACAAAGCAAATACAGGCAAACTTGGCACTGCATTTTCTGCATGTTTATATCTGTCTTGTTTTCACTCCTAATAGATTTATTAGTTATTAAAATGTAATCCTGTCAAATTTTTCCTCAATTTTATCTTCTTGCCACGTCAAGCTTTTATTTGTTTTTTGTTTCACTCTAATAGAGAAGTGAGCAGGAACCACTGTTTGAGGTTTGTGTCTTGTCAGTTCCTGAACTCCTAACTGTTATACTAACCCCAAATACTAAGGAATTATGATTTAATTAAATATTTGATTTAATTAATATTCATAGAATTATACATTAATTATATATGGATATGACATAGGGTTGTCATATCCATAGGTCATGACATGTAGGAGTCTCTGATATCTAGCCTCAGCTGTAACAGCCAGGATTACTTTTTGCAGAAACTTGCTTTAGTTTTTATGTAAATTCACCTTTCCTGTTACACTGAGCTTTTTAAAAAATCATCTTACTTTTTGTCATTGTTCAATAGAGTCTTTAAGGAGGAAGTAACATTAAAGTGTAAGATGAATGCACCTCATACTGCATACCTTTCAAATGGAAAGAACTGGAGGGGGTTTAGGACTGCAGCACTGAGAATATTCCAGTGCAGTAGTGCTGTCTGTAAGAGTTATTTAAGAAGAAGCTGGCTTTGCCAGCTGCTGGCCTGCACTATCTGTATAGTCTGATTTTCTGTGGTACTTATTGCAGTGCCTGACATTATAGACTGTGGTTCCTGCCTTGTTGGAGGAGTAAAATCAATGAAGCTTTTGTGCAGAAATGAAGGAATAAATGGTGGGATGTTCTGTATAATGCCAAAGCATGCCTGGCCACCTTCTAATTCCAGGGTGAGTGATTAGAAGGCAAATACTGGACATGGTGTGTAGGTGCCCTGACATAAGGCCTTTTGGGCTAGTTAGGGTATGTTAGCACAGACATCATAAGGCCTTGATGGGGATATCTGTATTGTGCCATTCCCTCAGGGATTCATATTTATCCTCAAGGCCAATCTACCTGGATGTCTCAAACTTCTGCTTGTGCTCTGGCTTGCCTCTGGAAGGAGTTGTCTTACTTGGTGGTGAGATAAACTCAAGTATAGATCGGGAAAAGGACAACTGGTTTGAACCTTAACCTTAGCCTTCAAGCAAATACAAATGCAATCAGTTCAAGCATTGCTTGAGCTAATTTCCTTCTGCTCTTCACCAAAAATATCACTGACCTTGCTGTACCTGAAGACCTTAGAAATTCACTGCAGTACTGCTCTGTATTTAGCTTTCCATCACAGAGCAGGGTCTAAGTGAAATAGACAAAGATGTGACTGGGCAATTGGTACTTCATGTGCTGGAGGAAAGGCTAATGGATAGCTGCTGTGCCAGGTTGACCCTTCTGAACCACTTTATATTTCTAGCTCACAGTGGGTCAGAAAAATGGAGAAACAGACAAAGCTCCTATGCTCAGGCATAGCTATTCTTCTGTGAATGTGAATATTAAGGGCTCTGTCTTTGGAGACAGCACCTTCCCTCCTGCTTTCACCAAAGTAATTGTAACATATAGAGTATAATTAAGCTGTATTCATAAGCTACATGCTTTTGAGGTGTTTGACAAAAATTACAGTAAGAGGTAAAACAATGATGCTGTAATACACTGCCCTTTTTATGGTATTTTGAAAACAACAACTTGATTAATTTAATTTATCATTTGTTGTTAGTGGTGGTTTTGTTGTTTTTGTTTTAACATGTTAGGCTCCTGCCACTGTTGGTTTTGTGATACAAGATCCTTTTGGAATCCATCCTGGTGCTTTTGAGCTCATTCCAGGGCAGAGTACAACAGTAGAGGTTAGTACCAACAGCTATAGAAGGTATTTATACTTTACCAAATACATTAGCAAGCAAAATCATTTTAGAAGATCTTGACTGGACCTTGCAAGTTTGAATTTGTGTGAGCAAAAATGCTCAGATCCTTTTGCTCAATCATACTGGAGGAATTTCAATGGTGAGTCTTACTGGAGAGTTTGTCATTGCAACTTTGTCAGTCTTGCTTTGCCACTCAGAGGTCAGTCAGGTTCTGAGAGAGCCTTCTATAAAGCTAACCCAGTCGACTGTTCTCCAGTGACTACAAAGGCACCTTCTGGTGTAAGATTAGTGACACAGAAAACACCTATTTCTTCCTGTCCTCTTCTAAGGGGGTGTGACACTGTCTGTTTCTTGCAACTCTAAGATTTAAATACTAATTAAATGTCCTTTAGTGAACATTTACAAATTGAAATTTATTATTTCCTATAAAGAAATCAGTTAGGGACATTGCTGTTTTGCTCCTCTCTTTCAGGTAGCGTTTTTCCCTTCTTTTCCAGAAGTCTCACAGCAAACGTACACCATTTTTTGTGACAATTATGAAGTCAAGGATGTTACAGTCACAGGTTTGTTTCTAACACCTTTTAGAGATTACATTCTTATCATATATTCAGCTAGTGTGAATGGTGATTGATGGCTTGAAGTGATAGAAACATTTTATGCCATTGAATTTAGGAAATACTTTGTCCCCTGGTGATGTTAAATGCTAAGTATTTTTATTGTTATTACTGCTCCATCCCAGTGCATGAAATACATCAGATCCAGAAAGTACTGAGCTCTTAACTCACTGTAGCCAGAAATCCAAATGTAGCATGTCAACAAGTAGCAGAAGACAAAACCTGTCATTAGGTGCAGTTCCTTAGACTTTGTACCAATAAGATAACATGACAAGCTATAAAACGTCAGTTTGAGCAGGGCAGAAATGCATTTGGGTATGAAGCAAGTTTGGGGCACATGCTTGGATCAGGGCATTCAGGAAAGACAGGCAGTCTTTGGATTAGCTAATGAGACAACTTGAAATTCCTGTGGTTGTTAGTGCTTGTCCTGTAAGGTAATTGTGCTATAACATTAGGCCTGACTCATAATCTATTTAATCACTTCATTAGAGGTAGTTCCTTTGGAAATATTTAGCAGTGCATTTGCTGCCGGTTTTTATTTTTATACACTGCTGAAAACATCTGGGAGCCACATTACCAACCATTGCAAACACTCTGCTCACTTCAGTGAAACTATGCTGATGTGAGCTGAGGTTGTGGCCCTGAAATCCAAGTCTGTTGAATTAATGAAGAGAAGATCTCTGTTGACATCCATTAATAAACAAAGAACATCAGGAAATTATTGTACAATTAATACATTGGAGTTCTGACTCTTGAGGAAACACCAGGTGTAATCACTAATAGCCATGGCTGGTGTTCGCTGTTCATGAGTAATATGGACGATGTTAATAGCCAGATGGTAAGCAGTAATACCTGCTTCTGTCTTCAAGGGGTTGGAGAGATGATAGCTCTGGAGCTTTTGTTCATCACGGGTGGAGAAAGCAAACCTGAACCTGGTGAAGTCACTGATGTAACAGCGCAGCATCTCATACGGTTTGAGCCCCAAAACCCACACACCACTGAGGAGAAGAAATTGCTTATAAGAAACTCTACGTACGTAACTGCTATTAATAGAGTAATGCTCTGCAGTTTGAACATGCTGGTAGGGATCTCATTTGTGATACCACACCCTCTCAAGCTGGAGATATCTTCATGCAGCTGATAAACTTTGTGCAGAAACCTCACTTCTTTTTGCTCCATTATTTTAGTAATTATGCTTCAAGGATACACTGTTAAGAGCTAGAACACAATACATAGATGAAATGTTACAGCAAATGCTAGATTCATGCACTGCCAAGGTCAATATATTTGCTGCAGTTTAGATAAATCTACAGCTCCAAAAGATTCATAAATATGGGTGGCTGCAGAAAATACTTAACAGGGTCATCCAGATGAGATTTGTCTAACTTTATATGTCTGCAATGTATACTTGTGCAGCTGAGTTAAGCACCTCATACACTTTTCATAGTGCAGGCAAATAGTTGCTTCTAACACAATTCTGACTGCAGAGGTCTCCCATAGAACAAGTCATAATGCATCCTGGACTTCACTGGATCTCCGCTGAATAAAACAACAGCCCAGTGTAACTAACTCCTATTAAAACTTTCTCATGATTCCTGCTGTTGCATCCTAGCTATAAGCTCTATCTGAAGTCAAGGAAGATGTACCTGTGTACAGTCACATTGTACCAAACATAGTGGCATCCTGGTTTTGCTCAATATCAGTCAAGCAGCAGTAGAAGTACATTCATGAGCATGACTGCAGTCTTTAGAGGCTGCAGACCCCCAAAGCAATGAGGAGGTCAGTGCTGTTTTAAGATAGATTAATGTAAACTGCTGCTTGCTACAGTGAATTTCTGGGAGGGAGTTTTGTGTCCTGGAAACCACACATGCAGAATACCAGGACAGAATTCTGTTTGAGTAAAGAAAATGTGAACTGGATTCTGTAAACTGACAAGGATGGACTATGCCAATTTCCATGTTTTCTCTGTGTTATAAGAATGACAGCAGTCCTGCGCCTCTGATGTTAGCCTTTGTATGAAACAAGGTTGGACAGGCTGAAGATGAACTCCAGAGAAGCAGGAAAGAGAAAACTTTCTACTGCTACAGACAATCATACAAGAATTGTTTGTGTTCAGTTTTGTCATTGATACTCACTTTCAAATACCAATGTCTTTCCTCCCTTTAGTAAGGCAAAGTTTTTGAGGTCAGCATAAGCAAGGTTTCAAAATTCATGAAGATATTTCGTGGGATACACTTCAGCTGGAGTAACCTAGTTAAGCAATCTTTTCTGGATTACAGTGACTACTGCAGAGCCATTGCTGTGATCTTGGCTGGAGCCACTGTGTTTGTTGACATGTTAAAAACCACATCTTGCACTTGGATTAAATTCAGAACATTATGTAGACCATCAGCAGTGATCCAATGCAAACACATTGGTATCAGCAGGAATGGTCCTGTTGATCTCAGATTCTTAAAGGAAGCATTGTAGAGTTTCCTCAAACCTGTGTAATTTGACAAGTTAAATAAGAGGAGAAAGTGTTATTACACATCTATATAATTTATTTCCATATTAGCATGTTCTTTGTACAGTTTACACACTCCGACCTTACATTGCCTCTTTGGCTTTGTAGCTCACAAAGACTGGCAAGTCTAACCCCTTTAATGTTTAAAGAAATGAGTTCCTTATGTGGAAAAATGAATTGAAATTTTCCTCCCTGATATTTTGCTCAAACAGAACTCATTTTTTTAATCAGAGTTTTTCCTTTGTTTATTGATCTTTTTGCAGACACATAGAACTTCCTTTCTACTGGCAGAAAATGAAGCCTAATCTGAAACCATTAATATCAGAAGAACCTGCAGACTTTTTGAAGCTCAAATGCAACCCAGACACAGAATCGGCCTTCTCCCTGAATCCTGAGCAGGGAGTTTTGCTTCCACAAGCAGATCATGAATTTACTCTCACTTATACTCCACAGGAGGTATGGCTTGTGATTCCTTCCTATCTACAAACTCCAGCTGTGTATTTTTATGCAAGTCATAAAATCCTTGCTGTGCCGCTTTCTAAATTAAATTTAATAAGCTGGTAGTATGCTCTGATAAACAGCACTCAGAATGCAGAAAGTTACTAAAATAAAACATGTTTTGGCTACAAAATGTGAGACAATTTCTGATCTTATGTCATATTTGGTACTGACAGGACACAATAAATTTCACATTGAAACTACGGACACATCCCCATAGCTGCAGCTGTGCTGACTGGTAAAGCTGCCACCCTCACCACAATATCAGCTCCTCCACAATCTCCTGGCTCTTCCCTTTCTGCTGAGTGAGTGGCTCTGGAGATATGCCCCATGCCTGCTGCAACCTAAAAATGTTTGCTTAGCAAACTGATTATTTATTTTTTTTTCCAGCTTTTAAGCTTTTTCCAGCTTTTTGGGGCTGAAATGTGTCCTGTGAAGAGCTATGTGGAAAATTAAGGGGATGGATAATTAGTAGCCTTTGGCAGAGAAGTAAGAGTACACAGCTGTGAGGCATAAAGAAGAGTTCAGTGATGTTTGAATGCATCTGTACCAGTGACTGTTGTCTTAGTTTCTGCTCACTGAACCTGTAAATAAGGAGCATGAGATCACTGTAGCTAAAGAAATTCAAACCAAAGTAAGCCTAAGAATGGGAAAATCCCATGCTGTGATGATTGACAGATAGACACAGGAATACCTCAAGTAAGTATGGAAGAGAAACTAAGTGGGTTTAAAAAATACTTTAATTGTTTAATAGATAACCATATTGAGTTGACTTTAATATATCTCTACAAACAGATGAATCTTTTTCAAAGCCCTTCAGATTTAAGGCCTGCTTCTGTGTTTCCTTCCCTCCTCCCCATTAGAATGTGGAAGGCATCCTCTTTTCTCTTGATGGAGAAACAGGGTTTCTTACTCAAAATCAGATGGATGGTCAGTTAAGGTAAATACCCTAGAGTGGTTGGAAGAATATGTTAGTACAGCAGTACTGAGCTTAATTTGGGGAGCCTTTGCAGATGCTTGTGTGTAGTATGCAATATACTAGGGAAATAATAACAGGCATGTCAAAAATGAGTATTTTTCCTGGAATCATACTCCATGAGATCAGAATCTGGCTTAATATTTTGCCATCAAACATGTTTTCTTTTAGTAACTCTAGAGTTTAATTACTGTTTATCAGAGCCTAGCACTCTGATGATGATCATTCATCCCTTACATGTAAACTACTTTTTCATCTTTTTTTTTTTAATCCCAAACATGATTGATTATTTGACATTAAAGTCCTTTCCTTCTTTACCATGTAGCTGAAGAGTTATCACAGTGTGATTCAGATGGTACTGAGGGATGTCCCAGAATCACCTTGGTAAGCTGAGAACTTCCCAGTGAGATGTGTAGCCAGGTTGTAGCTATGCTATTACATTAAGTTACTGGATTTCCTCTTTCTGGTGGTGATGGACTAACAATTATAAAGGATTTTATCTGCACAACTAATTGTGGTATAAAGAGGATCTCTGTGATCTTCCCTTATGTCTAAACAGATGCCTTAGCCCTACCTCTTGGAAAAAAGACAATACTGTCATTTGGTCTGTTATTTTCCATGCTTTCTGCTGAGATTTCCATCAGATCTCCCTGTTATTACTGTTTGTCACAGCAGCCTGTGACTTACACACTTGTTCATGAACAGACTGGGACAACTGGAGTACCTTAATGAAGTATTGTAATTTTTCCAGTCTTTAATGGTCCCCAGCCTGAGCTAACTGCACATGGACAGTCTGTACTGGAGAAACTTGTGATGGAGCAACTGAAAGATGGGATCCAGTTTAAACACCAGTTTAAGATGCTTAATAGTATTTCTTCCCAAAGCTCAGTGAAAGAGAGGATGCTTCAAAACATCCCAGAATGCAAAGCAGAGGATGTAATAGCACTGGAAATAGAAGTTAAGGGATCAACAGAACCATTTCAGATTCTTCTGGAACCATATGCCATTATCATCCCTGGAGAAAACTTTATTGGTGTAAATGTCAGGAAAAGATTTAAGGTTAGTTTGCTTTTGACTTCATTGCTATCATGTGCTTTGTGTCACTAGGTGTCATAGGTGTTATAGAAGGCATCAGGCAATCTGGAGATACCAGACAATCCATGTTAGTTTAGTTCTTCTTACGTATTTTTAAAGGATGCCCTGACTCCAGGAGAGTCTAAGCTGACATCCTTAGCAATCTTCCTTATCCCTACACTCCAGACAACAGGCTTTGCTCTATTTTTTCATCTCAGGTTTGATACCACAGAGTCTTACCCTTCTAAATATTTTTTCTGGGTCACCAACTTGACATTTATCATTTTGTCAGTCCTGTAGCATGAAAGTTTTCCAGCTGGGAGGAATAGCCAATAGATGATTAAATTGCTTTGTAACAGAGGCACTGTTCATGCTAAGGACTACAGCCAGAACAGAAGAGCTACAGAAGTCCCATATGCTGCATCTTACTAGACCTTATTTTTTCCTGCATGTTCTGATCATTTCTTTTTGACCATTACGGGACACTCTGCTGCTGCAGTCCAGTGCCCTCCTCACTAGACTTAAGAATCCTTTTAATCATGGGAAAAATATGTCAACAAGAGCCAGGCAGGATGACATTTCCCAGTTAAATGGTCTTTCCTTCTTAAAGATCCTGCTGACCAGTGTTTAGTTTTGCATTTTGTCTCCCTAGAAGTTCTTTTTAGGCTGAAGACAGCCATTTCATGGTTCCCAGTAATCCAGTACAGCTACATCTGTGGTATAAGTAATTAAGTCACTTTCTGATAACATAGTGACATTCCTCACAGTTTCCAGGTTTTTGGTTTTTTTTTAAGTCTTAAAAGATAAGAATTTGAATTGTGCTAAGACATCATTATGCTTCAGAGAACAATGTTGTTTATTCTAAGTAAGAAATAACATCTGAATAGATCTGGAAAGCAGGCCAAAGATTTCAAGAGCTTGTATCTCCATCACAATCAGATCCTCTAGCAAAACCAGGCTGCTCTCAAAAGAAAGACCTGAAGTTTAAGTTCAAAAGGTCTTTTAGAACTTTGACAAATGGGGGGAAAGCTTAAAAGGTTTCAAATATGATGTTCTTGGAAAGATTGGTTAGTGGATTTTCTTCAAGTTGCAGAAAACACCTTCAGCTGTGTGAAGATAGGCACTCTGTTCAATATAGTGCTTCTGTCATCTCACTAAATATAGTGCTTTCAGCATAGATCTCCACATCTCAGCTACCCGCACTAAGCTTTCCATATAGACCTCAAAGACTTCCCTGGCAGCATCCAGGGGCTGATTAATCTCACCTTAGAGGCTAAAATAGGTGGGAGGAATTGATCCACCACTCCCTAGCTGGCTTTATTTTCAGTAAAGAGAGGCCTAGGAGATGAGGCCAGATGCAGCTCTTGCATATGTTTTGCAGACATCTAAAATACAGCCAGGTGAATCCCACTTCTTGTTCTTGTTTTACATCATAGGGGAGAAAGGGAGGATAAAGCATTATCATAAAAATAACAGTAGTTAGTAGATGGCACTGGGTTAATGCTGCTCAAGTTGGAGGTTAGATGAAGGATGAGGTTCTGTGCCTTGCCACTCTTCCTGTGATCACTTGATGGCATAATTCAAGTGAAATATGTTGCAGTTAGACTCAAGGTGTATTAGCAGGTTGTAATGTTCAGTGGTGATCAGGATATGTTCAGAGTTTACAAAGTATGTGATGTAAAACTTGCAGGGTCTGGTTTGTAGTGCATGAGCGCTCTCAGCAAATTGGCTTGTTGCTGTGAAAGTGTAAGGTGCATTAACTGTCTTGTTAATTGGTTTAGATGTGGAATAACAGCAAATCATTGATCAAGTACACATGGGAGAAAATCTTGTCCTGTGACATCATGGAAATTGAACCCCATACTGGCGTCATAGGTAAAGTTTCTTCTTGCAAGCATCAATTAATGACAGAAATATTTAAACTGTTATGAGTGGAAAAGAAAAGTCACATAGCACTATAATGCAAGTTGCCCACTGGTGCCAGCTGGAGACTTCATTTGCTCCCAGGAGCTTAAACAACAGGCTTGCAGCAGAGGGTTTCTTTGCAAAAAGGTGAGTCAGGACCCTGAATTTTTCTCTTCTAGATGTGAGTTCATGCTGTGAATTTGAACTGGCAGTTACTGGAAGCAAACCTGGGTGCATCAGCCGTAACATGCTGTGTAGAATTGAACACTGTCCAGAGCCAGTTGTGCTGCATGTTGAGGCTGCTTTTAAGGTAAGAAATAGTTCAGTGTTGCAAGATTACTGACTGTGGAGTCTGGCCACTATCCAAATGTAGATTTTTGCTCCTAAATGCATGTCAAATCTAAAGCAGTTACAAATAGGAGTTGGGTTTGCTGTGCAGTAATGATTGAGGCAGCGTTGATAATAAGGATTTTCCTGTGTTACACGCAATGCATTTGCTTTCTGCTGTCCTCTGTGATACTGAATGTGACTCTCAGATAATGTATGCTTCTTAATTAAGCAGTTTTGGCAGAAGTGTCCATTCTGACATCTGTTTCCTGGTGTCCTAGGGTCCAGTTCTTCATATTGATGTTCCATCAATCCAGTTAGGTTTGACTAAGCAGGGTGAGAGTGTGTTAAGAACTTTTGAGATTATTAATCTGAGTCGGCTGCCAGCACAGTGGAGAATGCAGGAAAGCCAGGTTTGTCTAGCTGAAAGGAATGAAGAGGTAAGTCACTGTAGCTGGCTGTGCTCCCTCTTTAGCCATTCCTTCCTTATGCTTAGGAGATATAATATTCCCTCCAGAATGCAAAAGTTCTAGTTTATTAGACTTCTTACAAAGCTGGTTCTGCATAATTCCATAACAGCTCAACTTCTTCAGAGATTAAATGCTTCCTTTCATTTTTTTCTATTTCCATTAATCACAAATCCTCTGCCAGCCTGATCCAAACAGACAAGGAGCATTTCCTTTATGACAGTGATTTCAATTGGTGCTGGTAATAACTAAGAAGGTAAAACTTTATCAGGACTGAGGCTTCTAACCACTCCCCTCACATCACTGTCATGAACAAGAATCTCAGCACCTACTGAACAGGGTCTTCTGGCTTTAAACAATCACACTGAAACACACAAGTGTGTCCCAAAACAACTTCTTATCACAATGAATATTAAACCTATTGTTTAGTATTATCTAGCTTGTGATGTGTCAAATGCAGTCCACTCCAGTCTTCATGTCTTGGTCATTCCACCATTTCATGTGAAAGAATTAAAGTGGCTTGGAAGTCATTCTGGTGGCAAGAAATTAAGTGGGAGGTGCTATCTGCAGACCATCAAATAGTCCTACAACTGGAAAAAAAAAAAAAAGGTGGAAAAATACTGAAAACCTGGAAAAATACTGAAAGCCTGTTCATATCCCAGTGAAGATCACAGCCCAAGTGCTCCATTCCTGCTTTCCTGAACCTCTCCAGTGCCCACCACACTCTGGTTTTTTTCTGTTTCCACTCTTCCAGTTCTTTTTCCTTGACCTTCTGCCCAAGGATCTCCCCAACTTGTGGCACCTTGCATAACTGCTGCTCAGCCTCTCCACTTGGGAGAAGACACTGCTGCTGTCTGCTTTTCCTTCACATTCCCCCTGACTCCATGCACAGACATTCCTGTTATTCCCTTGGCTCTCACTAACCTTGTCTTAGATTATTACCTTTTTATTAGCTGTCTCTGCAGAAGCAAAGTCCTGCCTCTTCAGCTAGCCAGGTTTTCACACAGCTAGAACTGTGTTTGCTGAAACCCAGGTGGGACTTCAGGGACAGAGAGAAAGGCCATGTCTGAGGGACAAACAAGACACATGCAAGTCCTAATCAGGTCATGTGGCTTCAGCATGTAACACTTGCTTTGCAGACACCAAAGAAATTTCTGCTTTTTCTCTCCTAGGTATCTCCCTTCACTATTCAACCACCTGCTGGAGAAATACCTCCTCTGGGTATATGCAGTGTGTCAGTCCAGTTCACATCATTGCTGTGCCAGCGTCTCCAGACTGTGTTAGAACTAGAGGTAGAAAATGGGGAAGGAAGGTAAGGGGGAAAGTGATGTTCTGCCTTTTTTTTTCCCCCCTGAGATTCTCATGTGACTTTACAAAAAAATATGTAGCAGGAACTCAGAATGGGGTTGTGTAACCTATCAATGAACCATCCAATCACTAATATTGCTAAATAAACATAATCCTCATTCTTTCCAGCATGCTGCTCTATGTCTAGCACATTTCATTAACAATAACAATAGGCCATCTGTGTGTTTATTTCCAGTCATCTTCCTGTCGTTGTTGAAGTTCAGACCCCCCAAGCATGCCTGATATCTAGCCATCTAGTATTCCCTGAAATGTATACAGGAGTTCCTGTCAAAGCAACCAGCAAACTTTTTAACCAGACACTGCTGCCAGCAAGATACTTATGGGGAAAGGTAAATGAAATGCACTTCTAAGGGATGAAGCATACAGCAGGGATGCAAATTCCAACTTCCATCAAAATACAAAACTACTCTTAAAGCTTTTCTGATGGATCTTTTGAGTAGTGGTTGCTGTTTACCAGCCTATCAGCAGAACTTCAGCTTGAGACCAGCCTTTATGAAAAGATTAACTAATATCTCCAGGATGATGGGTGGGCAGAGATGTGAGAGGAAATAGGATACAAGCTACCAGAATATTAAACAAAGTACCATGGCTGTTACGGGTTTGCATTTAATTTAGTAGAGCAAAGAAGTTATGGTGCTTTTGTCTTGTGTCAAGGAAAACCTTTTGGAATAGCTGGAACCTTGGAGTTACATCCACAGCATTTTACATGTTATCTGATGTTCATTTTGATTCATGCCCCGTGCAATTAGTCACTTAGAGAAGGTGCCATCCCCAAGACTGGCTCTGTGACCCACCTCTGTAGTTAGCACAGAGAGATGTGACACCTCTAGGATCCTGCTTCAGTATTAGACAGGTTGACTTCACCCTGGAAAGGTTTATGACTGTGAGAGGGATGACAGCAGCTCTGCTGCCACAATAGGTGCCTCAGCTGGGCACCTGAAGCAATCTGGAATGAATGCAGGCATGAGCATCTTTTCAGCCTTTGGGGAATTATAAGCCCCAAAAATTTTTTTGTTGCTACCTGAAAGTGTTCTAAGTATGAGAATAACTCTGTTTTCTGCCAGGTCCTCTTTGATCTGAAGAGAAAACCTGGCAGAATCAGAGTTATCTGTGTGTTTGTCCTTCCCATTTGGCAGCTCATTGGAAGCCAGGCAGCTTTCTGCTCCTTCACTGTGTCCCCAGCCAGGGGCACCTTAGGCCCAAACGAGGAAAAAGAATTCTGCATAGAGCTGTCAGCTAATGTTGTGGTAAGTTTGGTAACTGCTGCAATTTCATCAGAACAGCAACACTGACATTCTCATCTCACCTCCACCTGGCAAAAGGAAAGGGCTTTATATACAAAATACAGTGTTCTGGATTTTGTACAGCATCTCTGCTTTGCTCTATAGATACTGTGGTTGAAGGCAAGAACTAAAGCAGTCCACAATTTTTCTGACCTGCCTTTCTGTTTCTCAGCTATTCTTGTTTTCTTTCTCTCTTGAAAGCCCATTCAATTATTCTTAATGCTGGTCACTTTTCTTGGAGCTTGAAGATCCTCATTTTGGATTATCTCAAATGAAACAGAGCAGACTGCCATATACAGAATACATTTGCATTTCTGAATGCAACTTGTCTCATGACATTTTGGTATTTGAAAACTCAGAAGGGGCTGATTGGACTGAGAGTCTGCAAAATAGAGTGGAGACTGCAGAGGTGACAAACTTCAGGAATGCAGCCATAGACTTTATATGGGCATTCAGACAACTGATTTAATGCAGTTGAACAAAGACTCTTCCTATGGGTATGGTTTATTGGCTCCCATTACAGTCACTGGAGACCTATGTTTCAGTAATTAAAAAAAAAAATTAAAAAATTAGGTGTTCCTTACTATCAGAGATGCCCTAGCAGACCTTACATAGCCAGGAATGTCTGGCACATGTGGCACAGGATCCCAGTAAACCTGAGACTTCTTCATGGAAAGTTGGAGGCTCAACAGAACACTTTGGGGATCTGAAAAGCACTTTTGCATATGACTGGGCTGCTGAATGCCATGCAAGCCACCTGCAGGGAAGGTGAGCTAGATGCCTAATTACCATGAATGAATCAGTGGAGAGACAGAACTCATATTTGGAGTTCACTTTTTTAGGTGAGCTCAAGGGCTCACATTTAGGGAAATTACATTTAGGAGACTGAATCTGGAGCTGAATCCCAGTCTGTTATTTTATGTAGGATGTACCAATTCATACACTGACAAGGCAAAAAAAAGAACAATAGTCTTGAATTAGCCAGAACACTGATCTGATTGGAGCACACAATTCATCCTGTAAGTCCTGCTTTAAACATAGGCAGAAATAAAACCTTGGTTTGGGAAGATTATCTAAGCATGACTAGAAGTGATTAATGCTTGGAGCTTTAAAATTTGTGGTATAGGAAGCATGTAAAAATCCACTAATGGAGCTGTTTAAGGCTTGTGGATTGATGTGGGCACAAAGCCAAGAAACAGACATAAATTTTCACATTGGTACGGCCTGCTAAGCAAATCTGATGGTAGCAGAAAATGTGCTTGAAACAATTCAGTAAAACTTTACACAGTTGTATGGTAGTTCTGGGTTTGGCCCAGTGAAGTTCATACGTGTTTTATAAATGCATTTCTTAAGAAAGCTCCCTTTCCTCTGACGTTTGCTTCATTCACAAGGAAACTTGACTCTTCTCTTTTCAGGGTGAGCTAAAAGACCTTGTCCTTCCCTGTAGCATAGAGGACATGGCTGAGCCCCTCTTTCTGAGCATTTCTGGAGAAGTGAAAGGACTGCATGTCACCTACTCAGTACCTTGTGACAGTGCAGTTGCCAGGTAAATCAAGAATTTACCCCTTGCTGAACAAAAATTACTCCCAGAAGAAAAACATAGTAGGGAGAGGGGGAAATCCACTTATCGTTGTAAACTTCATTCCTCCTTCTGCTGTAGGCAGCAAGGACAGTAAAATGTGCTGAGACAGTTCACTGAAGGTGCCTATGTGAAGAAAGATACTGGCTTTACTCCCTAGCCAAATTCAGCATCTTCATAAGCCCAAGAGAAGACTGGGGAAGGCCACTACTTCACCATTGTTTAGCAGAAACAAATGAATGATTGTGAATTCATTAATTCATGAATAATAAATCAGAGTGAATTTAAATGCATGTGCCATGGAAGGGNGACGTCTTACAGTATCACGCTGGCAAATGCGTGGAGGCAGCAGGCAGGATGCAAGCAGGCACCTTGTAATGGCAGAAGGCATGCACCCCGTGTTCCCTGCTCCTTTTATTAACACAGCCTGAAGATCAAATGGGCCTTTGGACACAAGATAGCCAATCAAATGGCAGTTAGCCAAGATTTGGCCATATTGGGTGAAGCCATAGGCTTGCTTTACCCTTTTTTGGGCAGATCACGGGCCTTGCATAAGGCAACCCTGTGCACCCTGTTTACCGCAGTGGCTGGACAGACCCCAGACCCCAGACTTAGTGGCGCCAGGTCCTTTGTCCCTTTTCCCGCGGTTGCTCTCCCCAAAACAGAAGGAAGGAGAGCAGAAAAACATGTCTGCATAAGCCAGGACATTCACAAGCCTAATTTGGCCTGTTTAGGCCTACCACAACAGCATGTTAGTGAAACTCACATTCATGTGTTGTGCCTGGTCTCCTTTTCCCTCCTGGCACTTCCAGCCTGTCAGTTGCCTTCACACTTTTGTTTATAGAGAGCATAAAAAGTCACCTTTCTGTTTGGTAATCAAAGCCTGGAACCTCTGTAGTCACTCACATGTTTATGTGTAACATTTTTTTCTGGAATGCCAAAAACTTTGGAAATTCAACTCTTAGATAGAATTTAGAATTACAGAATTATTCCCAAGATCCTTTTTTTTTTTTTTTTTTGACCATTCAATTTTATTGTTGCACTGTGAGACATGATATTAAAGAAAGATGCCTACACTTCTTTTTTACTTGATATATTTGACTGGTTTTAATTTTGCCTTTCTGATACATAGCAGGATTACTCACTTTGAGTATGCTCACCTTTAAACAAGTAAAAATGGCTTTAATTTTGTTGGTTGGCACGTTAGACATGATAACAATTTTGCCCAAAATGAATCATTACATGGATAGAAGCAGTAAATGCTGATGATAAATCACAGGCTGTGTGGTCTTTTCAACTGATTATCACAACCACATTGATACTGCACATTCAAAAATCTCCTGCAATGACCTGTGGCATAAGAAAGTAAGCCCAGTGTTTTGATATTGCTGTCATCTTCCCTGACAGCCATGAAAGGCAAATGTCACAAGGCCTGTGTGATCTTCTTTTGGACTTTGGATCTGAAGTGGCAGTCAACGACATAGTAAAGCGTCAGCTAATTCTTACCAACCACACTGGGATCAGTGCTCCCTTCAAGCTGGAAGCTGAGTATTTTACTGGCTGTTTGGTTGCTCCAGAACAAGGAATCTGCCTGTAAGTTGCTTTTCTGCATAACGATTCTAATGCTAATATAGGTCTGGATTGAATCTGAAATCAGGACAGAGTGCTGTTGCCTCTGTTACAAGGTACACTTTTCAGTGCTCTGGTGGGATTTTTCTCAAGCTCTTACATTGACTGTGGTAATGATACCTGCTGGTGAAATTTCCTGCAGAAACAGCTCTCAGTGCAAGGACAAGAGATTTAACTGGTGTAAACGGCAAAACTCTCTTGTAACCAACAGACATAAGCTGCTTTACATCAGCCAAGGCTCTGCTGTGTTAGATTGTACACAGAGTCTTGAAACTCTCAAGCTGATTCACTCATAAAGATGCTACTTTCAAACAATGCTTTGTAGGCAGCTCTTCTTTAGGTTATAATAGCATATAACTGATGTAGGAGTCAGGCAGAGCTGTTATTTTAGCAGAGTCCTCGTTTAACAGAATTATTGTGATTGTGTTTTAGTTTTGGGTGGGTTTTGTTGGTGGTGTTTTTTTTTTTTTTAAAGCTCCTCAAGCTACCTGTTGAAAAGAAGAGGACCTGTCACAAAACACACAGCCAGAAGAGCACAGTCAGGTACGAGAAGAGCTATTAATCCCCAAATGATAGGAGTTAGAAGGGATCTCTGGACTAGATAGTCCAAACCCCCCTGCCAGAGCAGGTTTACCTTGAGCAGATTGCACAGGATTGTGTTCAGACGGGTTTTGAACCACTCCAGAGAAGAAGATTTCAGCACCTCTCTGGACATCCTGGTCCAGTGGTCTACCACCCTCAAAGTAAAGAAGATCCTTCTTATGTTCAGAAGGAAGCCCTCAGTGGAGAGAAGGCAGAAGCCAGCTGGCTAACATGCAGCACTGGTGCTACTGGTCAGGCACAGCATTTTGTTCTCAGAGTATCTGGCTAAGTCTTCACTGTTAAGTGACTTAGTTTTCAGCTCATTTCTGAGTTTGAAAGCCCACATTGTATAAGCATTGTCAGTCTCTCTTCCTCCACTGCTGCTTCTTTCTCTCTCCCTCAACTCCTTGCTTTCTCCCTCTCTATATTTCTTCTTGAAAACCTAATATTGAAACAAGGATGGGTGATTCTGATTCACTCCCAGGATCACTCCCAGCACACAGTACAGATAACACGCATAACATTTGGCTATTTCCCTCCTACACAATTGTCCAATATCATTGCAGCAGGCTTTTCTCCCTCAAACCCTTTTACATACCTTCCTCACTCTGCTACAGCAGAGTCCATCTATCATTTCTGATGCATTGTACTGAAAAATGATAGCATTTGAAGCCCCACGAGACCCAGGGAGGGGAGAAATGGGAATGAAACACCATAAAGCGTTGGATGTATCTTCTGTATCCAAAATAAAACTTGGACATATTGGTACCTTGCCATAATGTTTATTATCTGTTGTAAAGGCAGAGATTTTTCAGATGTTGAATTAGTGCTTAAGATTGGAAAAATGCTGCCCTGACAGATTTCATGCAAGCTTACTGCTTTAGAAGGCCAGGTGGCTCAATGTGGAAAGGCTCTGCTCTTTGCAACGCATTCTCTATGTTGGAGAGCACACAAACAGTCAATTGCTAATAGAACCATAACCAGTTGCAAAAATTCCAGCTCATTTTTCTCAAATGTGTGTTTTCATGTAACCAGTTAGTGCCTTGCACAGCCCTAAGAGTCCTGGATCAAGTTATCCTAAGGGACTCCTATGAAATAGCCTCTGCAGGAATTATCTCTCAAACAAATGAAGACCCACTGCAGAAGGAACTTGGGTAAATGTGGGCTGAGTAAATTATGCCAATTTTTTTTAAAGTTATTGAGGTTAGGCTGTGATGAACACCAGCTAAAAATGTAGTCCTGTGTATTCTTTGAAAGATTAACTTTGTTGCATTTCCTTCAAATTCACCAAATGCTTCTTTGCTGTGCTTCTTCAGAGTTTGCAGCAGCACTGCTGTCTCATGGGAAGGGAGTAGCTTTCCATATACAACCTTCCACAGGAACTCTGAAAGCCTTCCAGCAGCTAATCATAGAAATAACAGCTTACAACAACATGTGGGGAGAGTACCAGGATGATCTTGTCTGTAAGGTAGGTGGGGCTTCAGTTTTAAGTGAAGTATTCCTATGGCAGATCTTACACCAATGATATTTTCCAGCTTCCTGTCTGTTAAAAGCACTTTTTCAGTTTGTTAGGACTTGTGTAAAAATTCAGGGTAGATATTGCTATGCCACTGCCTTCAAACCATGTGTAAGGAACAATTGTTCACTCTTGCAGTGCGTAATTTAGTTTTGGGGTAACATGTTTATCCCTTGGGAGGTTTTCATGTGACTTTAAAATGACTGGAGCAGTTCTGATTTGTAAAAGCTGCTTGGTATCTGGCCAGTACTACTCTGCTCTACCAATACAGTATCTTGAGTGGCATGGTGAAGTCCTAAGGAAGCTGATGAATGTATGAGATACTGCATTCTCCTGCTGAGAAGAGCTTTTGTGAGCTGTGTTCTTTAGCATGAATTAGATGTTGTCAAAACCAGTAAAAAAATATTTGAAAACCCAATCAGTTTTCAAAATACAGTCTTGTAACACAGATCTAAAGTTTTGTCTTGATTCTAACAGCAAAAAAAAAAAATCATTTTTAATAGGTGGGAGACTTACAAACTAAATTAATTCCTATGCAAATGACTGTGAAAGGCTGTCCAATCTTCCTGCGGATGACAGGACCACAAACAGAGCAACCCATAATCAGGTACAGCACAAAACACTGTCAGAGAATTAAATAGCATTGGACTATAGCCAACATACACACCTGTTTCCATCATTTTATGATATAATGAGAAGATGAGCAAAGTGGCTGTCTATCTACAGTATCTGCTTCTATAACACCAATCTCTGGCAGTATAATAAGAAAGATCTGCATACAAGCCTTCTCAGGTTTACCAGCAATCCCTTCTGGGCTCACAGTCATGAAAGTTCACCCAGTCCAGCCTTATTCTGATTCTGAGGTAATGGAAACTGCTGCATGGTGGCAGTTCTTGTCATCATCCACAGCTCATTTCTCCCTGTCCCTTTTCCTGGACCGGAGAGATGCAGCCCCAAGGTACACACAGACAGAGGAAGGCTTACGCTCTCTCTACAGCAAGTTGCATCTGCACATCTGGCAAAGGTCAGTTTATAGGGCCCTGGGCACTACTTGCTCAGCCAGCTGCTGTACAGCAAGACTGCTGCTCTGACTTCAGAGGAATTAGCATTAGAATGTAACACACCACAGCCAAGAGCATTTGCAATGTCAGCTCTGTATCAGGGCATAGAAAATGTATGTAGCTACAAAAAAGCCAAACCATTATGCACCTGGAAATTGTGTGACACAGGTCACCCCACTGTGGTGGTGCCATTTGCTGCTGCTGCCAGAGTGTTTCACAAAAGCTGACTTCACTTGCTGGCCCTGGGAAACACCAAGTGAAACACCTGGGAAAAGACCGATTGAATAAAGGAACTTTGTATTTCACAGTACCAGCCCCACCTTACCTGACAGACACTTGTACCTGGCTACCAGCGAAGCCAGATGTTTCCACTTCCAAACAAATCTCTAATGATTTCAGTCATTATTTTCTGCCTGTGGTGACAGCAAGATTCCCCCACCCCAGGTTTGGCACTCTCATCTCTGGAGCATCTCCTGTCTTCCGGAGGATCCAGCTCAACAACCCCACTCCCTTTGGTAAGGATGACTTTTGTACAACAGCCATCAACACTTGCACTGCACTTCTGTTGATAATGAAAATAGAAGAGCCTGTTAACATGTTAATTAACTACTTGTTTCCCAATCAGTTTAGTTCTTCCAAAAATGATAATGGCATACAAGAGAATGTCTAAGCTGTTTTGTAACATGGCAGTATGTGTCGTCAGGGCTTTATGTGCAGAGTAGCATTCTGGCATTACTGCTGTGAATGTTGGTTTGCTTCTCATGAGCAGGTAAGCTCCAGCCAGAGCATAGTACACTCAGAATGTGGTTGCTGTGAAACTGTGCATCCCATTCTGATGTGTCTGGGGTTTTGCTCATCGAAATGATGGGACTTCAGGGTCTCCCATTCTGTCTTTGTAAATCCAGTCACTGCTTGTTAGTGATATTTTCTGGCTCCTCTGTGCTTAGCCTTTTTATCTTGCATGAGGTTTAAGCTCTTCAGAGCAAAAGTCAATCATATTCAAATTTCTGAAAACCACCAAACATATTTGCTTAAAACAAAATGTTCATAATTTATTTTCTTGTCACTAAAAATATAGTTTAGGGCCTAGAGAGTGAGCAAGCTGCAATAAGAGCATGTCACACATGGTCTTAAATCATTTTAGTTTGAAGCAAACATGAAAAGTTTAAGATGTGCTTTAATACAAATGCAGCTGCTAAACACAAATTCATTGCTTGATGTTCTGGTTCTCCAGTACTAACTAAGCTGTGAGTCTTCTCAGTGACCAGAAGTAATTGTCCTTTCTCATTTTCAATTCAGATATCCGCCTGGACTGGCAAATTTACAACCAAGACCAAGATGATAAGAAGCTGGTGGACCTGCTGATGTTCTTTGGAGACCCTTTTCCTCTTCAGGACATAGATGAAAATGAGACTGTATCAACTGGTAGCACCTCGGAGTCAGAGATCGCATTAAAGTTGGATCGAGCTGCTATTCCCTGTGGAAGCATTCATCCAGCTTCACAAACCACAGATGAGGTCAGCTGTTAGTCTGTTTTTTATACTGCAGCTGAGATACTGATGGGTTTCTTGGCATGGGAGCTTGAAAACAATAACACATCATATGATTTGTAACTAAGAGCTGGATTGTTAAAAGAAATGTCAGCTCCTCACACAGAAAGGTAATATCGGGTAGATTGCTGTTGGTATCAGCCATCAGTTTCCAGAGTGGGCCATGAGCAAATAGCTCTTCAGCTTCTGCTTTTCCTAAAATAGCTGAAGAAGCTGATGAGATACTTTAAAAAATAATGTCGTTGAAAAAGAAATGCCATTTTCCATCCAAGTGTTGCTATAACTAAAACCCCTTTCTTTGGGTCTACTATTCTAATGGTACTTTACAGTGCCAATGTGTGCTGTAGTCAGAGAGCAGAATCTAGCTTGTGAAGCTCAAGTTGTAGCTCACAGTCTGGAGGTGTTTATCCCAGTGCTAAAGTTAGATCGGCTCTGTTACTCTGTTAGATTATAACGTCTATGACATGTGAAGTTTGACTATAAGATGGCAATTTAGACTTATAGATTCATAGAATACCAGGCTGGAAGGGACCTCAAGGATCCAGCCTTTCAGGGTAAGAATACAGTTTAAATGAGATGGCCCAGCACCTTGTCAAGCTGGGCCCTGAAACTGTCTAACATAGGAGATTTCACCACCTCCCCTGGGAGTTTATTCCAATGTCTAATAATTCAAATGGTGTCTTGAAGGGTTGGTGGTGACAGGGAGAAGGTATCATGCAGGATATGTTTATATCTCAGGCAAAAGCTTTGCAGAAAAGATACTGAAATCACATTTTTCTCAGAATCTGTCTGAAAGACGTATTTTTTTCTATACCTCTAACCTTTCTTGTGCAACAAGGGAACAATGTTGCCCTGGAGTGCTAGTTTCTGTAATGGCCCAAAGATGTCACCGCTGAGTGATTCTCCTGGTAGAACAGGACCTAGGCATGCACATTTTCCAAGGAGCTCAGGAGCAGTTCCAGGAGAGCAAACCAGTGCACCAGAAAGTTATGTACAGGCCACTTCCACATGCCCAGTTTTTGTGCCAGAAAGAAAGGAACTGGAGCTGGCCATTCAGTACAGCAGGTCCCTGCACGCTGCACTGACATTCCTCCCCTGTAGTGTAACAGTTTTAACCATTCCCCACCCTTGTGTCCCTGCAGTCTTCAGTCTCTGACAGCCAAGAGAAGGAAACCACCACTCAAGAATCTACAACACAGGAAAACATCACTATACTTATTCGCCCTCATGAAGGGATTCCTGCAGACAACCCCTACTCCATTACTCCAAGACAGATAGTAAGCATTTACATTTTCTTTGTGCTCAGATTTAGCATGTTTTCTGCAGGACAATGGAGATGGAAAAAGAGAAGGAGGTGAATTTGGTTTGAGGTAGAGACAACTATACGTGAAAGACTAGGTTGGAAACTTTGGGGTCTTGAAGATGTTCATCAGGAGTTTGCAAAGAGTGTCCTACTTAAATTCGAGCAATTACCTGATGACTGGAATTGAGTGCTCCAGACTGGCATCTCTGGAGTTGCTTTGGTGGAATGTGTGGCATGAGGTGAAAGGCATCAAACCTGAAGCTTTGGAAGCATGTGTGCTTAACCAGGGTAGGTTTGCTAAGTAGACATGGCAGATCTGGGGAGCAAGCCCGAGTATAGCCCATCCCCAGGAGACTCCATGCTGCCTGTGCAGCTTGTTTTAGCAGCTGAGGGTACTTGTGCAATCCCAGACAGTTTCCTGCGCTGCTGAACTGTCGTCTCCCGACTGCAGGTAGTTCCAGGAGGTGGCAGCATCTGCGTTTGCATCTCCTTCAGCCCACTCATCCTCTCAGAGACCGTGACTGAAGCGCAGTGTGAGGGGCTTGCGCTGGGCTTCATGAGCCTGGATGACAAGGTAAGCTGTCTATCGCGGCAAGGCTGGAGACGGCTGAAAAACAGTGATTGCCCTTCCTGCAATTTACCTACAGGCTGCTGGGTTCCTGGTCGGTCTGTACCAGCAGTCCTGTTCTTGAGGGCTTGAAATGCTATCACAACATCAGGTCTTATTGATAACAGAAGTTAACAATGGGACCGAGACTCAGGACTGCTGAGTCCTGTTCCTGGCTCTGCGTCCACCTTCCTGTGTGAATTTGGACAGCATGTCCCTCCTCTGGGAAAATTCAACTGTAAGTGCAGCTCACAGACTAATGTGAGGGCTGAGCACTGTTTCGTGAATTGCTCTGCCATTCTCTTGACACGAATCATTGCAAAGGTGAATGACAGGAGAACATTTTATAAAAACATCTCAGATGTTGCAGATTCCTGGAGGAAGAAATGTCCTCACCTGTGTTAATTGTAGCTATTCAGAGCCCAGCTATAGCTTAGCTTTTCTGTTCCTTGCACATTGCCATCAT
Source organism: Ramphastos sulfuratus (assembly GCA_013399055.1). Classification (NCBI taxonomy): domain Eukaryota; kingdom Metazoa; phylum Chordata; class Aves; order Piciformes; family Ramphastidae; genus Ramphastos; species Ramphastos sulfuratus. Next base: position 606,304 of record WBNM01031664.1, on the reverse strand, counting down.
GTCTTGCACAAAGGCAGCACATCAACAAGCAGAGTCCTGTTTTGGCCAGCAGCTTCTTAAGCTGAAGGCAGGGTTTCAGTGCTAGTACAATTGTTTCATACATCGTTTCTGTTTCCATTTTCCTGTCAGTTTGCACAGACAGTGCCCACCAAAGTGCATCGCAGACAGGGCTATGAAGCTCCACCGTTACGAGTCTCCTTGCAAGCTTTCATAGCACAAGCTGTGTGAGTACCACCACTGACGGCCAGTGTGCCCACGGAGTGAGCCAGCCTGGGGGCAGGCCTCTGACCAGCTCTGATTCTTTACACTCAGGTTAAAAGTAGACATGGATCACAGCAGAGGGATGGTGTTTTATTCAGCAGCAAGTGATCTCCTACCAGATCAGCCTCTGTCAGGAGTAAGTACTTCAAGCACTGATGTGTTCAGCTGGTTTGTGCTGCTGCAAGATTTCAGAGCTGTGCACACGGTAGCCTCATGTTGCAGTTTTCTGTATTGTACATAACAAGACAGGTACAACAAAAGGACTGCAAGTCCTTATTAGACATAAGCAAAGCTGAGCTCAGACAATACCTGGTTTTATGTCTTTTGCTTTTTAAGTAGGAAAATAAGTACTTATTTTCAGAACGCAAAGGTCTGACAGCAGAGGGAATCACTTAGAACAGCCTGGTCAGCTCCTTCAGCCTAGACATTCAAAGACTTCTTAACATTATTACATTATTTGTATTTTAGTTCTTACTCAAGAAATTTTGAAAAGCACAAGTAGGAAATATTGGGATAAAGCCCTTCAGATCTCCAGTAGTGTTGAATGACCAGAGTAGCACGAACCTCTCAAGGGAGTCAAAACTGACCAGTTTTGAATCATTTCTCCACCAGGTTTTGACAGATTCAGTAATGACTCAGAGTTTGAAACTCACAAATCACACTAAGGCTCCGCTGTACTTCAGGCTCCTTCTGTCTGCACCCTTCAGCCTCTCCAGCACCAAAACATCTCACAGCAAGAAGAAGGAAAGTGAACAGCAACCACAACTTGTACTTTACCCACAGCAAAACATGCTGGTAGGGCTCAGAAATAATAATCCTCTGCCAGAATAGATAGTTTAGTAATTGGTGTGTTAACATGGCCCAGATGAACCACAAGAAAAACACAACCAGCCCAGAAATCTCCCAGTTTATGGGGAAATAGTGCTATATTAGCAAAGACTAATGACTGCCATTTTTCCTGCTATATTTTGAGTACAAAATATTTTTCTACAGCCACCCTGATGTGCTTTCCTCATCAACTCTGACCTGTTGTAAACTCCTGTAGAAAACCCTGTGGTTTCTAGAGCTCACCTAAATCAATAGCCATATGGAAACTGGACAAATGGAAAGACTTCCAAAGACTGCAGTCCCTTTTTTTCCTTAAATTAGATGGAGACAGTGCAAACACAGAGGAAAACACTTAATTTTGAGTGTACACAATGACATTGAAGGAAACAAAGTCCTGGAGTCAAGAATTAGCTAGGGTGCAAAGAGCAAGTAGCAGTTGCATTTTTGGAAGCATGTTTCCTATTTGTCAGTGTTCATTTTGAAACAGAGACACATGTCTTAATTCTACCTGTGCAGAAGACTTGCATGTCTAAGACAGCTTTGGGAAATTGTTAACCTTGGGAATTTAGAACTTTTGTCTTGCTAGAGGCTGTTTGTCCCCTGTGGTTCAGAGATTAGCTGTTCACCTTTACACCCCATCTCTGTGTACTGGATTCATAGGAAATAGCTGTGTTTTCTGTTTAATTATAAGGCTTTGTTCCAGTGGGAATTTGGCTTCTGGCATGACACCTTTGGGTTCCAGTGGGAAAATGTGTGCCTGGGCCTTTGAGCAATGTTTACTTTGGATTTCCTGCACACAGAGTCTTCTTATGTGATGGTCTTCCCACAGGTGAAAGTGTCATTCCACACAACTCTGGAGCTGCTTACATATCAGCATCTGCCAGATACCCAGCTGCTTCCTGGAGTCCAAGTGCTGCAGTCTGAGAACGGAGAGAGAAAGCTGCAGTTTAATCAAAATTTGGTCATTGAACATAGTAACAGCACATGCCAGGTACGAGCAGAACAAGGTCTGGGCCGTGAGAAAGGGCTGTGTTTCATCAGCATCTCTGACTCAGAATGGACATGCCTTAGGCTGTGAGATGCAGCCACCTCTAGAGCGTGTTGTGTCATGTAGCTTAGCAGTAGTGGTGGGATTGTGAGCTGCAGGCAAGCAGTTGGACTTGATCTCAAAGTTCTCTTCCAACCTCAGTAGTTCTGTGCTTCTAGCCGAGTTAAGTGGATTAGCAAAAGGAGATGGCTCTTTGTGGAGACCACAGGTGTATCTTAGGTTTGGGGACAGCACCCCTATGTGCATGCCAGAGATCTTTGAGCAGCCTGGATCATCTGGCTCAAAGTGAAGCACACCCAGTGACAGGGTGACTCTCAAGGTCCTTCTGGGAGATGGGGTCAGGACTCTCTCAGGGAGCATGCCAGTGCCTGAGTTCCTGAGCACTGCCTCCTGCAGCACCCAAGCGCTTCTCAAAAGTCTCACCACTCTTAACTCGTGTGGTGGGGTACAGCCCACACACATTTAATGACCAATCTCTTCCAGATGGAAAACTATAAACCCTCCCCAGGTCTGCAGCCCATCCAGCACACTGCAGGCATTCGTTTCTCATACCTGGTATTTCTGAAGGCTGATAAAGAAAATTTATAATAATCTTGGGCAATCTGCATAAACTGAATGACTCACAGTGGACCATGTGGAGTCCCAAGGGAGGGTGAGATGCTGTAATGTCTGCATCTCCACAGAGAACTCTAATAACAAATGAGGACCTTCGCTCCATGTTACTTTATTAAGACCACAGTGTCTGGTTGGAAAACCTTTCCCAAAACAGTAAACCAGCAACAACTCAGTTCACTCAAAGCTGTAGAATGGAGTTGACTCTATAGTGAAAGAACACAGAACAACTGCTCTTGATTCTGTGCTTGAGGTTAAGAATGATCCAGCTGCAGCACATATTATTTAAAGGTGGGGTTTTGTCTTCTTTCCCTTGCCTCTGTTTTGCAGCTGGTCCCAGTGACTGCTTACCTCACAGTTCCAGTTCTGGAGCTGTCTTGTGACACGATTGACTTCAAGACCTGCTTTGTTGCACTGACCAAGACTGAACATGTCTTCCTGTGCAACAGGAGTGGCTGCAGAAGTTACTGGACTGCTTTGCTGGGTATTCTGGTTTTGCAATTGGATTTCCTTGTTTCACTATTCAGTCTTTTTAGTCAAAAAGACTGCACACAGTATATTGCCAATATATGATGATGTTGCCTGCAAGCACACCAGGCCTGCTTCTGTTCTCACTTATGTGGGCTTTTTTTTTTTTTCCTTTTCTGTTTTTGACATCAGTTTATCTGCATTGATTTCAGCAGTTACCCCAGATGTAACGAAAAGATTTAAGCACAACCCTCACAAGCAGTGGATGTGCTTTGCTCATTTATAACATAATCCTAAGATGCAACAAGAAGCAGTTAGCTCCTCATGAGTTCTGTTTGAGCTTGTGCCTAATGATGTTAACAACAGATGGGCTTCAAAGGAAAAAAGATCAAGGCATTATTATTTTGATGAGGAGGCCCCATGATCACTGCTCTTGATTAGAGGATGAAAACACAAACTGCCCACATGCACAGAAAGCCTCTGACAGTGCAAGACACGATGTATTAGTTGGCTGGCCAGGAGGCAGGTTGTTTTGGGCACTGTGTTCTACAGACTTATATAAAGGGTCTTATGTTCCTTTGTTTGATACTTGTCCCTTTCACTGCAGGTGACCAGGAAAGGAGGAAGAACCTGGAAGTATTTTCTGTCTCCCCTCCCCATGGCATTTTGGAGGCACGTGAAGGAGACTCGCCTACTAAGGAGATTTTGCAGATCAGCTTTACTGCCAGGTACAGTCAGCAGGACTGACACTTTGCTGTCATTCCCTGTCAGGCCCAGACTTGCATGACCAGGCACTGAAAGTAAAGAGCCAGTTCAGCTCTGTTCCTGTAGCACCTGCCTGCTCATTTCCCCTCTCACACTTACCAGTCCTGGGCTTCCAGCTGGTACTTTCCCCATACAGCCATGTTGCCTACACTGCTCCCATGCATGAGATTTCTTCTGGATTTGGCATCCAGGATTTCAGACTGGATTTACACACTCAAAGCCACGTTAACAGCTGACATGACCACTGGAAAAAAGCCCTTTCTTTAGGGCAGGGGGCAAATCTCATGCCTGTAATCTGGTGCAGAGGCAGGTAAGACAGCTGAGCCCTTTATGCACCCAGCACTTTGTAGGACAGAGGGAGAAATGTCTCTAGAGTAGCTCACAATTCCAGTAAGCACGTGTTCATCGTTCAGTGCCTTTTGCAGTCAGTCTTGGGGATCCTTCCTTAGTTTAGGTGACCTCACTAAAAGAATCTTTTCCTACATGCATCCAGAGCACCTCCTGATGATGCAAATAGAACAAAATGTTCTAATGCAGTGATAGGATTTGTTTTACCCTTGCTTAGCCTGCTGCAATGTCTACTGTTGCTGTCCTGTTGATGTTTGCTTGATGAGAGAAAAAAATCAAGGTAATTCTGTTGCTTCTACCCTAAAGGTTTTCTGTGCAACAAGGACAATGTGTGCTGCAGGCAAATGACAGCAGAGTGCAGATGAAAACTACATTTAATATTGTTCTAATGATGTTTACAACCATTTTATCCTAGCCTTTGTCAAAGCTACAAATTAGTTGTGAATGGAAGAAGTAGTGACCCAAAACTTTCTTTGCTCTAATTAATGAGATAAACTCCTGTAAGACAATTCAGCTTCCATTACAAATTCTTTTATGGGAAATTAGCACATGGTGGCAGAATTTTAAGTAAGATAAGCCTAGCCCTGCTCTTTGAGTGAACCCTCAACACTGCTAATGGGAGTGTCAAGACACAAGCTGCAGGTGACACATATTACTGTCACAACTTCCATCTCCTTGGAACTCACTGTGAGATATCTGTCACTGGAGCCACTGAATTCTCAGTGCAATGAAGCATCGAGCAGCTGCTCTAAGCTGTCCCTGCTCTGAGCAGTGTGGTGATCCAGGCACCTCCCCAGGCTCCTGACTGCCAAAATTTTTCTGGAGTGCTTCTGAATATGCCTGAAGTGTTGCTGCTTGTGTGACAAGACTGATCAGCATGCCTGAAAGCAAAGATATTGCTGTACAGCAGCCAGCTCCAGATGAAGAATTCCCAGCAGAGCAGAGCTCAGGACCACTGTGGCATTAATAAATAGTTATATGCATAGTGATTTTAATAATTCACCTCCCCAGATCACTGAGCTTCCTGCAGGGGAATTCTGTATAAGAAGGGGAAAAAAAAAAAGCTGTCTGGCAGCACAGACTCTTGCCTCAGGTCTTTACGACATCTGCCTCTTAGATGCAGAGAAGTCCTTCAGATGAACAATCTCAGGAGTGTTGGGTACACCAGCCCTAGCTGAGTTATGCTGCAAGACTGCCACTTAGCACAACACTGCACTTGCTGTGAGCTTTTGGATGTTCATTTACAAACTGGACTCCACTGACTGCCCCCTTGTCTTAGCGGGGGGAGGGCTGACAGAAACTTTTCCCATTTCAAACTCTTGTCACAGGGACAAGTTTTCACATGCAGGCAGTGCCACATGTGCTGCAAATACTGGCCACCAGCTGAGCTTTGTTTGGTTTAATTTAAGAGTATCACAAGTAGGAAGATACTAAAATTCTTCTTTCAAACACAAAGTTAATAATCCAAGGTCTTTACTTCAGATATAAGCTGGACCATTCTTTTCAAACATGCTGCATGTAGCCATGAAGTGAGATTGATACCTGCAGACCTGACACTAACAATAGAAACCAGTCGCTGCTTGTGACTAGGAGTAGTTTGTGTCATAGGGTTTCCCTCAGCAGAGTAACTAGCCTCCTTGTTCCACACAGAACTGAACCTACCTCTAACTGAACCACCTTCTTGCTCTGTGTTTTAGTAGGGACATTGAATATGAGGCTATTGTGACCATTACTGGAATGCTGGGAGAGAGGCCCTGCAGGCTGCAGATCAGAGGACGAGGCACATACAACAAGGAAGTATGAAGACCTGTGTTAATTTAAGCAAGACAATGTGGGACAAATGTCAAGGTAATGGGCTGGATGCAGATGTACCCTCAGCTGTTCTGGTATGGACTGGACTTTTAGCAGAACAAGTTATGAGGAAAAAAATATGAAGGTACCTTAAAGAAAACAGTCACAATCTCATTCTGTGCTATTATTTTTATAGCTGAGGTAAGTTTACCACCACCCAGAGAACCAGGCTCTGTAAAATAATCAGTTTACATTGCAAAGCAGCTCTGTGAACTGTTGGGACAAATCCTTTGCATATCACAGCGTGCCCCAAATTACAGTTAAAGTCTGTTCATACTTTAGAAAGCAGCTTTTGTTTTGCCTCGTGTATTAGTTTGACAGGAGAATGGCCACTGGCAAGTAATAAAAGCAGGAATTAGTGAACAAGCCAGCAGCCCCTGGGCTGTTTTCTTGGTACTCTACACAGAAAGGGGAAGAGCCAACTTTCCCTGGACTCCTTGGCAAATTCCCAACATGCATGTTCCATTGTGCTGGAGTATTGAGAACACCCCCTTTAGCTACAGAGGGAGGAACCTTTCTTCAATCCTTTTCCCCCCACATGGTTCCCATTTACTCACACTTCTCTTTAAATGTCTTTACCATTACTTTAGCTAAAGGTCACTGAAATTCCCACTTCTGAGCCTGTGAAGTTTTCCACTCCCAACATATAAAAGGTTTGTAAGGGCAGTATGTGTGGGGAGGAGGGAGCTGCAGTCCATACTGGAGGAGAACAAAAGATGCACGATAGCTGCTTTCTGCCTAGATTAAAACAGACTACTGCTGAGACAGAAACCACAGCGTGGGAAAAGGCCTCTCAGAGATGCTAATGCCTCCTGCCCCCTCCCAATAACTGCATCTTTTTGCACGCAGGATTGCTGGGTGAGTGAGACAGGCCACAGCACAGGAATGTAAGACTGTCAGAGAGCTTTGATTATCATAACCTTAAACCAACAATCATCATGAAAAGAAAATGAATCTATTGCAAGAACCCATATGTATTACTAAGTACAAAAACATGAGCCAGGACACAAAACTTCAGACTCTAGTTATAAATTTAAGTTTTTCTAGCATGTCAAAGATGATGAGTATGTTTCTTTTAAGTCATTAACTCCAAGTTTCAGTGATCTTTCTGTTTGTAAGAGAGAGGACAGGGAATGCAGAACTTTCCAAGATGAAATACATGCTTGTAGCAGCACTGAAGTACAGTTGTCGCTGACAGTCTTGTAGTACTGGCAGTAGGAGCAATGCTGAAACGCGCTTTATGTTAGATAAATATTGTTAAGCTTAAGCTTGTCCTCTAAGTTAGAGTCAGAACTGGTAGTTAGACATGTGCTACAGAGGGTGGAATGGCCACTTGCAAATTCCTGGCTTCCAGCAATTCAGCAGAACCGTTTTATTCAGGCATCTCCTGTGTAAATTACATTCTGGTCCCTCTGACAAGAGGCTTCACAGCAGCTTGGTTAGAAGTAGAGAGTCACAGCACATCCTCCAGCACAGTGACAAGTTAAGACAGAGCCAGCTTATGCTGGGACAGGCCAGACACAGCTGTAAAGGAAATGAGGGCGAATCTTTGCACTGCTTTCAAAAGCAAAAGCTGCTCTAGACTCTGGCAAGGTGGTGAAATCTTAAGGTAAACCCTGGAAAGGCCTTTTCACATGTACTGATGATTCTGAGTGACTCTTTTAGACAATTTGTCATATAACAACACTGCACCACAAACTACTTCTCTGAAAATATTCATAGAATAAAGGGATCAACTAAATTAGAAAACATTATCCATCATCACCATATGAGGGCTTGTAGCTGAACTTCAGCTGAAGTAACTCCTCCTGCCAGGATGCTTTTTAACTCTGCAGCAAATGCCAGGTCTTCATCTCCCACCTGCTTAGGTGATCTGTGTGATCTATTCTAATTCACAACTTGTGCCTAACTTTGCAGATCTAGTAGCAACCCCCTGAATCCACTTGATTTCACAGTGCAAATCATGTTCTTCTTCTAGAGAAGGCAGAGAATGAGCTGTTGTTTCAGCAGCACACTGGAGCTTAGTTCCCTGGGTACTCAAATACTGCTGCAGCACCCATGCCAGTTCCAATGCACATCGATACAACACCGTACGCCCTGAAACAAATCAAAAACAAGACCACATTTAGATCATCTGGGAAAAAAAACCAACCTCACATTAAATTTGAGTTCCCCACTGCTCTCCTGCATCATCAGGGGATTCTAATTATGGAGAAGGTTCTGGTTCTTGCAGGGTGTTGTGTGCAGAGCACGTGGACATATTCCTCTGTTTTCTGGAGAGGAGCAGTGTACCAGAAACAAGCTCCTCAGCCATTTGCCCCAGGCATACCAGCAGCAAAGTCAAGCTAGAATTGCTTTGAGTCAGATGGATTGAGAGAAATTCTTCCTTTCCTGCCTCTTACCACCGCCTTTCACGTGACTTTGCTATGTAAGGTTCAAGATAAATTTGAACAGTCAGATGACATGAAGTAGGATTTGTGAAAAGCCTCATTTCAGCTCAAGCTCTTCCACTTCAGTCTGAGGTGAATTAGTGGCTTTGTTTGGTTTGCTTGGCATTCAACAGCTTGCACTCACTCTTCCTACTGGGCTTGGGCACAGCTCACCCTCAGGTGCAGCCCAGTGACACTGCATGTGCCAGCCCCAGAGGGAACAGTGACAAAGCCAGCCAGCAGCAGCCAGGAAAAGCCCAAGTCCTGGGCAGCAGGCTGGGACCAGACTGTCACAAAGCATGACACAGGTGCAGGTCAGCCTCACAGAGCCGTCGTCTCTGACCACTGCCTTGCTGCTCTAACTGCACAGTGAAGATGTCTACCCCAGGGCCCTGCACCACTCTCCTGGACCAGAAGAGACTTTGAATTCATGGGCAACAGCAGATTACCCAGCCCTCCCAAAAAAGCCATTGGAAATTTGTGTTCAAAGCTATCAAAGGGATGAAGAAAGCTTAAACCCAAGCTGCCAGCTGCCTCTGAGCCAAAGTTACTCAGGCACGAGGCATTAAGGCCCCAGTACTGTTCCCCTGTGCTCACCTTCTCCCTCTGCGCTTCAACTCATTGAGCAAAGTCACAACTTGACGAGCACCAGTACAGCCCAGTGGGTGCCCCAGTGCTATTGCTCCTCCCAGGGGGTTGACCTTCTCCATGGGAATGCCCAGCTTTTCAACACAGTACACAGCCTAGGAAGAGAGAGGGAATTGTTTCAGAGATGCTTAATAGTTGTCAGCAAAGAGGACTACAGAGAAGACTGCTGATATCACCCACACACAGAGGGATAACAAACAGCCAGGCAGACAACCCCAGGCAGCTCTAGGGGCTCCAAAAGATTTGTGCTCAGAATTAATTTAGCTCAAACTACATTTGTAACTGCATGAATTCCACACCACTGTGCTACTCGCTCTTGAAGTCTTAAATAGTTCATACTCAGAGGCCTGGCCTCAGTCAGACCATCTTCCCCAGTGGAAACGAGAGGGACTGCACAACAAATCCAACACTAACAGGCTAAGCCTGTCAACTTCATCTCACACTGAGCCCACACACTGACAGGCATGTCACAGATTAGTAGAAGACACATTAGCACACATCTGGCCTTTCATTAAGGGCCTCCAAATTGGTGACAGCTCCAAATTCACCCTGACACCTCCAAGTAACAATTACAGCCCTTGTGAAATAGACTTTGCAAGTCAGTATGAGGATACAACAGTAAGGCTGACATTCGCATTTGGTGGTTATTTTTCTGTTTGTTTAATACTGAACTGTATCAGCAGTGCCCTGCTTAGTTTTCCTTGAAGGAAAGGGAAAATAGCTATTCACATGTGGTTGAAGATGTAGCATGTGGAACAAGTTCAAATCTTAATTTCAAGACCAAGATGAAGTGCACTCAGCTACCAAGCAATGCAGCAATTCAACAGGAAGGTAACTCACCTGGCTTGCAAAGGCCTCGTTAATTTCATAGATGTCAATGTCATTCAGAGTCAGACCTATGGTTCAGAAAAGCCAGGGTTTAAAAGGAGGTATTTTTGCTTTGTGAACACAAAGAGCCTTGTGAACATTCACTCAGACCCTCCCGTTACGAATTCTAGCTCTGCTCCACTAATGCTCCATGGGGAGTATCTATCCTCAGAGATGTTTTTAGGTACAGCAGTGTCTGATGACCAGAGCTCACAGTACAGTAAAGCAGAGTTTGCCAAGCTTCCTTGGATACAATGTGGCTTCTCTGCAGATTAAAGACTGAAGGGTATTTCAAGACTGAGAGGTAAACTCTAGGTAAGCATGTGGCCATAGAAATGACAGGTGGACACAACAATCTCCAGCTATAAAAGCCACTCAACCTGGTGAGGTGATAAAAAGCCTGTTCCACTGGTCAGATGCCAAATTTGTAAGGAAAAGAAACCCAATAAACCAAACATAATCCCCACAGGCTTGTCATATTAAGGAATTAAAATCAGCAGTGCATGAACATTAAATCATTTGACAAATGTTAACTGTTGAGCCTGAGCAGCAATTTCCTCCTGAGCTGCTCCAAGGTGACAACTCACACACAAATGAACAGTATCACAACACCCCAAGGCAGGATCTCTTGTAAGGTTCTGGATTTAAGTTCACTGTTTCTATGCCTGATAGCTGCACGTGACAGAAGAATCTCATCTCAAATTCCAGTCCACAGAACCTGGTCTGCCCTGTGCCAAAAAGTGGCTGAACAACAGGTGGGTCTTACCTGCCTTCTCCACAGCTACCGGGATTGCGTAGGCTGGTCCTATGCCCATAACATCAGGTGGGACTCCAACCACAGCAAAGGACCTGAGCACCCCCAGGACTGGCAGCCCCAGCTGTGCTGCTTTTGAGCGTTTTGCCAGGAGAACAGCAGCTGCTCCATCACTGACCTGGCTGGCATTGCCTGTTGAAAGAGCTCTATTAGCACCCTTTTTTCTCTACTAAGGCAGGTAAACCACGGAACACCACAAATTTAACAGCAGAGCTGACCTGCTGTAGTGCTACCATCCTCTTTGAAAGCAGGCTTCAGCTTTGCCAAGCCCTCCAGGGTCGTGGAGGGCCTAATCCCTTCATCTTGGTGCACAGTGATTGGGTTTTGGTTGCCCTGATCATCTCGAACAGTGGTCTTCACTGGAACAATCTCAGTTTTAAACAGTCCCATCTGCTGAGCTTTTGCTGCTCTGTGAAAGAAGAGTATGAAAGGTTGAAATATTCTCAAGGTAAACTGCAGAAGAACTAACATCAAGGAAACTGGACAGGCTGGAGAGGTGGGCCCAAGCCAACCTCATGAAATTCCACAAGGCCAAGTGTAAGGTCCTGCACCTGGGTAGGCACAATCCCAAGCACAAATACAGACTGGGTGGTGAATGGCTGAGAGCAGCCCTGAGGAAAAGGACCTGGGGGTCTGGATTGGTGAAAAGCTCAACATGAGCCTGCAGTGTGAGTGCAGCCCAGACAGCAACTGAGTCCTGGGCTGCATCGAGCAGTGTAGCCAGCAGGGCAGGGGAGGGGATTCTCCCCCTTTACTCTGCCCTCATCAGACCCCATCTGGAGTACTGTGTGCAGTTCTGGAGCCCCCAGCAGAGGAAGGACATTGAAGTGTTGCAGCAGGTCCAGAGGAGGGCCACAAAGATGCTCAGAGGGCTGCAGCAGCTCTGCTGTGAGGACAGGCTGGGAGAGTTGGTGCTCTTCAGCCTGGAGAAGAGAAGGCTTCAAGGAGACCTTAGAGTAGCCTTCCAGTGTCTGAAGGGGTCTAGAGGAAGGCTGGGGAGGGACTATTGACAAGGTCTTGTAATGACAGGACAAGGGGCAATGGGTTTAAACTGGCAGAGGGGAGATTTGAACTGGATGTTAGGAGGAAGTTCTTTCCAGTGAGGGTGGTGAGACACTGGCACAGGTTGCCCAGGGAGGTTGTGGCTGCTCCCTCCCTGGAGGTGTTCAAGGCCAGGTTGGACAAGGCCTTGAGTGACCTGTTCTCGTGGGAGGTGTCCCTGCCTATGGCAGGGGGTTGGTATTAGATGATCCTTGAGGTCCCTTCCAACCTTACCATTCTATGATGATTCTATGAAACCAGTTAGTAAGAGAATGAACTAAGGTGTGACTTGGTGCAAGGATTATGTCCTTGCTGAGTAGTGGATGACAGGTTCCCACAGCCTCTGTGCTACCAGCTTAGGTGAGAAGGGCTGGCACACCAAGTTCCCTGCAAAGAGGGGCCAGAATATAAAGGTTCCCAGGCTTGTGCAGTGGCTTCCTTTGTTGGATAAATGACTGGAACAGGGAAATGCTTAGACAGAGCTCTGAACTTCAGTTTAACTCTTTGCTCTTTAGCAACCTTAACATACCACGTGCCACTAGGCTGTCAGGATGGCCCTGTGGGCCTGGGGTCAGTTGACTTTGGCAGTAATTGAACCCAAGAGGAAGGTTATTAGAGGTAGGATTGGAGTCACTTGGAGCCAAACACCTGCAGTAAAGACAAGACACTCTGCTCATAGGCTTGACAGCTCTCTAGAAACAGTTACATTTAAACACTGCCCTCTTAGCAAAGGTTCCTTCTGCTGCCAGTCCCACATTCAGATTCAGATGATACTGAGCCTAAGTCACAAAGGAAAAACTGCAGCATGTATTCATGTCAGAAGCCTCAGGGAGGTTTGTGTCCTTTGGATGCTGGAAGCCAGTGGGCCACTCAGTGCTAAAGGTTGGCATGCCTGGTGATGCATGCACAAGCTTGGTCACACAAGCCCCAGTAGAGCTCTGAACTCAGCTTTCCTTGCCACAACACTCAGGACACACACTGCCCTTCACTCTGCCCATCTTGAGCTCACCGTTAAGGTTTGGAAGGCAACATGGAGGCTGCATTTAAGCACTCCTGGGAAGCAGCAACACATTTTCTATCTGTATATATGACTTAATCAAAAGTTTATAAAAACCCAGAACTCAAAACATTTACTTTTGTTGGGAAGCCAAGGCAAAGGCATCTTGCTTCTTTCGGGAAACTCCAAACTTCTCTGCCACATTTTCTGAGGTAATTCTGGGGAAAACAACATCAGAGAATTAATCCAATGACATCTACTGGAGATGCAGCTGGGTTCTACCACAGCAACACAAGGCACAAGCACTGGCTTCTGCCTCAAAACAAACTGCTGCCTTCTGCTTGGCAGAAGCAGATGCTGAATCAAATCTAGAAGCGAAACGAGGATCAAATCCATTTCCCTTGTTCAATGACCTTAAGGCATAAGGAAATCCTTCACCAGAGTCACTGATCTTCTCCCATCTCACACAAGGAATCTCCTACCCCACCCAAGGAGGATGCTGACACAAACAGACACAGGCTCACCACACTCAGATTGATTTGAGGCAGTAGAGTCACAAGGGGACAGAGCATCTAGAAAACCCTTGAGCTTTGGGAAGAGGAAAGACTTACCCCATAGGAATAAGGCAATCTCGAGCCTTGCTGTTCTCCATCATGCTGGAACTGATATCACCAGGGTTATTTGCACTTCGGAGGGACATCGTTTCCACACTAAACACAGGAGATATGAATTTGCAACCCAGGCTTTCATGCTGCGTTTATGGCAATTACTCCATTAAGGCTGACCAAAACTTAGTACCTTGACAACATAGTTTGTTGTTGTCCTACAGAAACACAGCAAGCCACTGAGAACTGGCTGAGGCAGAAGCTCATTAGTCACCAGTATAAGAAGTACTACAAATTACTAACAATTTGTTAAATTAAATTGCTCCTTTTTCCACTAGAAAAAGGATCCCAATGCCAATAAGCAGCTTCCCTCAGACCCTTTCAGATGCCCTAATCTTCTGCAAAAGCACTCAACAGCCTCAGGAAAGACAAATTGCATCTGCCATCAGAGCTGTTGCAGAGGGACAGAGTGCTGCCTTCAGGACACCTAAGCAAGTACCATATAAAAAGACTCCCTTACCCACAGGCCAAGCCAATGTCATATGATCCATTCCGGATGCCACCTGTAACAGCAGTGCATAAACACTTACTATTGCTAGGACCAAAAGCACTTCCATTCCAGCAGTGCTTTCATGGACACTTGAGGAACCCACTGCAGTCACACCGCACTCTCCATGTGCCCTCCTGCCTGCCAAAACGCGAGGTCAAGGAGCTGATGGGGCTGAGAACTAACCATGACATGACATGCAACCAGAGGACAGGAGGGACCCTTCTAGAAGCTGTCTGATGTGGGAGTGGTGGTAGAACTCATCTTGAGAAAACCAAGCTACTTCTCTAGGGGTAAACTTGACTACTCAGGGATATTAAAGTACTCAACTAACGGTGAAAATTCCTAACAGCAGAAGACATTTTTATTGCTCAGAGATTGAAGAACAGGAGAAATGAGCACTTGGGGCAGGGCAGGCATCAGCACTGATCTGAGGGCCCATATCACTTACCAGCTATATTGATAATGGCTTGCAGCCCAGAGGAGCACTGTCGGTTCACGCTCGAGCACGGCACCGTCTCTGGGATACCACTAGAAAACCAGACAGTGTTGGCAAAGACTTAGTGATGAAAGCCAACAACACACCAAACCTCTAAAGACAGCACTAAGCCACTTGGTTAAACTTTAACCCTCAAGTTCAAGACAGATCACTTTATAGGTTTGTTGACCCATTTGGTCCTGCACCAAAAGAAAGCAGAGTTCACAGATCATTTCCAAACACGATTTGGAGGCTTCAGAAGCTCCTCTGTAAGCAGGGACTCTCTCGTGTGCCTAGTTTCTGAGCCCTCATGGGGACCAGAAATACTGAAAGGCTCTGCCATATTCATAACTGCCAGCAGGCTGAGTCTGTGCCTTTCCAAAGTGTTGTTTGTACACTGATGTACAGAAGCAATAGACACTGGATGAAATATTTAGAAACTGGGATCCAGCTCAATCTAAACCATCAACCACCACCACTGGGAAATGAACCTAAAGACTTGAGAGAGCTCTATGGTTTCAGGCCCTTGCAGAGCAGAGAGAAGCACAGCTTTGCAGTATGGAGAAGCAGTAGGTGCATCTGGGAGCCCACAAAACAGGTTCTCCTCTTTAGAGGCTCTACACAGGTAGCCCAAACAGATGAATCAGCCTCCCTGTCCTTTGCCAGCAGAGCTCTCAAAACCCTGTCGCAACTCTTCAAGTGCATGATCAAAGTCTAATTTCTAGGCAAAAAATGATCTAATGTAACTTCCCAGGAGCACAAGAGCCTCATTGCAACCTCTGGCCCAGTGCTGCTCTGCAGCCAAGGCCTGAGAAGGGGAGGAGGAACCCTGATCTGGCGAGAGTTTACCTTAGAAACTGTGCAACTCTTGCAATCAAAGCACCAGCTCCGGGCTGCAGCACATTTCCTGAGTGCAAAGATACGATTCCAGTCAGTTGGTTATTTTTCCCTTGCTCCTTGCTGCAGGCATTGAAGGGATGTTAACATCACCATGGCTTGGTACCATCCAGCACCCAGATCAGAACCGCACCACTTGACAGCACAGCCACAAAGGACACGCTGATTTAATAAAGCTAATGCTAGGCACTAACCCCTTCCAACCCCACAATACTTGTTAGTATCCCATGGGACACCAGGAGTCACCCATCTCAGGGAGCTATCCAGCCTAGGAGTCTCAGGTTCAGACAGGTCGTTCACTCACCCACACAGATGTCTCCCAGGACCTCAGGCCGAAGATTGACATCTTGAAGGACAGCCGTCATAACAGCAGACAGCAGTTCATCAGGTGTGGTATCCTACAAACACTGGGGATTAGCACTACTGAGTGGCCACTGGTACCTGTGCCCTGTCTCCAGTGCACCCTCAGACTGCTGAGCGAGTGTGCGATGCTTAGGCAGCTTCACTCTGTTTCTCATCTCCTCATCAGTGTCCTTCTCCTACAAAAGCCAGATGACTCTGCGTGGGTTTTACCCCAGGGTTCTTTCCAGCACTGCAGCCCATGCTGCTTTCTGACCTAGCTCGATTTGACAGCTGCATGCCTTGCAAGGGCCTCAAAACCAAATGACTTCAGTGAGCTGTGACAAACCTTAGTAAGCAGAGCCCTTCAGTTTGAGGAATGAACCATGCTGACCCCTCACCTGGTGGGAATAACCACCAGCACGAGGAGAACTGTTCTGAAGCACAAGCACACATCCACTGGGCCCATCCTGGCACCGCGCTGCTGCCTCAGTCAGAGCAGCAGGACTCTGTGACCGGCACTTGGCGAGACAAAGCTGTTCCAGGAGGAGGGTGACAGGTCCATGATGAGTACTGTGGGTGCTTAAGTGAAGGAAACACTTCTTTTCCAACGGATTCCTTTACCTGACTTCCGCAGACAAAAGCAGCACGGTAGAGACCCACTCTGGCCTCAAGGGGAGCCGGGAAACTCAGCGGTACATTGCCTGTTTCGGGGGTGCCGGTGCGCTGCCGCACCCGGGCCAGCACTCCCCGCATTAAACCCATCCGAAATAGTTGCTGGGGTGTTGCGAGTAGCTGGGAGCCTAGCAGCCGGGGGTGTGCGGAGCAGGCAGCGGAAGCCCCACGGCCAGGGGTGGGGACAGCTGTTGTGGTGAGCCTCAATGCCTGGGGGTGATCCCGATCCAGCACCGGGAAGGGGGACGGGCGGGCAGGGCACTCCCGGGACGTACCTTGAAGCCGCCGCGCTTGGCGCGGCCGATGGCAGTCCTCCGCCCATGCACCACCACCACATCATCGGGACTGGCGGCCCGCGGCGAGCCCCCGGCGCGGCTCCCGCACGGCGCTGCCCGAATCACGGTGCCGCCCCCCGGGGGAGTCCCGGAGAGGTGCCCCAGCACCAGCTGCACCCGTCGCACCGCCCCGCAACCCGTGCCCGCCGCCATCTTGTCACCACCACCCCCAGAAAGGGACAGGGACACGCCGCTGGTCTGATTTGCATAGCCCCACCCTGGAATGCACCGTCCCTCCCCTTCATTTGCATGTCTCCGCCCGCCACGCCTAGTCCACGTCTTGGCTCTATGCCGGGGGCAATTAGGACTGAACATGGAGAGGGGAAGCAAAAGCAGCAAAGGAAAGCAGGTGATTAAAAGTAAATAACTCCGTATTAAAATAAACGAGGAAATCGAAAATAAATAATTAAAGAAAAATATGAAAAGTTAGCCAGAAAAATGAAAAGGGAAAACATGAGAAAAGTGGGGAAAGCAGAGGAGTACGAGGATAGTGGGGGGAAGGAGGAGGAAAGGGTGGGGGGACGAGGGGGATGGAATAAAAGAATAAGAAAAAAAGGAAAAAAAAGAAAAACAAAACGGAGGGGCCAAAAAAAAAAAAAGTACTTTCAAAACCTGCCTGGATGCATTCCTGTGCTGACTAGTTGATCCTGCTTTTGGCAGAGGGGTTGGACTCGATCTCTGGAGGTCCCTTCCCACCTCTAAGGTTCTGTGATTCTGTGGCAGGCAGAGCTGTTGGCTCTGAGAACTGCACAGATTAATTATTTTGAGTAAACCCCACGAACCATCAGCTCCACCCTGCCCTCCTGCTCCTACTCAGGGACAGTCACACGAGGTGTTCCCCTTGTGCCTCCCACCCACTCCCGGCTGCTGCCTGCTGGGATCCATCCTACTGACAAAGGACTACACTGGTGCGCAGGTAAGATGACCTGTTCCAGCCTCCCACCAAGGGAAAACCATTCCTGCCTGGATACATGATGCAGCACAGAGAGAAAGCTACCAGGCCTGCTGCAGGCAAAATAACATAAAATAGGGGGAAAAAACCAAACAAACCAAAGAAAAAACCAACTTTACATGGCATAATATTACATTCTCTTCTAGTTTCATTTTGTACATCAGAACACTGCAAGGGTTTTAAAAAACAAACAGGCAAAGGCACCTGAGGAGTGAGTCGCACACATACAGGTGTGTCCACAGACATGCCAACACATCGCACCCCATGGACATGCCAACACATCGCACCCCACAGACATGCCAACACATCACACACACATGTGCCCACACACAGTGTGCCCACACATGTCAACACATCACACACGTGTGCCCACACACACATCACACACACACAAGCCGCATCCATCCATGGGAGGATTTGGGCTGTTTCAGGGCCCTGGGAGCATTTTGGGGCAGCCCAAGCCCGGGAGCCCTGTTTTGCTCTCTAGGCTTTGGGAAGAAGGAGAGCACCCACCCACCAATGAAGGGCTGAGAAAATCAAAACTGAATGGATTGAATGAAGGAGAAAACAGCTTTAAATTTGTTTTGGGTTTTTTTTCAATGTTGGTGAAAACACACTTTGTTACCCTCTTCTGATAAAACCCTTCCCAGCCTACAATAATTACTTTTATTTTTCTTATAGTTCTTTCCATCCATCCCATATTAATGCACAGGCTGATGGATTTGGTCCTATTCACAGAATAAAATTCTTCATTCCCCCTCAGAGAAAGGAGACAACTTTAACTCCCGTGCTGGAGGAGATCTGCCCATCACTGCTGTGCTCAGCTGGAACAAAACCCTAGTGCTGCCTAACCACAGACCTCCAGCTTCACTGGAGCCCAGACTGGGTAATAACAGGCCTCTGCAGCGTCACACCTGAATTTACAAGGAATCCTTTTTAGCTATCTCTTTTAATTTGCCCATCTTTCTTTTTCTTTCTTTCTTTTTTTTTTTTTTTTTAAATTTTAGCTGTAAGAATTTCAATCTTAGCTTCTCTTTCCTGAGTTGTGGACAAGGAAGCACTCCCACCGCCACCCCAGCAGTGCAAAGTCTTGATCTCTTCCACTAGGAAGAATTCAAGGATGTGTGAAGTCACATGAAAAACTAATTTCTCAGTTTCCTCTTCAGTCCAAGCGACACTTCTCGTTTTCAATTAAAAGCAGTATTATGACAGCAACCTCCCAGTAATTGCTTATTTAACCCTTTGCTGAGCGAGGTGGAAACAGCTAAGGCAGCAGGGAAGGGGGAGGTGTGACAACGCAATTAATTTGCCCAAAGATCTGATTAATTAGTTTCAGGATCTCTGTGCATGCTCCCTTCCCAGGTTTTCCAGCAGGTTAGTGTTAGTCAAAGAGGCCCAAGTCTGCTTTCAACTGTCCCTTTTCCTCCTACAACTTCCAATATATTGCAGGAAGAAACCTAGTTCCAGCTGCCCTTGACCTACGCAGCTCTGCTCTCCTGGTCTGAGGCTTGTGTCCTGCAGCTGGTCCCTTGAGCACTACCTTGGAGATGATGTCCCCCTTCCCCTCACCAGGGGCTGATTCCATGAGGCACAGAGGAGAAGGCACTCAGCCCTTGGTAGCCCAGATCTGCAGGCACCATTCTTCTCTGCCTAACTTTAGGCACCCATTTGGGGTTTACAGAGACCGACAGGGCTCTTCCTGCAGCTCCACTTCCAGAACGCATTGGCATCCCTCCAGCCTCAGCGTAACAGCAGGGGCACAAGACAGCAGGGCTACGACTACGAGCAGAGAGCTGCCCTCACCAAGGCCCCCACCAGCTCCCACCTGAACCCTGAGGGTTCCTAGCACAAACTGGTGCTCAGCCCTGCCCACTGCAGGCATCGGCAGCATTGAAACGTCCCTCTGTACAGCCTGTGGCAAAGGTCCCAGGCATCTGTCCATGGGTGCACCCCGCAGAGACCTCCTGCGCCCCGAGAAGACCTCTTCTGCCACGCCTCGCACACACACACGTGCACACACACAGGCAAAGCCAGCACGGCTGCGCCATGGCACCGACCCCGTGCTCCGGGCCCGGCCGAGCATCGCTCCTGGACCGTAACCGCTTAAGGCACAAACAGTATTGAACGCCGCCTGCCGGAGGCGCAGACTGGTCCCATGGCCTCCAGCAGGGTTTGGTCCCCTTGTGAATGGGGACGCCCGGGTCCCCCCCGACTCTGCAGTCTGAGGATCATCTCCTCCGGCGTGGCTGAGGCCCCTGTCTGTTCCCCTGTGAGAGCTGGAGATCACCAACGAGCATCTTATTCCTCCGCCAGTCCTGGGGATGCTGCCAGCATCACTGTCATGCTGGAGGGGGGACAGATCCCATTTTTGGTCGCACCTTCCCCAAGAGATAAGAACACGGCAAGGGGGGGACAACCTTGGCATTGCTGGCAGCAAGGAGGTTCCTTGGTCCGAAGCCAGCACCCACACAGTCCGGAAAATCCCTCACTCCGAGCTCCTGGAACCAACAGTCCCAAACACAGCTTGGAGATCCAGTGGCATGGCAGGTGCTGAGCCAGCAAGAAGGGACCTGGTGGGGACCACTGCCAGGACAGCCCAGGGCCAGGGTCTGAACCGCAGAGCACAGAAGGCCACAGGTCTGGCGGCTGCCCCCCTCCCGCTGGCGTTTCCCCATCCCCGCTGGCAGGGCTCAGAGCCCACAGTTGACAAAGGGATGTCTCAGCAGGTCCTCGGCCGTCGGCCTCCGCTTCTCCTCCACGAAGATCTGCTTGAGGAAGTTGCGGCAGGAGTTGGAGACACCATCGGGGAGCTGGGGGTTGGTTGGCTGGGTGGCAATTTTAAAAATAGCTGCCATGGCTTCGAACTCTGCCCATGGTGGCTTCTCCGTTAGCATCTCCACCACAGTGCAGGCCACACTCCTGCAACAACACCGAGCACACAGGGGTGAGAGAGGTGGCAATGGACAAGGGTGGTGGCTGTGCATTTGAAGCCCAGGACTGTACCTGTCCAGACCAGACTGTGCGGGGAGCAAACCCAGGTGAGACGGGCACGTACCTCTGCTATGTGTGGCCCTCTGAAGCTCACACAGGCCCTTGGGACTGGGCTCTGCAGCCCCACTAGGAGCAGTGAACTTGCAAGCCATGCCTTAACACTGATGGGATTTCTGCCTGTGTTAACTGGCAGGTACTAAGCTTCAGAAAACTGTGAGAGGCCTTACTGGAATGTCCCCTGAAGGGAAACCCTAGCATGAGTCTAGATACTACAGTTTCAGTGACAGCCTGTAGCTCCCCAGGAAGCTAAGCCAGAATGAAAGGTGTTTGCCTACATCTGACTTCACCTCCAACATGTGTCTGAGAAGGAGCACATCAGATGAGCAGCAAAGAGCCTGAGAGGTTTCCCTGTGCTTGTTCAGGTGCTCTCATATCAGCAGGGACTCTCTCTGTCACCTCCATTCCTAGTTGACCCTAGTCCCTTGCATCAGCCAGAGCTAGAGATGCAGGGTTCATGACTGCCCGCTAAGGACTCCTCCGGCTTCCCTCTCAAGCAGGGCTCCTGTGGGAGGGACAAGTTTTTGCTGACCCTGCTTGCTTGGGCACCCAGTGGAAAGCACACTGTGGAGACTGTGCTTCCTCTAAATTCATTGGGAGGATTAGTAGTGTTATTCCAACTCTTCCAGGCTCCATCTGACACTCTCCACAGATCAAAAGATTCATAAGCAGCCAATGATTTTGGTTGTCTTTGTAGCTGAGCCACATGCAAACATCCAGCAGCAGATTTTGAGAGGCTGCACAAGATCTGCCTGGGCCACTGAGACAGGTTTAGCTAACCTAAAATCAAGGCCACCAAAACTCAACAGCTCTTTTAGCAAATCCAACCTGCTGTCCAGAATTCAATAGCAGCTACAAGGTGGAGCTGTACATTACCCTCTCACATGATAAGAGTTTCCAAAAGCAAGCTATGATCCTGAGTGCTCCTGTTTTGGGACCTTCAGCTACAATATGCTCCCTCTGGGTACCTGCACAGTTGATCCTAACACTCAGTTCTTGTCTCCATCCTTTGCAACTCTCCACCTTTCAGCTGTTAGTTATACCTGTTGTTCCCATCACAACTTCCCAAAGGGACTGTTTAAGCAGCAGTGGGGATTTCTACTGTATTCCTTACCACACATCAGCTTTCCTTCCATAGCCCTCTCCACTGATGACCTCTGGGCTCATCCAGTACGGTGTTCCTGTGACAGATTTAATCCCAGTCCCAGACATGCAGATGGTCTGGATGCGTTTGCTGGCCCCAAAATCTCCAAGTTTCACGTTTCCAGCAGAATCTCTCAAAATATTGGCACCTGAGGTTAAAATGAAAAACAAAAACCCTGAGAGATGAAGCAGCAGCCTGAACTGAAGTGGTTACAGTGAAGTGGTTACAGTGAACTCTGCTCACTGGTTACAGTGAGCAGAGCAGGAAGGGCACAGGCAAAGAGCTGGACATGAGGGAATCCAAAGGGATTTGGTGGGGCTGGACTCAGCATTGCATAAAATCCCTCTCTCCTAGCAGCAGGCAGCTGCTCTCTTAGAGGGTTGACTCACACCAGCACCTCCTCATTCAGTAAGTTTCCTAGAAGTGAGCAGTGAACAGGAGATGACAGAACATCCTCCTCACCTGCATACAGCAGATGAACAGAACTTCAGATCTCTCTGAATTCCAAGGACTCTCAGTTCTTGGGTGTGTTACATGGGTTTTGGACGTGTAAGAGCAGTAAACAAACAACAATCCCTCTCAAGAGTACTTAATCTGGGCTTCCCAAGCAGCAAGACAACACAAGATTTTGGTTTCATCTGCTTTTTCAAGAGCCTGATGATTGAAGCTGGTGAAGGTCAGCAGTAAAAAGACTAAATACCAGAGTCCAGTGCTATGTTTTGCACAAGAATTGATACTGGGGTGCGAGCAGGTTGCGTTGAACAAACCCAATCAAGCCAGAATCCTCCTCTGTATTGTCTACTCACCTTTAATGTCCCTGTGGACAATCATATTGCTGTGTAAGTAGAAGACTCCCTGCAGTATCTGCCTGGTGTACTTCCGTGTGACGTTCTCGGTCAGAGCACCGTAAGCTTTTAGCTGGTCCTTTATTGAGCCCTGTTGCAAAGAAACAACAGGAACCAACCATAAGGACCTGCAGCACCACCCCCTCACAGAGCATCTGTGAACTGCCCTGGCCACTCTGTCTTCCAGCTCAACCTCTGCTTTGCTGTGGAAACGGCAAGATGAAACTGCACTAAGTGCTGAACGGAGCAAAGGCTTGTCCCAGATCCGAGCGAAGGGATGAAGGAAGGTATGGTCTCCGGGGTGCAGCTGTGCCACCTGCTGTGCCACCTTCTGCCAGCGCTACAGACCTCTTTCCCCCTCTAGTGGCTGGACGCCACCAGGAGCTCACGGAGAACAGAACTGATGAAGAGCTACAACTCAAAGGAGAGGATCTACTCAACCAGTTTGTCAGTCTTCTACAAAGCCTCACCCCACAACTTCTCACAGCAAGGCCCCACTGCCACGAGGGAGACGATCAGCTCCCCATGGAACTGCTTCAACACCACCACCCAGGGCAGATGATCTGCCAAGTACTTGAATTTCTGACCCAGGATGCAGGATCCGGGTGGTTTGATGTTATTTATCAAAGAGGAAAGGAAGCTGGGGTGCAGACATCTATCATTTGCAAAAGGTTTAGCTATAGTTTCTGCTCTCTTGGAAATTGATGTCCCTCTCTGTGCCAGAGCTAGCTTTTAGCAGGGAGGAACCAGAGGCAGATGTGAGGTTCGAACAGAGAGGTTGCACCCAGCTTTATTTTCAGTGTTCAGGTTAGCTGGAAACCAGAGCCTGTCCTGTAGCTCTGAGGATGACTCAAGATTGCTACAGTCTTTCTGTTCGGGGAACTGTCAGCTGCTCCATGTCAGTCAGTCAAACTGTATTAGCTTTTCCACATCCACCCACCTCTGCTGTTGCTCTCCCCAGCTACTGTTCTGGCCTTATTTTGGGGCTGGTGGTGATCCTGTGGAAGGGCCTTTCCTTTCCCTTTCACAGCACTGCTGAAGTAACTCGAGCTTCTCTGAAATCAGCCCCTCTTACATCTTTTATGCAGGGCATTATGTCCCCTCATCCAATACCAAACAAGCTTTCTTATCCTGCTCTCCCTCACCCTCCTGGGGGGATATCAAACAAGAAGGGCAAACAGGGTCTTCAAGGCCTGCAGTGAAATAGACAATTCTGGTTTCCAACCATAAATTAAAAATAATAACTAATTTATGGGCAGGGCAGAAAACACAGAGTCAGCCACTTAATGAGGGCAGTCATACAAATGTCAGGCTAACGGTGCACCTAAGCTTGGCCCCATGAAGATTTTGCCAAGCTGTGGGTGTATCAAGTCAGAAGCTTGGCCAGGCCCAGCACTGCAGAGCTGCTGTCCTGTAAGGTTTGGGAATTCATTCACTTCTACCGTCCTTGGGAACCACAGCCCCGAGCTGCTTTTGTGAAATGAGCTACTGCTGCAGCATGAAAAGTCAATCTGTATTTAGTCAGAGCTCTGGTTTATCATTAAAAAAACCCAAACATTCGACTTCCAGCCCTGCTGGACACTGCCCCAGCATCAAATGGTGGCTTCCTGGCTGCTAACAAACACTAGCATGCTGCAGAATAAGTGGCAAGAAGACTACTGAAACTCCTGGGGTTTACTCCTCTGGGCCCATGTCTTGTGGCAAGGTCTAAAAGTGAGATACATGTCCAGAGGGAGAGAAGTGGGATGGAGACTGGAAGGGACTTGGCGTGGAAGTCCACCTGATTACTTGCGTGCAAGATGTGTTAGAAGAGCTTCTAGCACATTTACCAATGACCACAATTATTTGCAACCAGATGACTTAATAGTCCCTTCTGACCTTAAAACTCTCTGTATAAACAAGGGTTTATTCTCCTACACTCTAGGGAATGCATCCAGCTGGACAGGCAGGACTTAGGAGAACAGATCCTCTGGCAATGTAAATACCACGACGCTGGTTTATACCAACTTTGGATGGCTGATTTAATTCACATGCTTGCAAACAGAGAAAGAGATGTTCAGCTCACCTGTGTGCATTCTCCAGCCCCTGCTTAGACTCTTCCAAAGCTTTCTGATCTACTCCTTCCCCTGGTCGTTTTGTCCTCTATCACCAAACTCACAAACCAAGGCCACTCTTGCATGAGAGGGTAATGCTACCAACACAAAGTTCTGTCCTAAACAAAAGATTTACAGCTAACACTGTTTTAATATGCACATGCTGCAACCCATAAATAATTGTGACAGCTGTGGGTGGACAGTTGTACTATTAGCTTTTCCTGCAGGGATTTGCAATAACTACTTAAAGATGGGCTCAGGCCACAGTGTTTGGAGACAGATCTGGATCATGTCCCACATTTGCCAAGTTCAGATTGCAGACTGTGAACACACCCTGCTTCAGGGTTCAAACCTAAAATCTGCCTTTGAGGCTTTTGATTTCACCCAGTACATGTTATGGGGCTTTTGATTTCACCCAATACATGTTGAGGGGTTTCACTATGATATAACCTAAGCTTTTCCAAGCCTTGGAGAGGCACCTGCTGTTTCGATTTGGCTCATCAGATAAAGAGCAGCCTAGCAGAACAGTTTAACTCCAGATCCTAATTTTACCAAAATCTAGGGCGGTCTAAATCTGTTCTCTGCCACCCAGGACAATCTTTAGCAGGACCTGCACTTACCCCTGGCATGTATTCAACAAAGATAGACAGCTTCTTCTCCTCAGGATCCCGCAAGCACCCATAGTACTGCACTATCCTGTCATGACGAAGGGTCTTCAACAGCTGAATCTCACATTCCAAGGCATTCACCTCCTGCAACAAACCAGGCACATTTCATGATGAAAGGGAATGGTTACTCTGGGAATATCACCCAAATACTGCTCGATGCTGAGCACTCTTCCTAGCACCTGTGAAATGGCTCCCAAGGATAACAGCCACATAAGGCTTGGAAATGAGAAGCAGTGCCCTATAAAAAAGGCAATGAGAAAGACAAGTGGGATACACAAGGGTTGGCTTTGAGACAGGTTTGCTTATTATCACTACTTGTGCTCGAGGAGTTTTGCTGGAAAGGTGTGAAGGAAGACACCAGCAAAGCGAATGCAGTGCCCAGAGCAGGAAGAAAGTGAAGGGAGCAAGAAGGTCAAAACAAAGGAAAAGCAGAGACAGAGTTGCAAGAGATGACACCCAAGACAGAGCAGGCCAACTTAATCAGGGTATTAGAGAGTCAGAGTGTGCTATCTGCTGCCACAAGCCACTAAGGATCACATTGCAGACCACACATTGTCTCCACACACTGCCTTCCACCAGGGACACAGACTCCTATGCCATCTCCACCCTCAGCCTCCAGCCCACAATTCCCCAATGTGCTGCAGAACACAGTCCTGCCCTCCTACTCACTTTGCTTGTCTCTTGACTGTCAGGGTCAAAAGGCACCTGCTTCACTGACAGCTCCCGGCCAGTGTCAGCATCGTAGCAGAGATAAACCTCCCCAAAAGCTCCTCTTCCAAGCAGCTTCCCCAGCCTCCAGTTCACAGGTGCCTGCAGGGCTACACAAGAGAAGAGAAGGTTGAGCAAAGAACAGGGCAGAGAGACTTCAGCATCAGGGTCCATCTGATCCTATACAGGGTAGATGTGGCTCAGAATTTGCTCACCAGGGCAGGCAGTGAGCCACCCTCTCACAGGGGCACTGTGACAAACCAGTCTGAATTGCGCTAGTGCTACTGGTGTGCATTGGTGGGATGTCTCACGGTCTGTATTAGTATGAAGTAGAAACCAGTCCCAGAAAAGTCAGGTTTAAGAGCCCTTCCTCCAAAAGCTGCTTTTTTAGCCAGTGTTGGACTTTCCTCTGCCACAAGAGTGGTTAGCAGGATACAGTATGGCTGACTTAGCAACCCAGGCAAAGACCAGTAAAGAGTTTTGTCTCATTGGTCATTTCTGGGTTGTTATCCATCACTGCACAGACCCAGGATGCACCAATTTCTATAGCATAGGCAGTCTTGCAATACCATAGCAGCCTGCAACACCATTTTTGGCTGCTGGGATGATAGCAATGTAAGCCAAGGAATGAAGCCTCTGGATGCATTTTCTCCCACATCCTAAGTCTCCTGGAAGCTTCTGCTGCAGGGGCACACAGACATTTCAGCGCACAATCCATTTTCTGCACCTCAGCAAGTGATGAACACCAGCCGAACTCACATACACCCTCAGCTCTAGGCCAAGGTAAGATACAGTGTGTGTAATTCACACATGGTTAGATTAGCTAATGCCCTGGAACCCAGCAGGTCACAGAAACTCAATTTTGTGTCAAGACGCAGATGCACTGAGACCTCAGCACAAGCAGCTTTGATTCACTCACAGTTCCTAGCTTTCGTAGGGGAGGTGCTGAACACCTGCAGACCTTTTTCACAATTGTTCCGCCACTTGGGCCTGTACTCATCATACTGCAAGGTGCTGAGCTTGCTGTCTCCATTAAAGCTCTTGGTTCTGCTAGAAGGGACAAGCTGAAACAAGTTCTCCTGTGGAAAGTAGCTCCTAGGGAAAGTTCTTCGGCCTGTAAGAGAAAAGGGGAAGAGTTACTGCAAGAACACAGAGCTTGGATCTACCTATCACCACCTTCTTGCTGCCCAGATCCAGAGATGCATCTCTTCAAAGTAAACAAAATGAGTTTGAGTTTAATGAAACTGAAGCAAAGCCCTTGAATGTTTTAAACTCAATTTCCAAGTTGTTAACAGCAGGCATTACATCTAATGCAGATGTCTTCAGAGGGGTCCACAACAGCTTAATTACATCAGGGGTTTTGTTGATCATTAATCATAATTAAACTCTGAACAGGCAGAGATTACACTGCAAATGATCCCTGCCATCCCCTAAGTCCACCATCTAAGTGGCCACACAAGCACTGCTAGATCCTGTGATGACTGCTTTCACGATAGTGGCATCGGCGAGAGATGAAGCTCTTTCTGGAATGTTCAATGTGCTGCCTGCACGTCCTCAGTGGTTTTCTTCTCAAGGAAATTTGATTCTTATTCAGTTTTGGCTCCCAGCACTTGCAGTTTCATATAGTGAAAGAACAAGCAGCAAGAAGGTGATGGAGTGGTCCCCAAAGCTCAGAGTTCACCAGCTTAAAACAGAGATGTGAACAGACACTGCTACTCTGAAATTACTATGGGATTTCCTGCAGCTCTGTGAGAAACCTGCTGTAAAGGTCACAAGTCAGTATGCTCAATTTCAAGCAGTTTAGGAGAACAGAAAGGCTGATATTGCCAGGGATGAGAAATGCCAGTCATCCATGTGGCTAAGTTAAACCAACAGGTGTAAGCAGAGAAGCTGAGCACTGACTTGGACACATGCTGTAGATGCTCAGCACTTCCCAAAAGCAGACCCCCAAGGTCTCAGAGAGGGTACTCTTCAGAACACACAAGTGAATCCCAAATTACTTGGTGGCTCTCCCTTTCCTGGAAACCTCTCCTTCCCAGTTCTCTCTAATCCCAGTCATTGTCACAAGCCATGGAGACCCTGGATGAAGCACCTCCCTCCCCCCCCAGCTCTCCATCGTTGTCTTACCATCACTGTAGTCCTTGCGACTCTGAGAGAGGTGGTACTGCCTGGGGAAGGTCCCCCCTTTGCCAAACCTCTCGCAGAATGGGATGTCAAAATCTGACAGGAGGAAAGGAGACATGTTTGAGATCAGCTCAGCATCTGGCCCAGAATGTTTCTATGGGAAAGCATTCTGGTTTTCACACAGTCACAGGCAAGAACAAGGTGACAAGCTGTTCGTTTACACAACCAGACGCTCCCCAAGCCTCACTCTGAAATATGTTCATGGTCACACACTGCTTAGTGCAAAATAAGGATTAGACACACCAGTTTTGGTGCCCCTAAAGCGAAAGGAATTAACTGCTGACTTTATGGACTTTGGCTCACACTGTTCATACAGGCAGGGGATTAACACAGACCATGCCTCATTTCCAAGGCAGAGCACTGAACATCCTATTTGTATGTGAAAAATGAAAAAAAAATAGCATGGAAACAGAACAGCCAGGCATGGTTAAGCCCAGATCCATCTATCCAAACCCTCTGCTCTGATAGCAGCTAATTCCAGGAAAATGCAAAATGCCAGCACTCAAACATCAGTGGACCATTTCTCCCCTCCTTCCATTTAGATGTGACTCCCGACCTCTGAAAGCCAGAGACTGACTTATAACCCTCAGAACTTCAACCTTTATATTTCTTTTGATTAAGTGCTAGAAATACAGATTTAGGATGTACAGAAAGAATTAAAGACTACCAGAGTTCAGACTAGACATGAGATTGTGCCAGAAGGATGGCTACATGAGATAAGGGCATATTATTTTTATACACCACCACAGCACAGGAAACCATTGCTGGTAGCACTGAATAATTTGAGATTAAAATATCTGTCATTCCCCCCTCCATCTTTCACCTCCTGTTTTTCCTCCATCCAGCTCTAATGACACAGTCTGTTCTGATTGTTTGTTTGTCTTAGCCTGGGGCCAGCAGTCACTCCTTGGAGACCGTTTCTGGCCTCTGCTGCACTTGAGCATGATTTCCCCATTACAGCACTGCACAAGAGAACCACATAATGGCTGCAATATGGTCAGCAAGAAAAGCAACAAGGACAGGTCAAGAAGTTCTTGGTGACCCACGTGTGAGCAACGATGCAGACAGGTGTCTCAAAGCAAAATGCCTCCTGTACCACGAGGGATGCATTAAAACCTTCAGCGATGTGGACTGACCGCAGCTCAGTCTGGATCCTGCCTCAGGCCAGAAGTGAGTTGTCATGCCACAGGCTGACTGCCATGTGCTCATTTTTAATAGTGAAAGTCATTACAGCATTACAGACTTTCCATGATTTAACAGCTGGATGTTTATGTGATTAAGCAGTAACCTATGATCCTTGTGAGTTACCAATGCACTTTGTCTAAGAGCACTTGCAGCGTTACACGTTACTATTAATGCAAGTGGAAGAGATGTAAATCCCTAGAGTCTGGGACAGGGCTTTTGCTATGGGGGAAAGTCAAGATACTGAAAGTGCAGCTCACAGGTACTAAAAGACAAAAGGCAATCCCACTAGGCTGTTTCCTGCTTGCCAGCACCTTGAAGTTGTCTCCAAATGCAAAATCAAGGCCCTCTCAGCAACTTCTCCCAACACAAAACTTGTCCTTCCTCTTTCAACAGCTTTACTTGCTTGCATCCATTTACCTCGGGGCCCTTGCTACTCTGTTTGAACAGCTGTTGTTGCAAATTAATTCCTGAACCAGGCCCAAAGGTCCTTCAGTGCTGCCACTGCTGCTGCAGGGCCAAGAAGGGTTAACAATGGTGAGAGCAGCCCTGCCTGTGTTTGATGCTCTGGATCTTTTAACAGAACATTCATGTTTGATCACTGCAGGGCCGCTTTTTGAAGTCTAACCTAAGCAATGGAGTTGGTTTGCTTGATTTGTTTTATTACTTTTCATGTGGTTTCATCTCTCTAATAGCCTTTATCCAGTCTCTTTACTACACACTTTTTATACTTTTAAGCAAAAACAAACCTCAAAGAGTGCTTACCCATGCAATCAAGACTGTCTTTGGGATGGGTCTTCCTTCCAGGAACAGGGGTTTGGGTAAAGGGAGGGCTGCAAAGGCATGAAAAAGGAAATAATTAAAAAAAACAAACACTTGATTATATCTGCAAGGCTATGGAATGAATTAGGAAGTGATCACAAGCAGAAAGGACTGGCTGTGTCATGCACTGAGCAGCCCCAGCTGAGCTCCCGTCCTCAACCTGCACAACAACTAAGATTGAGGGATTTTTCCTGGATCATGGCTTGTTCCTGTGACAACAAAAGGGATGCTGCAAAATGCAGCCACCAGGCTGAAATGAAGCAGCCAAAGCCCATAGCACAGAATCACAAAATCATGGAATAGTGGGG
This sequence comes from Ramphastos sulfuratus, assembly GCA_013399055.1. Taxonomy (NCBI): domain Eukaryota; kingdom Metazoa; phylum Chordata; class Aves; order Piciformes; family Ramphastidae; genus Ramphastos; species Ramphastos sulfuratus. The sequence goes on along the minus strand of WBNM01031664.1, from coordinate 575,497 downwards.
GTTGGAAGGGACCTCCGGAAATCATCCAACCCCACACTAACACACAGGTTCACCTGCAGCAGGCTGCATAGAAACACATGGGCTTTGGAAGTGTCCACAACCTGTCTGGGCGGCCTGTTCCACTGCTCTGTCACCTCAGAGCAGTGAAGCTTCTTCTCCCTCCACATGAGGTGTTCAACCGTGCAGCTCTGCTTTTTATAAGCACTGCTTATTTGCTGCAGATGTACACATTGGACTGCTTCAGTTGCACCTGATTCATGCAGGATTTCTCTTCTCCCAAACACCATCCTCAACTTCCTCACAGAGGATGGTGTGCTGCTGGGCACATGCACACTCCCAGGAGACCAGGAGGCAGAGTTTAAGATTAGTGCTTCAAGGCTCAGGATCTTAAAACTACAGTAGGAGGATGCTAAAGCCTAATTTCACCCCAGCCTCTGCAAGGGTCAGTAAAGGCTAAGGAATTGCTCAGGCATTGGAACAGACTGCCCAGGGAAGTGGTGGAGTCACCATTCCTGGAGGCATTCAAAAAGTGTGCAGACGTGGCACTTCAGGATGTGGTTTAGTGGGCATAGTGATGTTGGGTTGACAGTTGGACTTGATTATCTTAGAGGTCTTTTCTAATGTTAATGAACTGGGTGATCTGGACAGTGGCTTTCTACTCTCCTTTTAACACAGCAGTAGGAATCTGCTTTGTAAAGCACTCTGAAATCTTGTGTCAAAGCTGACCATGGCAGGTTTGCTACAGCAAGGTGGAATTTGTTGTGTTATTTCTTAGCATCAGACTGGTCACCACGCCTGGTAACTAACTCTGCCCTTTTTGGGCTAATGCCATCTCACACAATTGGATGCAAGGGCTCAGCTACATCTTTGCAGGACTAGTCATACTTACCCCTCTTTCTGTCTCTGAAGATTATAGCCTTCCTTGTGGCCTCTTCCAGCTCCTATACCCCATGGCTGAACACAGCTCCCTGCTTCTTCACATGTGAAGTCAAGCCATGCTACCCTCTCACAAACCTGCCCAGCACTCTCTTCTCAGCTCCCATTAAAGTGTTACAACCAGGCCATGCTCCTCCCATGGTTCTTCCTAGCTAAGTCTATGCAAAAGCAAAGGCTGGGAGCACAAGGAATCCAGCTTCCATAGGGCCATTAACAAAGAGTGAATACATCACAGGAAACTATTAAAAACCACAAAAAGGAAATGGACCTCGATGCTGAGACAGATCCAAAGTGCACAAAGCTGCAAACCCAGAGCACGCCACGCAGTGAAATCAACACCATGCAGCCCTGCTGGGCCCCAGCCTTGATGCTGCATGGCAAAAACAGCAGGGGAAAGAGAAAGGAAAATCTTTGATGCAGATGGAAAAAAAAAAATATATATTGCTTCCCTAAAGGACACAGTGTCTTACCCACAGCAGCAAGCACACAGTCGCTGTGCACGTGTGAGCTTGGACCAACCAGCAGCACTAACTATTGAACTGCAGCCTATGTTAGTACAGTGTGTCCTAGTTGCATCCTGCTGAGAAGCTAAACTTAGCTCTTGCTTGTCTGGTGTCCTCAGCACCTTGACTAACACGTCTGTGGCTGCTGGCAGAGCACAGGGGCTGCTGAATGCACAAGTGGTCAATGGAGAGCAGACAGCAGGCTCAGAGGCATAGAGAGGCTAACAGAGTATTGACCTAGTGACTGCAAAAAGTCAGAGCAGTAGGAGAGGGATCTGACCAAAGAGAAAATCTGGGCACACGAAGCCAGACTGTCTGCGGCTTTGTGCAGCTCAGATTACTGCATTTCAAATCATACCATCACAAAGATATCTGTGCCAGGATCTGGTTTTTAGCATTCAGTATAATTCTGGTCCTTTCATGTGCATCCTCATCCCAATAGAAACCCTTAGGGGATGTCACTGGCTCCACTCTCCCACCACAGGGCAGGAGCTGCATTTCAGCTTGTGAACACAGAATCACAGAATGAGTTGCGTTGAAAAGGACCTTAAAGATCGTCTAGTTCCAACACCCTAGCCGTGCACAGGGACACCTTTCACTAGACCATGCTGCTCAAAGTCCCACACAACCTGGCTTTGAACATTTCCAGATAGGGGGCAACCATGAATTCCCTGAGAAACCTGTTGCAGAATGATGGTGACATGCACAACTCACCTGTCCACAGATCTGTCCAGCGACTGGCAGCTCCCAGACAGTGAGTCATCAGGGCTGATGAAAGCTTCAAGCATCTGACATTGAAAGTAAAGGGAAAACAATAAAACTACAGACTGTAGCTCTTCAGAGTCCAGTGCTAGCAGATCACTGCAGGGTCAAAAAAGCTCCACCAAAGCCACCTGATCTACACCTGCTGATGACAGCCCCAGTAAAGTTGAGATCCAATCTAACAAAAGTTTTCTTCCCAGTTGAAATCCAGTTATGATGCCCTCTCTGGATTGTTGTTTCCAACTGCTATTTGCTAGAAGGGAAATCAAGGCAAAGACAACTACCACCCTGATATTCAAAGCACGCTGAGAAGCCAAGTGCTCAAAGTATTTGTGGGGGAAAAAAAACCCAGCACTAAATCAGGACACAAATGATGTGCCCAAGGCCGAGTGCATATTGTGTGTGCCACAGCCCTGGACTCCTGACTTCCCCAGGCTGCCCTGGCACACACCACCAGCCTTCCTCTCCAGTGATAAGGGAAGCATCATCAGGGCTTTTGGCTGGAGCAACTGGCTTGGCTCTGGCTAGCTCAGTGAGTCAAAAGCTGCATTTGTGTTGCTTCCTGGATGAGACATTGTACTGGATGGGGTTATTTATAGCTGGTTAGTAACAATAGAGGTTTTGTATCAAGTGGCAAGCCTAGGGGCTATGTGCACTTCTACAGAGAACAGAGCCAGCTCAGGGCCATGCTGTGCTGCAGTCGGCACGATGCTTTCTCCTGCCTGCAGACCGACCATGGATTCACTAACCCCTGCTCCACAGCCAGCCCCAAGACCATATCATTCCTGGGAGAGCTGAGCAACAAGGGTTCAGCATCACATGGAGTCAACCCTTCACTGGCTCCTGGACCCATACTGCTTCTCCTTCCCCATGTACAGCACCAGACTACCTTTCCATGAGCTGCTCCTGTGCTGGACCTCCCCAACTGGTTGCCATAACAGTTTGCATTGTTTTGGCAGGACAGACCCAACTGGAAAGTGTGATCTTTTTTTGCTTCCCTGTTTTTACCCCAAAGCATCACTCTTCAAAATGGACCAGCTGAAGGGGAGCAAGACCTCTGTTGGACCCACTCTCCATCACTGCAAGCCATGCCAGGTCTCTCTCAGCAGTTAAAATAATGCTCAACAGATTCATTTCTCAAAAGCATAGAACTGGGAATCTGAGCTGGCTCCAGAATCAACCTCTGTTCATCTGCCAAGCTGGTCTCAAGGCAAAGACTGAAGTTACATCACAGGCTTCCACAGGGGCATCCCCCAAAAGCATTAAGCATCAACTTGTAAGTGGTTTTCCATAAGGCACACATGGAAGCTGCAGCACAAGGACATTCTCCAGGCAAAGCCCACATGAGGAAAAGCACAGCTTCTTAGGGACAAGAGCTAAACAAGTCCCACCCCCAAATCTCCTTTTTTCCTGCATTTAATATGCCAGAGAAGGGCAGCAGGCCACCCACAGTGTGATGCTGGGGAAAAATGAGGCAAGCATGTAGGAACTTTCATCAGGAGCAAGCTCAGAGCTCAGCCACTGCTAATGGAGTTCCTCTCACAGCCAGTGGAGCTACACTGATTTACACCCAAGGGGGCGTTCATGGGACCCTCCCCCCTGCACACACACACTTCATCTTAATCCCACCAAATGTGTTTGGAAGGCATGTGAAAGCAATGGAAAGCCAACTTTTGGCTGCAAGGAGCACAAGACACATCTGTACTCTGACACTGCCAAGACTCACCCAAAGTGACTCCTTATTTTATTAATGGCTGTATAATAAACCCTTGAAAACATAACTTTGCCATGGAAACACTGGCACAGTCTGCATACAAAAGCAGAGCTAGTGGATGCTATTTGAGTGTAGCAAATGCACGTGTCCTCAGGCAAGGCTCTTGGGGGCCATCACAACAGCCTACTGGAGTGAGCTTAGTGCCTTCTGGGTGCCCATCCATGTTCCTCCTGCAAAGCCAGTCCTCCTGAAAATTGTGCCCTTCCAAGAGCTTTGCAAGAATGTACTGCATGCTGAGTTGACTTCTGCAGACCTATACTATGCTTTTTGGAGCTACGTCTTGAGTAGATACAAATGCAGAGGGAGGTGTGAGCTGCTCCCCCTCTGATCCTTTCACATTGCAGAGTCTCCCCTGCTCTGGGTTCTAAATTAACTGGAGGAAGAGGTACTGTTTGTCACTGTGCAGATGAACTAGTTGGTCTTTTAGTACTGAAGGATGGAACATGCAAACTCCTCATTAAGAAAGGGGAAAAAAATATTGGGGAGGGACAGAGATGAAACCAGAGAAAGGCTGAGGGCAGAGCCAAAAACTGTAACTGGAGCTCAGGCAGAAACAGCACAGGGGAAGCAGCAAGAGCTGCTGACATCCAGGCTGTTGCAATCGCAGGCAATCGTTGCTTGGCAAGCTCCCTCCTCATCCCAGCATTCAGAAAGGCTGTGGCCACAAGGGCCTGGCAGCTGGCACGCACATGTAGCCCAGACCTACGCTCCTCCAGAGCTACCTGAGGTGCCTGAGCACATTGCCACTACCACTGCAGATGGCTTTTAGGGTTCTGGGAAACTGGCCTTGCTGTTTCTTGAGCAGGTCAAACCCAGGGGCACCCATTCCTGGAAAAAGCTGGCCTGAGTCCCACGCAGAGGGCCCACTGGGGATTCAGTGGTGGGAACGGCACTCCCAGTGCAGCCACCCTTGTGCCTGGTGCTGTCTCAGGTTAACCCAAGTGCTCCAGCCCCACTTACATTCTGATCCATGGTCTCAGGGATGAACTCGCCCTCGCTGTTTATGCTGGTGTAGGATCCTTGACGAGCAATTTGCTGCTGCTCTTCAGGGACACTCCCTGGGGGTGGAGAGCTTCGGCCAGTGTGCAGAGAGCCTAGGACAAGGGAAAAGAATGGGTGAAGGGAAGGACTTGCCACATCCAAGTCATTCAAGCAACACTCTTCCAGTGATCACAGACCTTCTGGAGATGCTGCTGGGTTTGAACCTGTGTGGAAGGGAATGGAATAGCTAGAGATGTGATACTGCTTATGGGCATCCTACAAAGCTTTTGCAGCAGGGACAGTTTGTTACTGTGGGACTACCACAACATCTAGCAGACTTGGCCTTCAACCTACCCTGGATCCTAAGAGCTGTATGCTGTATCCAGATGCTGGATGATGCCAGGAAGAAAAGGACTCCAGAGTTTTGTTGCAATGCAATCAGACAATCTCTAAGCAAAATACAAAATCCAAACCTACCTCCCCTCTTTGACCTCTGGGATTTCCTCCCTGGATCACATCACTACCTTGTTCAGCAATCTGGGAAACAGCCCAGGTAAACTTGCTGCAACACCACTTAAACACTTACTATACAGAAAACAATTTTTCATTCAGATACTCCTCTCCCTCTTCCCTATATGAAAATAAAGAAGTAGGAAAACCACTCCTCAAATCCAAGAGCCACAGGGCAGGGAAGAACCCACAAAATCAGCTTGCCCAATCTCCTGCCAAGGGAGGGTTGTCTCCTTGGTCTGTAGCCCCAGAGGGTACATGACTGGAGCTGGCAGAGCCTCCGCACTAGGCAGAGCCACCTGGATATCCCTGGGGCTCTGCAGAGTGTCCTGTGTACCTCAGCACAGAGAGAAAGGCTTTCACAGGCTCCCCCAGGGCTTGTTTATTAGAAGAGGATTTCAGTTTAGTGCCTCTGAGAGAACTCCAGAGTTTCATCACATAGATGTCCCATTCATGCCTTTTATTCCCCCAAATCCACCCTAACCAATTCCTTGTGCCTTCTCAGGCTTTAGGGAGCATTGCCCTCACTTAGCCCAGATGCACAGGCTTGGCTTCACTGATCCTTCTGCAGTCCCTTTCCTCCATCCAGGATTGTCATCACTTCATGGCAAGGAACTGCTGACGGAGGTCTGTGCTGCTCCGTGTTGGAGCATTAACCAGCCAGCATTGTGCAATGTCAGTCTGCACACAACACAACAACTTGTTTTTAAGCAGACTTTTAAAAGGCACACATCCCTGAAGAGTCAGAAGGCACGTGGAGATGCATTTCCTTGCACTTTGTATCCATTTTTGCTGTACTCTTGCCAACTCTTTGGTTCCTCACTGCCGTAGGTAACAACATGCCGAGGCTAAGCACAGTGTTTGAAGAGAAAGGTACTGGGAAGGGTCCTATCCCTTTGTGGACAGTCAACACTGATCAATCAACACAACACTTCTGCCTTTTCTGCTGCTATCTGCATCACAGTTACAGTGCCAGATTGATCTCTGGCACAAATCCATCAGCGTGATCAACACCACAAATCTGAGCCCCACCTTTCATTTAATCTGATACACACCAGGAGATTCTAACATTAACAGTGTCACGCCAGCATTAAAGATCGCTAAATCAGGCTTGCTGGACTTTTACCAAATACAGAGAGATCTGTCCCTTGGTACATCATCCTCCAGACTCCTTGCTTGGATTGTAAAAATAAAAGTCATATGGCTTTGAGTTACTTTTTTTCTTCTCCCTATTTTCTCCTTCACAGATTTCCTGCAGGATAAGAACACAGCAAAAAAAAGTCCAACTGAAGTAAGGCCAAGATCAAGGGGAGAGAATCTCTCGAGTGCTGTGGCGCTCATAATGAACTGGCTTTCCACCAGCCCTGAAAACAAAAACAGTTGGGAAGTACAGCGTTCTCTCCTTGAAGATAAACAAACAAATGTTTAACCATTTAAGAGTTCAGGCACCCTGGATAAATCACTGCACTATCATCCCCTCATTTGCTTAGCAGATGTCACTCCAGAATGCAGTGCAAGGCCATCTGGGCGGCTCTTGCTCTAAAAAGCTGCTAGAGGATTTGGTGTGATGTAACTGCTGTATCTTACTGTTACTGCTACAAGGAGGTGTGGGTCTGCTTGTGCAGTGCTGGGGTCTTGTGCTGCAACAAGCCACCCACTGCCCAGAACTGGGATTTTACAGTCTTGTTTGATTTTGAACCCAGGGAGTTAAATGAGATTTATCACAAGTGTAAAGACTTTGTATTATCTCACGTTAAGCCTTTGCCTGTAACAACTACTCTCAGTAATCAGGTCAGTTGCGTTTGACCTTCGAGAGTCACATTTCCTGCCAAACACTGTATAAAGGGGTAAGACACTAGACATTTCCCAGCAGGCAAGGAAGTTAAACAAAATGCTTAGGCTTTTGCATGCCTGGAAACTGCTGGCTTGAACCAGATCTCCTTCAGCCAGGCTGTTTGGGTAGAAGAGCCGCTCTAAGTAATTTATGCAGCTTCCCACTTCCACAGACACTGTTTGCTGCTGCTGCTTTGTACTCCTGCATGGGCATCTGCCCAGGAGGAATGTGGGGAGGTGGTGGAAGCAGAGCCACGGAGCCAAGGTTGATCCTCACCTCCAGCCATATCCTGTTCCCTTAACAAAACCTCTGGCAATCTCAGTGCTGTGGGTGGAGGGCAATGGAAAAGAGGGGTCAGAGAAAGGGAGCAACAGCAGTACTCAACAGCAAGCTTAACTCATAGTGGGGCAACACGCGGCATATTGGATGCATTAGCTAACGCTGCTTTACCCACCCAGAGGCAGAGAAAGGAATGGACTGACATGCCCAGATGTGCCCGTTTGACACGTCACAGATGCTCTTCACACTTGACCTAACTCAAGAAACTGCAGCAGTGCCAGGCGCAAAGAGCAGACCCCCAAAGGACTGTCCTTCTGAGCCTGCAGGATTACATGTCAGCTCCAGTCCTCAGACCCAGTGGGGATGGGGCAGCTTTTGAGGTACTTCTTTATATGGCCTAATGCTGGACAGATGTCAGCAGCTGTGCTCTGGATTCCTGAACTCAGAGAAACTCTGCAGGTTGGCACTGGTTGAGCATCTGACCTCGGTTACCCTTTAGACCAAGGTGCTTCAGGAAGGGGTTTCTGCTCCATGTTGCAAGCACTAATGTAAAGCTACATTTTTGAGACTGGAGCACAGCATGTCCTGCACAGGATGAACCAGGCCAGCACAGAGACCTGCAGTTACTGCTGGCATCTACTGGGGTCTTTCATGTTCCCTTCTGTTATTTTTATTCAAGAAGTCTTTCACGCAGTATGTGGAGTCTGTGGCGCTGCACGTACAGCCAGCTCCCCTCTGCCAGTTTTGCTGTCCCTCTGCCTCCATGTGGCACTGCACGTACAGCCAGCTCCCCTCTGCCAGTTTTGCTGTCCCTCCGCCTCCATCTTCTCTGGCTTCAGCCTTTCCCTGCCTCCCCAGGTCCTTCACAAAACTTCATCCATCACTGGTTAGCATCGAGCGATGGGCCCAATGGAGAAGAGAAGCCCCTTAAATGTCAGAGCTGGGGAGGGTTTGCTGGCAGCTGTCTACACTCAACAGCTGCAGTCACGGACAGCCCAACCCTGGGATGACATCACTGCAGAGTTGAACAAGGGACATGACGTCAAGATGTGCTGTTCCTCTGAGCCCTGGCAGACACACTGGGCTCAGGATGCAGTGGCACAAGATGAGAGAAACCTGCAGGATATTTCTTACTCTGTGACTGTCAAGGAGAGGTGTGAGCAGATGGAGCAAATCTCCCTCTATTTCTAGATTTAAGGCAAGCTTCAGGGCTCTTCTATACTAATAAACAAGACAGAGTCCATTTTCTAGACCTAAAGCAGCTAACGTGATGCACACAGACAAATTTCCCTCCTTTTCTCAAAACAGAGGGGTTCTCATTCATCCCAGCTTCTGCAACAGTTCCCTAGCCCACACTATCCCAGTTTGTACATGGGCACTGCTGTACAGCTGAGCAGGGAATGTGCTAATGGTTAAGCAACCTCATCAACGGCCAGCCAGTGCTTGTGCCCTGTCCCTGTGAGCTTAATAGCACAAATAGCACTTCCAGGCCTTTCTTTCTCAGCCATCTGGCCAGCCCATGCACCAGAGATCTGCAATTGAATTCCTCCCAGTGTGCTAGCAGGGGTTAGATGCTGTTGCATGTGTCCAGACACCCATGAAAACCTGGGCACCACCACTGCAATGTCAGTTCTTCAAGGCAAATATTCTGCTGTTCTCAAGGCAGATCTGTGTTTGTCAGCCCAAACCCACACAGTATTCCTGCCTGTTCTGATGCCATGTTCTTCCTGCCAACACAGNAGAAAAGAGAAAAGAAAAGAGAAAAGAAAAGAGAAAAGAAAAGAAAAGCTTCTAGCAAATGTTTCTACTGAAATGGTGATTCTGGAATGGGGCTCTTAACTAATTTGTGGATGATGTTCTGAAACATGTATTTCCTCTAAGTAAATAAAATCAACCTTCAGTTATCTGAAAATTCAGAACCCAAACAGATTTTAGCCAAAGCTTCCTGGCACTCAGCTGAACAGTTGCAGATGCTGGTCACCAACAGACTGGAACATTTTCCCCTTCCCCCCCCACAAAAAAAAAAGGAATAAAAATAAAAAAAGGGGGAGGGATTTCCACTGGAAAAGTTCTTTGGGAAAAAAAAAAAAAGACTCTGCATAAGGTTTTTCAGGGACATGGATTCAAGACATTTTTGTGTCCAGTAGAGGCAAAAATAGCCAAACGTTCCCCAGAACACCTACCCCCTTCCAAGGGGCTTGTGCCAACAACATGCAGTTTTATTACTTGTTGCTGCTGCTAACACATGGCAGAGTCAGCAGAAAAACATCAGACATCTCAGAAACACTGAGAATATGACCCTAAACCACCTTTTTTATAGTCACTTGAAATCCTTTTAAATGTGGTTTCAAGAGAAAAGACAAACTGAGCTAAGAGCCTCTCTTGACAGCAAGCCCTTTGATGACAGCAGTGGCGAACACTGAATACCTTGCCACTGCAAGTGAAGATGTGGTTTTCCTACAGAAATCCCAGCCTCTTAGAGTGTCTTTTGACTATCCACCAAGTTCAATGAAATCTCTGGTTCAGAGAACACAGGATTGTATCTGTCTACTTCCTGACATTCAGATTTATCCTCCATTTGAACATCGCTCTCTCTTTCAGCTTGCTGGAGTTTCTGTCCAGCTGTTAGATTAATCACAGAATGATTACCCAGTTCTGATTCAGGAGGTCAAGAAAATGAATCTGCTGGACTGTGAACACCTCCTAAGCACAGCTGTGGCAGTTCTGTGCAGAACCCAGATAACTCCAAAGTGAAGTCTAGTGTGGTGTTAGCATGTAGAGGGTTTGCTGTAACCTCTTTTCTGACAGTCTGCATGGAAAAAAAAAAAAAAAAAAAAAAAAGGAGGAGTGTCTGCAGCATAGGCTGGTTACTTTTGCTACCTAACTATGTAGCAGTGCTGAGGAGCCTGGGTTTGGTGCATTAGCAGTCAGGATGCAGACCCTCCTGTTGGTACATGCGGCAGACTACATCTGGTGCTGCACAATCCTCCACTCTGCTATTCAGGCATTCCCTCAAAATCCATCTGCACCTCAGGCTCTCACCCTTGCAGAGCTGCTGCATCTTCTTTTATCTGCTTTGTCTTATCTACAGGATGCTTTTCAAGGCAGTGACACATCAGTCAGTGGTGCAAACCTGGCCAGGATATTATAGCAGCTCCAAAACAGTAAGAAAAAGCCAAATCGTGGCATTAAAGTTAGTATGAAAGTCTAACTCTGCAAGAACTAAACTTCTTACAAGCACAGCTACACATGGAATCAATTCTGCCCATCACACTCCATTCACACATCAGTGACAGCTCCCAGTGCCGCAGCTCTTTGCTGGTGTACATTAACAGCTTAGCAAGTGCCAAAAGAATTGCAGCAGAGATGTTTTGCGCAAGCACAGTTTCTGCTGAGGCTCTGTGCCTTACCATGTACTTGTGTGTGCATTTTGTTCAGGGTTATCTAATGACTCTTGCCAGATTCTGGGCAAACTCTCAAAACCCATGTAAGCTAGAAAAAAACACAACAGAAAAAGAGAAGCCTGGTACATGCAAACAGTGGGCTCAAAGAGAGCTCTCATAAATCTAGCACCCACCTCTGGCTTCAGTAAGAGTTGGGCATGGCTGCACAAGAGGCTATACTGGACCTGCCCTAAAAGATCATTTCCTATGTATCAGTATCTGAGATGCAGCAAACCACAGGATATGTTATCAAGGCAGCACAGGCTACAAGCCAGAGAAAGGGAAAATCCTTGAAGAAAAATATTCCTTTGTCACACAGAGAAAAGAGCTTGGAAGTGGTTACTGCCATGTAAGTACAGAGGCTCTTTGGAGGATGAAGTCTATCTTCATGCACATTTGCATAGGAGGGCTCCACTTTATTCAAGGCCTCTGATGCTGTCATTTCTACAGCTGCTGAATAATTGTACAACAACAGGGATCTCTAGAAGCTACCCTGTAACCAGCACCCACAGACATGGCAAAGAGCACACAACTGCATGACAAAATCATCAATCCTGCCTGTATGTTGTAATATGAATAATTATTCCCCTGCTATATAGTCTGGCTGTACCAGTTCTGCACAAGGCATCCTGGTCTTGACAAGGTTCTCACAAAAGCTCCTGCAGACAGCATATCAAGAGTACGTGGCATTTCAAAAAGCTCAGAGGACTTCAGAAAACAAGCACAAACTGAGACACAGAAAACCAAACAAAACCACAGAAGGCTATGAACAAACTCCAATTCCTGCAGGACTGCAAGAAGAAACAGGCATCTGTTGGCCTGGCTTCAGAGGCTGCAGGTCTGAAGGAAAAGGATGCTGCCTTTCATCTGAAACATGACCACTGCAAAACACCTGTGCACATCCATTCTCCTCAGAAACCACCAAAGCAGCTACAACAGACTTCATTTCACCCACAAGAACAGATTGGTGGCACAGAGACATCTATTTGGTCCCTATGTGGCAAAGCTGGTCTCAGCTCAGGAGCCAAGCTCATTCATCTACGTTATTCCCTTCACTGGGAAAACAGAAGAGAGAGAGAACAGCCGCAGATGGTTAAAGGAATAAGTATGTCAAGGTTCCCAAGCCCCTTGGCTATCTATAGAGCCTCTCTTCACTTTGATAAAGCTCAGCAGCACTGAATTCCCTAGAGATTTTTACCACTGCATTTCTCCCCCCATGTTACACCTCAGATGCCCTGTTCTCAGTTTTCATGCCAAATAGAACTCGGCTCAGCACAACCTCATCCAACCTACGCCGCCTGCAATCTCTTGCTCAGGCTGAGGATAAGCAGCAACTGGTGGGAGACATCAGGGTGGCCATCCAGACTGCAGTAGCTACAGGGTTGTGATACAAAAGAAAAAGGAGATGGCAGCCAGCTTGTTTAACAGCAGAAAAAGCCCCACAGAGTGCTGCATTTCACTGACCTGTTGAATATTTCCTTGTCCTCTCAGAGTCTTTGTACAGGGATCCCATGATATCACCCATGGACCTGGAGATCCTCATTTCATGCTGTTTGCTGTTGTTCGGCTGGAGGAGCTGGTAATCAGACAAAGGGGAAGATGAGACTCAGCTAGAGCCCCTGTGGACACACCATGTGAAACCCTGTATTTGGCTCCCCATGACCATATTGCCCAAGAACTACTTTGAAAAAAAAACCAAGAAAAGGCGTGCATGTAACCTAGAGTGATCCAAAAATCATTCGCCAATAATTCATGTCTGTTATTAAGATGATCTAATGAAATTAAGCTCCAGTTAACAACAGTAAGTACAGACATTTGACATGGAAGACTGATTCTGCATTGCATTATCTCTAGCTACACACAGACATCGATCCCTGGCCTGAGCCCAAGTGTACAATCCCAAAATCAGAGCCTTTCCTCCATGCTCCCTAGACTTCTGTGGCAGCCTAGGCACTGCAGAGGAACAGAGAGGAGGATCAGGCTCTGCTAGAGAAGACAGAGAAGGAAGAGAGCAAAGAAATGCACACTCAGCTGGTAACTTAAATGGTTGTGGCCAAGTCACATGCTACAATGCCATGCTAGAGTGCACAGCGATTCTGTGATGATTTCATGTATGACCTTGGAACTGCATGTTCTTACATGCAGCAGCATGGTTCTGTGTTTCAGGAAGAGAAGGACCTCCTCTCAAAGGTATGCATGAATCCACCTGGCCTCCCTGCTCTTGGTAGCTGACTTGGAATAATTCTGTGCTCCCACAGCTGCTAGGGAATATTGCTCCATTTCTGCCCTAGATTTAGGAAACCTCAACTGATGGCTGAGTGCTCCCCTAGGACTCTGGTCCTGGCACTTTGATTGCCTCTCAAAAGCAGCAGAGAAGTTTCAAGAGCTGTGAGCACCAGCATTAGCATGAGGACAGGCACTCTGTGATTCAAGACTCCTAGTCTCTCCAGGACTTCTAGGAAATACAAGGAAGAAATGGAGTTGCAACATCTGCAAATCCCTTGCTTTACAGCCCGTGCTTGGGGCAGCACGACATGTGCTTGGCAAGACATTCTGTGCAGTCGAGGTCAAGCTAACAGGCTTAGCTGCAAAACCACTGAGCTCAGGAAAACCAAATAAATAAATATGGAAGGACTGACAGTCCTGCATGAGACTGAAGGATTCTCCAGTTTGCTCTTCCTGGCTTTAGTACTGCAGCACCACATGGAGGGTGCAGTCCCCACACCGCCGCCCAACATGGCAAGAGCCAGAGCATCACCCTGTATATAGAGGTGAGGCTCCAGAAATTCCTCTGTAGAAAGGAAGTATCCCTAGGCAGAAAGCACAAGGGGTTCTCTTGGGGTTTAAACTTGTCTGAGGATCAGGACAGTATTTAACCCTACCGAGGGTGCAGGAGCTAGAGGGGGCTGAGCTTAGTCTCACAACTGGAGGGTTTCTGAGCAGCTGAGCCAGAGCAGGGCTGACCCCTTTCATGGCCACCTTGCCCTCTGCCTTCATCATCAGGAGACTCATTTCCACTCCCCAGCACAATAACAAGACATGTGTCTCTGGACACAAAAGAGCAGTGAAGGTGAAGGACTCACATTCGCTTTCTTTGGAGCACTCACGAGGATCCGCAGGCTCTTCAGGGAAGGGCTCAGCTCCAACTGTTCCATCGCTTTGTCCAAATCTTCCTGGGATTTCAGAGGGATCAGGAGCTAGAAGGGATTGAAAAACACCGGAGCGCAGCCGTGTCACACTTCTGGGTAAACAGAGGAAGCCAGACCTTTGCAGTGAGCAGCCTGAGAATCAGGACATGAGGGAGGAACCCAAGAAGGTGGATGGAAAACAAAGACCCCATGCCCTCTAGCTTGCTGAGCTACAGCACTTTCTTCCAAGCTCTCATCTACCAAGGAACAGATGCAAAAAATCACAACAAAAAACATCTGCAAGCAGACAGCTTAAAGGTCACATCACCAATTCAGCTAGCAAGAAGAGGTGAAGGCTGAGACAAAACCTTAGGCTTGCTGTCTGCTATTGTGAGGCTGCTCTGATCTTGGGAGTTTGTAGGCAAGACCTGCTGCTACCCAGCCCAAAACCACCTCATACACTTTTCCTGGGAAAATGGTCATGCAGTGGCGCTCCAAGGAAGCAGTGAGCTGTTCCCAAAGATTTATTCTGATAGATTCTCAGTGACCTTCCCTTCTGCTGCAGTCTGTGCTCCTGAGCACCAACACAGTCCCCCCTGTGTTTGGGTATTGGGTAAAATGAGGGAACATCTCACAAACAAGAGCCTCTTCCCTTTTGATGTGAAAGGTGTGCATTCCTCTCCCTCCAGGAACCACTTCTGTGACTCTCAGGAGACCAATTTACCTTCTGCAAATAGACTTATAAGGCAGATAGAACAGAGAGTTACAGTGCTGTGTCTATCGGGCGGCTAACGGTTCTGGTGTTTTCCTGGTGAGGGGCAGATTATTGCCCTCATATCTCCAGAGGGAATCCAACCTGACATTGCTGTGCGGTGCACCATGTCCTGCAGATGGCCTGCAAAGCTTCCAACACCCAACACACCTGCACTTCAGAGGAGCTTTATGGACTTCTGCTGCCCTGGGCTAAGATTAAAACCACATCTTTTTGCCCCCCACACAGAGGCATTCTGCCCAATTTCATAAAATCCAAGCCTCACCTCTGTAGGCTGCCTGGGGCATTGGCACTGAGTCCATGCAGCACAGCATACATTTACACTCATGCCTGTGCCAAAGTAGACAGAGGTTTACCTACTGAAGGGACCGAGCAGCCACAGCTCTCAGTAGGCTCTCACTGGGATCCACAGCTGCCCAGAACTCCTGCAAGGCAGCTCAGCCCTCTGGGTGATCAGCGTTCATGCCATCAGCCAGCGCAAAAACGCTTCAGATCAACTGCCAGAGAAGAGGACACTCTAAAGCTGCCTGTGTCTACCTTTTTTGATCCCAGGGTGTTGCCAAGGTTTTGGCTGTTGGCCTGTAGGCAAACACACCTCAGACTGTGT
Source organism: Ramphastos sulfuratus (assembly GCA_013399055.1). Taxonomy (NCBI): domain Eukaryota; kingdom Metazoa; phylum Chordata; class Aves; order Piciformes; family Ramphastidae; genus Ramphastos; species Ramphastos sulfuratus. Next base: position 559,968 of record WBNM01031664.1, on the reverse strand, counting down.
GCACAGAGGTTAGGACTTCAGGAATGACCAGGTCAAGGGAAAATTGCGAACCCTGGCCAATGGAAATGAGGTTTCACCTCAGAAAACCGCTACAGTCACCTCCTCCACCCAAGGACCACAGCCTGAGCTTGCCAAGCTCCATCTTGAGATGTCTGTGTGGCTGCTGCTTCCACAGTGTGAGCACCTCAAGGTTTTGACTGAGTTTCATCTACATCTAAAGAATGAAACTCAGGTGGAGCTAGAAGTGCTCTTCTGGTGTGAAGTACACAAATGTGGCTGAGAAATTCCTACCAAAAAACACAGAAAAAGAGACTCTAGAGCAGAGCATTTAGCACATTCAGTCAGGAAGAGGAATAATCAGGTTGTGCACCCTTTGTCTGAAATCTGGTTATTTATTCATGGGTAGGAAAAATATTCCAAGAGGAACTCTTGAGAAAGCCTTGCCTATGTATATCCTATAGGCTTTAAGGACTTGTGTTCTCAACCAAACCACACAGAGTACAGTTCAGGAAGATATCCCTGACCTTCCAAACCACCTGGTGCAGGGATTGGATCTGAATGAAAGGAAAAGTACTGACCAGGTAGTATCAACCACTCAGGGCTTTCAGTAGATCCACACATGAAATGGTTAGACCACGGTTAGACTCTGGGATCTGAATGAATCACAGCAGATACCAGACAAAGATGGTATTGAGCATGTCTCCCAAGCACTGTGCAGCTGCTCTCAGTCTGCTTCCTTGCACAAGGAAGAGAGCTGAAGAGATGTCTCTTGGTACAATGCTTAACCCTCTTGAAGTTCACAAGGGCTCCAGAGGTGCACCAAGCTGACAAGCCTTCTCTCTTATGCTCACCCAATGGAATGGTGGAGAGCTGCTTCCCCTTCTTTCACCACCCAGCAGAATTCGACTCCAAACTGTATGTATAGTCCCACTGCTCACCCATGCCTTTGCTGAGCTCCTCACAAGTGTTCAGAGAAATCCCTCAGCTGCTGCTTTGAACAGAATGTTCTGCAGGTCACTCTGCCTCACTCCAGTATCACAACATTAACAGTTTTGCATGCCTACTTCAGAGGAGCCAAAACCATCAGGCAGAAATTGCCCTCCTCTAAAAGGGCCTGGAGCCAATATTTAGCTTGGCTTTACCCATTACCCACATCTGGCAAGAAGATTTTGCTCAATTTGGCTTCCAGACTGCAGCACATATGGATATCAGGAACAGGTATCTACTAGGCATGAAACTAAACATAGACTCATGCAGAACGACAGAGGTAATTGCCAGGGTGCATTTGTTCTGTCTACAGAGGGAGTAGCCATAATGAACAGCAAAGTTTGCCTACATGGAAGTGTCACCAAATAGAGCTTGTTGGATGTTCTTCCTCCTCTGGAGCCTACTGGTTTAGTATGGCACTTGGTACTCAAGTCTACTGCAGTCTAAGAAAGTGAGTGCAAAGGGTGAGTTTCCTCTGACCACAACAGTACTGCTGGACCTCACTCTGTAAGACACTGCAGAAAGCCAAAGAATAGTAGGAAGCAGGGCTAGGGAAAAATCTGAGAGGTCAATTAGTTCATCTTCCTGCCCAGTGCACGACCAACTGGCATCAACAATTTTCAACAAACATTTGTTAAATGTGCTTTTCCCTCCTCCCCCTCTCCGTAATGGAGCTTCTACCACTTCCCTAGGCTTTAATTCTCCCTAACCTCCAGAAATAATGCTAAGAGACAGTCTCAGAGGAAACAAGCAAGGGGGGTAAGAAGGGAACTTGTGGCACACTGAGGTTCAGAGTTCTGCCCAAGCTCAAATCACAGATTGGTCATGGAGACAGGACAAACAAGGTAAACACCTGGGGCAGCTGTTTTGCAGTGCATACAGATCAAACTCAGAGACAGCATTTGCCATGAAAGCCAACCTTCCAATCTGTCCCACAGCTGATGTCTTAACACCACGTCGTGCTGTCCATGGCCAGGCTGAATTTTGCTGTCCCACTCACCAGAAAGATGAGCCAAGCTCAGCACTAACACTCAGATATGCCCCACGTGGTACACCCATGGCCAGGCCCTGCTCTTATCTCTACCAGCCCAAGCCCGCAGATTCCATGGTCCCACCAGGATGTGATTCATGTGTGCCCCTGCTCCACCCAGCTGCCATGTTCACCTCACTGATCTTGGCTTCAGGACTTCTGCTTCACCAGGACAGGGACTGACATTTAGTGAACTTTTATAGGGGCAAGTTGACCTCAGTGTAGTTTTTGTCTACAAGGTGCTACTGCAAAAGAAACATTCAATGCAAAAAGAATTACTGCACAGTTCCCTTTGAGCACAAAGAAAGCTCGAAGCATTTAATTGTAATTAGTCTGTGGTCAGGCTACCTCTGAGACTCAAAAACCTGACCCAGAAGATGCTAGGAGCCAGCTGCTGAGGTATCACCATGTGGAGGTATAGGCTATCTCCCTGAAGGTCACTTTTATCTGTTTTTAGTGTTTCGACAATAACAACCCTGAATTACTCCTGCTCAGACCTCTGCCCAAAGGTGTGGGTTCTCGCAAGGAGAAATTTTTATGTACAGAAAAATACAACACTGAAAGTTGTCCTCAGCTCTAAGAAGTGAGCAGTTCCCAAAGGCCTGCTCATGGCTCCACTGTGTGCTGTGCACATGCCCAGGAAGACAGTTTCTAACATGGGATAAAATGCGTTATTCTGTTCACTGCTGCTGGAAAAAAATCCTCTTCCAGTGGAAAGAAACCTGGAATGAAATGAGTCATCACTGGAGAATTCAGTGGCAGGCTTTTCCTGGGAGGGCTGTCAGAGAATGCCCAAGATTAGAAACCTGAATGCATTCAAAGCCAAAACCAAGTGGACACTTTGGTATCATGAGATACCTATTATAAAAGAATAGCAATGTTTTGTGGATCAAGCATCCACTGAAACAGAAGGGAGAGGGAAAAAAAGGAGGGGGGAGGGGGAGAAAAAAAAAGAGAAAAAGCTTTCCTAACAACCTCTCTCTCTTCACACTTTGATGAAAGGCTGTTAGCTACTTGTAATTAATACTCAAAGCAGCAAGCTGTCAGGACAGATCCAAAAGAATTTGTGTTTAAAAGCCCATCTGCTTGTTATCTGTCCCTCTCCTCCTTCCCAAAGCCAAATCCACCTTCAGACTCCAGTGGTTAGGGTGCCTGTCCAGCTCTCATGGCAAGATGTCTCACAAGAAAACCCTGAGCACACCAAAACAGGTGCCGAGGATTTCCCCCTTCTAGGGAAAGGCTCTTATCAGTGTACTCTTCTCTCAGACACGATGGTGGGCTCAGGAGAAGTTGAAAAAACACAGTGGCCTATGTTATGAAGAAGGCTGGTGAAGAAACGTCTTCAATCCTTAAAATGCAAGGATCACAGAGGGAGGTTTCTCAGTTGCTTGTATGTGGCCACATGACCTGCTAGAGGAATCTCCAATGATGCAGATTTCACTGTAGACTAAACCATAAAAAGATGCCCATGGCTCTGGGGTTTTGGGTGAGATAAAGTCAGTGCTAAATAGAAGTATACTGTGCTTGTTACCAGCACCGTCTCTCACTCTCTGGACTTCATCATGCTCCTGTCATTTGTCCCAAGATGAGAAGGCTTTGCATCCTACCCAAGCATGCAGTAGTCTATAGCCATTTCGTGTGTCCCTTGAGAAAGCCATTTGGTCTCAGCCATTCTTCTCTTTGCCCTGTGTGTACTTTCACCAACCAGACACTCCCACAGTTGGTCCCACTGTCCCAAGGGTGTTAGAAGAAAACATCTACTGCTGCTGACTATGCATCTGAACTCACAATGTCTTCATCGTCTCAGTTACTCAGTTCATCACCCTGTTTGCATTAAAGGGATTTTTTTGTTCTGGGTCAAGTCAGTGTTCCTGGGTCACTGTTTAACAGACTTTAATTGAAATAATTTTGAGAAAGGAAAAGCTGGCTTGGAGTCCAAGACTCCAACCGAGCTGTGTCCAGACAATCACTGTTACATGCTTGCTGGCTGGGAACCACAATATAAGGTTATTTTTCTCCACATACATGTACAACATTAAATTAGGACCTTTAGAACAAGCTCAATTCTGAAGGGGTTCCAGGCACCCTAAAACTCTGCCTTTGCAATAAGGAGAAGAGTACCTCATTGTTCACACAGACTAAGTCCATCGTCTGTCCAAAAGCATCCGTGACCTTCTGCACCACTTCTTTGAACCTGACTGGTCTTGGAAACTGGATAATCCTGTACACGCAAACAAACACAACAACAGTCTCCATTTACTTGATGCACACTGGAACTTGGGATTAGACTGACAGTTCAAAAGGAAGGATCTGTATTTTTCTACAACAAAGCAGAAAGCTTGCTCCTTGCTTTTAGGCTCATAGAAACATTGCTCATCTTTATGCCCAAGAGGGGACTTCACCTACCCTGCAAGAATAGCTAACCAAAATCCTAGTGCTGATCCCCTTTATGTGAGGTACAGTTGAAAAAGAATGTCCAGCAGCCCTTCACTGGAGAAGACTCAGGATCAGGCACTGGGCAGTGATTTATCATCTTCATATTTAGCAAATGGCTCTGACAGGGAGGAAGGATGGAAGACAGAATGATGCATTTTGGCCTCCTGTGACTTCTCTGTGCCATCGCATGCAGCAGCTCTATAGGCACCTATCAGTAGGTACACTCTAACCACACGATAATATTACTTAAATTTTCCTTGGCTTTAGCATGCAACTTGGGCCATCAGCCTGTGAGTTTCCAGCCCTGTGTCCTGTCCTGCTACAGCCACTAAGCACCAAGCAGAGGTGATTCCATGAAAATGTCAAGCAGGGAAGGGCGGGCAAGCTTTAACTCCCAGCTCTATTTGTGTGGGACTCGTGCCCAAAATCTGGTTATCTTAAGTGTCATAGGCTGCTAATCAAAGGACACATTTCTGCAGAGCTGCAGCTCAGCTGTGGTTTGGTAGGTCTCAAGAATCAAAATGAGGAAAGTATTCAACTGTGCCCAGTGTCCCTGGTAAGAAGCATTTCATGGCTTCCAGCTTGGAACCACATCGCCTGTCTGCAAATCCCAGGAGGTACTTTTGTCAAACAGGATGACAAGGCAAGCCTCTTGTGTGTAAAACTGTAGTTGGTTTTAGGGGAATGAATCCTTCTGGGAGCTCATCTGCAGCTGACTGAAGTCAGTAGGATGATGCTGGACAAAGAAATGCAATTTTTCCCTGTACATGTTGGGGACTGGGCTGGATACATACCTTTTCTCTCCTTCATATTCAAACTTGATCCTGACATTTCGCTGCTGAAAGAAAAAGCAGAAAATGGTTAGGTCCCAAATTGTAACCCATACTGACTCACAGACCCAAAGCTGATAGGAGTTCTCAAGAAGACTCCCCTCACTCCAGTGGATATTTGGTCTATTTAGGGCCAAGCTGCCTGTTACACTTGTGATCTTTGGGGAAATTCTACACTGTCGATAAATGTGCTTGTCAAAAATTTAAGGTCTTCTGTAAGTAAGATACTTGGTCATCTGTACAACTGTAACTCTTAATAAAATGCATCAATGAAAGTGGGAAATTTTGAATGTTCTGAACTTAGTTGAGAACAAGACAGTATTATCAAACAGGTAAACATCTTAAGTGTCTGATGTCTGTCCATCTTCTGAACTTCCCATGGTTTCACTACAGCACTTTTCTGTTGGAAAATCAAAAAGCAAAGCTCTGAAGATGTTTAACAGAACACAGGAATATCTGGGGCAAAGAAGTGGAGAGGCAGTCTTGGATTTTGAAGGCCTGCAGTGCTGGGGTGATTTTTGGAGGGATGGTGTTTTGTCAGGACCTACAATATGCAAAGTATAGGAGGCATCATGACGTCATACACAGTAAATGCCCGCCCTGAACTGACCCATTGCTCACTTCTAGAGAAATCATTACATTTGGTCAAAGAAGATCCAGCAGAGTTATAGGCAGACTGAGTGTACAATTGTGCAGGGTCTGGTAAAAGCTGTTTCTCCCATCCTCTCTTTATGCATATTTAACAGTGATAGTGACCATGAGGTGCATTTTCATTTCTTCAGCTTCTGAGACTGAGCCAAACATCCCTCTAGCACTCCTTGGCTCATTCCAGGACTCCCTGAGATCAGAACCCTCTTTACTTTTCAGACCAGGTTTAGTCACCCAAGTTAACCAGGGCTCTGCTTTGCTAAGTGCACACAAGACAAGAAAGTGCTCATCCTCTCCCCGCTGTAGCACCAGAGAGGGCTTGGTCCTGCATCTCCTGCATCTCACAGGGATGATACCCAAATGGGTGGGTGACAGCCCTTCCTGAGCAAGGGCCTTATCTCCAGCCCTGGACTGCCAGCTTGTGAAGACACACTTTCCATCCTCTCAAGAGGAAAGCAGAGCCACAGTGAAGCAGCTCTGTCTCTAATGAGGAAAATGAGCTGGACGGGCGTCTTCGGGTTTATTTTTAAACTGACAGCTCCTCGAATTCTGCAAACCCCCACTGAAGTTCAGGAAGTTAAGGCTGAAGGCAATTTGTTGAAAAGCTTTTAAAAAAACCCAGCAGATTCAGGGTAAACATGTGGGATCATCCATAACACATCCTTTTTATCTCAGCTCGTGACATTTGCTGCGTCTCCATAAAGGCTGGGAAGAACCAGTGCTGGGACAGTCACCAAATGGGGCACTCCAGTGTTAGAGGCCTGTGCTTAGCAGGCACTTCTATCACCTCGGTGTCTACAGCCAGTTCTCCAGCCCCACAATGTTGGGACAGACTTTTAGAACCAGGCTCAACTCATAAAAATATCAAACCAACTCTAAACCAAGTCCAAAATTCAGAAGGGAAAGAGACGACCATAACCAAGATAGTGCTGAAAGTCTAAATCATTCTAAAAAGACAGTCAAATGCAGGTGGGATTGCCCCCTTGGAATATCTCTGCAGAAAAAGGAAGACAGATATGATCTCTTTTATGCCAATTTTTATTTGCATGTGCCCCCCTGAACATTCATGCCTCCTAGATGCTGGCAGTAAATCAGCTGGTGTGAGTTCACTGTAAATAGCTCTGCAAAGCCCTTCTCTAAAATAAGAGAGAGAAAAAAAACAAAACTCGGAGCAAAGAACTTTCAAGGTTTCTCCTCACAAAGGAGGAGGACGTGTCAGGGGAAAAGCTCATGCAGCTCCAGCCTCGCTGCAGGAAACCTTTCAAAACAGGTTTCACTTTCTGCACGGATCCAAACACTGCAGCGAGCTGGGCCGGAGCACACACTGCCTGCTTAATGCTGAGGAACACACATTACACAGGCAAATGGGTTTTGAAAAACAGCTTGTGGCTGGAAAATGTCAAAACACTCGTATAAAGCTCCAGAGAGAGAAAAAAAGGGGGGGGGGGGGGGGGGGAAAAACCTAACAACAAACCGAGGCACGACCCTGCTGCATCCTTTTCTTCTACATCAACAACAGGGCTGATGTGCCATGGCTGAAAGCCAACAGAAGTAAGCCAGCTGCCCCACACTGCTCTGCTTCTGAGCAGAGCAACACATAGCCTGCAACAGGGGAAGGAAAACCTGCTCCATTTGTTTGCCTTTTTTTTTTTCTGATATAAATCACACTTGCCTTCCTCAAAGAAACTGAGACTTTAAGTTATCAAGCATTTGGAAGAGGGATAAACCAATATTTATCTAAAGCCTGAGAAGCTGGTTGCAGTTTTTCAGTCTTTCCTTGGCTTGCTCGTGTTTCTGACCTGCAGCTGAAGCTGAATTCATCAATTCATCACTGTTAGCAGCAACAAGTACATTTTCCTTTTTTTTTTTTTTTAATGAAAACAAGTGGGCAGTGCCCAAAGCACTAGGAAGTCCCAAGGGATGCAAAGCACTTCCTAAATGCTGGAGCAGGCTGTGATTTTTTACACCCATGGAAATCTGGTTTGGAGCAACTGGCTTGAGATTACACAGGGAGCCTGGGGCACTGCCAAGTGCTGGAGCAAAATCTCACACAACTCTGCATGCAGCATCTGAAGTGCATGATCGAGGGGATGGCAGGATCACCATTTTCTCCATAAGCACCTCAACACAACATGCAAATGCTAGAGGGTAAGTCACAGAAGAAGTGCAGATGGTGGAGGCTGCTGAGTCCTAGTCACTTTTGTAATTTTGTGAGGAATGAAGACAACAGCAACTCCTTGCAAAATCCAAGTTGTGCTATTTACCCTCCCCACCACCATCAGATGTAAAAGGAGGTTAATGGCAGCCTTGGTAACTCCACAGCCAAGAGCTCATTAGTTGGTGTAGGAGAACAAGCTGAGAAATTCAAGAAGGACACACACTAAATACAGTGGAGGAGAGGGTTAATGCCAAGCTTTAAGGCACCAGCCTTAAACGCTGAGCTCTGGCACAGGATTTCAGTGAGGGCTTCACAGAGCCGTGTGAAAGCTGAGACAGAGAATGGAGCAAGCAGGTGAAACCTGGGCATGAAAGTGTGAAGTGCTTTACCTAAGTGTGTGAAGAAAATGCCCAGTCTGTAGTAAGACAAGGCTCCAGGTAAATGGCTAATTGCAGCCATTCAGTATAAAAAGGGGGCATTATAAGATGGAAAGATGTCTTTTATCAGGTCCTGTAGTGACAGGACAAAGGGTGAGGCTTTATAAACTGCAAGAGAATCAATTTCGGTTGGATGCAAGGAAGAAACTCGTTTATGATGAGATTGGTGAGACATTGGAACAGGCTGCCCAGAGATCTTGGGGGTAATTCATCCCTTCAAGTGTTTAAGGTCACGTTGATGAGGCTTTGAGCAACCTGAACTAGTGGAAGATGTCCCTGCTCACAGCAGAGGAGCTGCACTAGATGATCTTTAAAGGTTTCTCCAACCCAAAGCATTCTATGATTTTATTCTCCAAAGCAGAGCAGCAGAACCAAGCACAAAATGTCGATGTTGATCTCTTGGGCTGCACGCACCAACCTACTTTCCCTTTCCACGTGCATCTCCGTATGGCATGGGGCACAGAGAAGCCCACATCTCAGCTGGTGCCTCTGGGCCCTGCTGTGACACAAACAAAATGAGGGACAACCCTGACAGGAAATACCACAGTCATTCCCTTCGTTTCTGGAATAACTTCTTCTCCAAGATACTTGTATCGGCATTTCCTCCAGCCCCACTAACAAATGGTATTTTACTCCTCCTTGCCATCCGCCTTGGAAAGGAAAAAGCAAAGCCCCTGCAGTGGCACAAACTCATCACCATCCCTAGAGGCTTTCCTTGAGGTATTTTTAGCTCCTTCCTCAAAACTTATAATTTCACAAAAAGACTACAACTGCCAAGCTTTGGAGGAAGCGTTGACGAGAATCTGTGGGGGGTGAAGGGGCAAACTGCTTCTGCCCACTTGGCTGAGGACCTTGCACCCCAGTGAGCTCAGTCCAGCTCAGTCCCTGGAGCTGCAGCAAGCAGCCCTGTGTGCTGGTTTAAATTAAGGAAAATGTTGGAAAAAACCAGAAAAAGTGTTTCCAAATGAAGTGAATCATGATCTTCTACAGAGATTCCCTGAAGAGCTGACTGCTGTTTGTAATAAAAGCACCTACAGACATCAGGAAAACACGCTTAGGCTTAAAATGGAAGTGGCTTTGGAGGAACAGAAGGTGCTTGAGTACCCTTGTGGTTGAACACCCAGAAGGCTGATCAGATTAGTGTACAGGACCAAGCTGAGCAAGCCATGCCTGTGGAGAAGGGTGTCTGATGGCACATGGGCACCGTGGCTGCATTGCCTCAATGCTACCAGCTGTGGGCAGGGACCCAGCAGAGGAAACAGCACCACACCTCCACATCTGCTGAAGCACCTAGAACTGCCAGGCTGCTAAGTCCCAGATGAGTGACAAGTTCAAAGACTCTCTCCTCCCACATCTTCTCCTCCCAGAACCAGTTGCCATCAGGAACAGTATTATGGTCAGACCCCACCTCTGGGGTTTCCTTCTAAGGCTGCCTCCTGTCACACCTAACCAGAGGACAGCTTTGCCCATGCTGAGACACTACAGGGACAGGGCTTTTGTATTACTTCTTCCATCCAAATCCACAGTTGCCTCACTAACCGCATGGGACAGAACCTCTGGCTCCAGCATTAACCCTTCTGAGGTCAAAAGAGGCAGGAAGAAGCACCATCATAAGGCACTTCCTCTTCCTTTCAGCACTGCACCAAGAGGGGTTCACTCCAGCTTTGCTCTTCTCCACCCACAAGAACTTGGGCACTTAATCTGCTTCAGTTTCTCCCCTGGATAAAACAGGGGCAATCAAGGAGCCCCACTTCTGCAAGCCGTAGAGTAGGCAGAGGGCTTATATGCACTTCTCTCATCTCCTGCTCCCTGGCATAGGAACCAAGGAGAAAAGCATAGTGAGCAGTGCGATGTCGCAGCACTAGTGCTGCAGTGACTCCTCTGGGCAAAGGCACGAAGCGGTGGGGTTTCTGCTCCTGCCTTTGGACAGCACAGGGCCCAGCTGAGGGGACTTGTGGAGCTCCCTGCCGTGCACGTTGTTTGCATTAGTGCTGTGCTTGCCCCTGCTTGTAGCAACAGGACGTTGGTTACAAGGCAGACAGCTGGAGCGCGTCCCTGGACCGCAGTAGGAGATGACTAATGCGCGTCATTAGGAATTATCTGCACAGAACCCCCACGCACTCCGCGTTATTCAGCAGACAGAAAGGGGTTTGTCTGGGATGGCCCCTTCTGCTCTCAGGGGGTGCAACTTACGAGATCCTGGTCCTCTCGGATCCTTACAGATCTTTTCTTCTGAAAAAGCAAACACAGCATGTGAGCAGCTCAGAGGCCAGTGGGTAGTTGATGTCTAGGAGGTTTGCTGCTCCCTGCTGCAGACATCTTTGGTTTATACAGCAGCAGCAATCACAGGCTTCAAGTGATTTACCCAAAACCACCTAACTGGCAGGGAACAGCTTTTTTCCAGATGGATTTCTCCTTGGTGTTACTCTCTTAGCACCCAAGTTAGCTCCTCCACCCCCAGACAAGGGAAAGAAAGCCTCTTCCTCAAATGCTTGGGACTCTGTTGTCTTTGCCATCTGCAGCCAAGGCTTTCCCAGCTGGTGTTGTTCCCTTGCTTTTGGTTCCAAAGCAGGGCAAATCCCTGCAGATCCCCTCATAGAGACTCTCATCTTTAAGGTGGTGTTTATGAACCTTCATCATATTTCTCAAAAGCCAAACTCCTTTTAAGCTGTTTAAAGACCTACAGAGAGCTGCAGAACACAAGCTGTATTTTATTCTAGTTATGAGCAAGCCTTGTCCTGCATCCAACTTGAAAAGAAAAGAGAGTCCAGAGGTAATTTACTAAAAGAACAACTTTCAGGTCAATCTGACATTTCTGTTCTTCACAAATACTGGGTTTTATTGCAGTGGGAGAACTTGCCATCAGAACTAACCTGCCAGAGGACCTGTTAGCTGTCACCAGCTGTGAGAGACCCATGCCAATGCCATGTCATTGGACCCAAGTGCAGCACTGACAACCAGCTTCATACTGCAAGTTGCCAAGTTCTACTCATATAAACAAATCAATGTGCACATAAATAGACAGATACAAAATAAATGTTCATGTAATTGCTCCATTCTCCTTCAAGCTTCTGTTTGGGATGTCTTCATTCTTTGTGGTTTCCCTTCTTACCCCACTCAACTTTGTCCTTAGTGATCACAATGCAGATCTTTACTCTGCTGTTTCCTTCTTCCCCTCTTCAGAGACAATGGTATAAACAAACTCTGTTGGCCTGTTCAGTCCAGGAGATGGCCTGAAGGGATCCCTTCCAGCCATGCCATGAGGAATAATGAAGTGATAAAATTAATAATGGAGGAATAATAGTGCAGAGGAAGTACTCAGATTAACATCAAGATGATCCCTCTGTTTCCCATACCAGCTCCTTTTCAAAGATTGTGAGGAAAGGGTGTCCATCTCTATCGCTCTGCCATGTTTTCTCACCAGGTAGAAAGACAGCATCAAGTAGTGGCTGACACAACTGACCAGGACTCAGGAGATTCAAGTTCAGCCATCACAGCTGCTTCCAGCTGCTTGGGCAACCTATGCATCAAGCACTGCCGTTCTCATGTTCAGCTTCTTTTACCATGAGGCATTAGGCATCCTTAATCCTTAATCCATCCTTAATCACTTGTAAGGAAAGCAAACTAAAAAAAGCAAGCTTTTCCTGCAATTTTCCAAAGGATGTTCATTTCATAAGACGATCTGAAGCAGAACTGTTGGTATTTTGGGGGAGAAATATGGTGCAGCACATACTAGCACAGCCTGCTTTCTTGTGTGGCCCAGGCCTACCAGGAATACTCTCTGGCAGGCTCTAAATTTCAACTTCTGTCAAGAGAGCACTAAGGAACCCCTCCAGGAGACAGAGATGAGATAGCACTTTGGTTGTGTTTCTCTGTGGACCAAAAAAAACTGCTGCAAGCCATAAAGGGACAGGCTAGTTAGTCAACACTAAAATGTTTAAAATGTTGGGGGTTTTTTTTCAGTGGAATTTTGGAACACTGACTAAAGGATTCCCATGCCTCAGGAAAGCATTTTTTTCACAGAAAATGAGGGGACTTTTTTGTTAGTTTTTTTTTTTTAAACAATTGAACATTCAGATCCAAGTATTTCAATGTGAGCATCTTGCTGCAGGGCCTCATAAGACACCTACAATGAGGAAGGAAATTTTCCTGACCAGAGGAAAATTTATCATCTAAATGCCCCATTCCTCCTTCCCTCTCTCTCTCCAAGAAGAGAGACTGTGCAGGACATCCTTCAGCCCAACTAGCCAACTTGATCACAAAAGAGAATTTAAAAAAAAAAAGAAGAAAGACAAAGGGAACACCAAGTACCAAAGCATCAACAAATCACAGGCATGATGACAGCATTTCCAAAGCAATCTTCCCTCCAGTCCATCGACTTACATGCTAAAACAAGGCAAAAAAACCCTAAGTGACCCAAGCAAGTTGATTAAAAGTTTCTGAACTGCAAATGTGAACCAAGTACCCACAAATTCCAACCACTTTAGCCACCTCCCACCTCATGGACTAGACTTCAGTCATCCCACAAGCCAGACTCATTTCAGCTAGTCCACTTTAGTGAAGCAACAATCCAACACACTCCAACACCCTTCATCTCATGGGGGCTGTTTGTCTGAATCCTCAACCTAAAATGCATAAGGGGAGTGGGATGCTGACTGTGTGCATCTCTTCCATCAGAGTTGAGTAGCAATGAGCACACAGCTTATGGATAAAAACAAAAAAAAATCATGAAGGAGGTAATGTTTTTGCAAGCATCAATGTTGTATGGGAAGGGAAGTTTCATTCCTAAGATAATAAAAGGCAAGTGGCAGCCAACAATTCTAAAACTGGAATCAGAGCACAATATAACTCTACTGGTGACTTACAAATGAAGGTACAGGGTGCATATGAATTTGGCTGTGGATATGAATTTGATTGCAACATGTCAACTCTATGAAACTTTTGCAGATAACAACTCAGCCAATGAAAACTATGATTTTTCAACTCTGTATTTACAGCATTTGTGTATTTGCAGCATTTACAGTAACACACTTCAAAAGTGCCAGCAGGGATTTTCCCTTATTCAGAGAAAACAGGTATGCTTTTTAAGAGAAGTTTAAAAAGCAGACTTACGCTGAAAGCAACCCAAGATGCCTTGGTATGGTCCCCACCCATCAACTTGCAGAAAATGCTACCCCTGGAGCCATCCAAAGCTGTGCTGGATTGTCTGCTTTGCCTGCAGCTGCAGAGAGCCAGTTCTGAATTTCTCTGGTCAGTTTTGTAAACATCTTGGACTTATTTCAACATGAGCTGAACACAAACCCAGTGATTCAGCTTGGACAGCTGCTACCGCCAGGACACACTTCGGAACAGACATGGTACGTGCGCACGTGTTTTCGTCTGCATGTGTCTGGGAAGTCCAGAGGGATTCAGGGAAGGATTTTTCCCCTCTGCATCCAGAGTTCTTTCTCGGTAGCACAAGTGCCACTATGTATGCATGATGACAGCAAATGACAATTTGTTTTCTTCTCTGCTAGCCATTCAGCAATTGCAAGGCTGATGGCAAGTTTATTCTAAGCCGTGGCACTAGAAGCAGAATTCCAAATGGATATGTGTGATGGTTTGGGAGTTCCCTGCCCCCCCACACTTTGTAAAATGACCCAGACTAGAACTCAGCCAGCTGGAAGTTAAGGAATGAAGCTCTATTTACAGCTTAGCACAATATACAAGCAGATATATACACTATATACAGGAATATTTACAGAAATATACAAGTTAAAGGTAATACAGAAACACAATACCCTTCTCAGAAATCAGAGACCCCAGGAGGGGCTCCCAACCACTCTTCCACCTTCTCCCCACCCCTATACCTTACCCCAAGGTTTGCCTTACGTGCAAGGTGAGTTTTTGAGGATCGGCCAAGGGGGTTAGAAGGAAAATGGTTAGTAAAATTATTCAGCAGAGAGAGGGAAGCCAGAAGCTGCTAGACAGCCCAAGACGACAAGCCCAAGTGGCTTATCTATGTTTATGTTCTTAGTTTTATCCATCTTAGCAAGCCTATGAGTAAAGTAGACATCACCATTGTTTCCTTTTCACAGCCTATAATATAATTTTCTCTATTAAAATATTCCAATTAGCCTCAAACCAGCACAATATGTTTGCATGCCTCTCCAGCAGCCTCCCTGTCCTCTTAACTGTTTTTCTGATAACTGAACTCTTTCTTCTCGTTTTGTGTCTGCATAATATTTGTTGCATACACAAACAGGCTGTTTAATCTGCTGTAACTATTCTGTCAATGTCAGCAAACAATTTCTGACATTGCTCAAGGGACGATGTCTTTGCTCACCAAATCAACTCTGAATGCGCAACAGGGGCAAAATGTTTGTGTTTAGAAGTATAAACACCAGTAATTAATATTTGAGCACTTTTATATAAGAATGACATTATTCCTCCCAAAAGACCCTGGGTGTCTACAGCTCAAAATTGGCAGTCTGTCTTTCAAATATCTGAAGTGAAATGCACACATGATGGATTTCATATTTCATCAGCGCTGTCAATAGAAAACATTCCACTAAGCCAAATCTTAAAGCTGCATAGCCTCAAACAAGTTCTATTGCTTTCAGTGTGTCCTTGTGTCAGCTGGGATAGAGCTAAGTGCTAAGCAAGAGAAAGAAAGAAAGTGCCTGGGGATGGGATTTGAGATTTAACGCTAGTTTCAGGCTCTGCTGCTGTGTTTGTGAACGGTTTGAGCCATCACTCCTCCATCGCTCCTCTGTGATACAGAGGTGTCTGTAGCTCCTTTTCAGCTTTTCAGAAAGGCCCTAAAGTTTATGTCTTGGTAAAATGATGTCATTTCTGATGTGCTGAGCTCCTGCAGTGCTCCTTCACTCCAGAGTGAACATTTAAAATCTGTTCTCCCATCTCTTTGGTCTACTGAAGTTTGGAGTGAACTCAAGCAATGCCTTACCTGCTTGCCAGAGTGGACGCTGTTCTTGTTCCTGTTGTTGTCCAGCAGCCCCCCACACTTGCCCAATGCTGCCAAATCCTTCATAATAGAGTTCAGAGCTTCTTCTTCATCTGCAAAAGAATGAGTGACAACTGAAACAAGGAAGGCAACCTCCTGGAAGTGCAGAGTAAAAATGCAGCACTGCAAACACAATCTTTGAATCCACATGGGTCAAAAGTCACACTGCCTATCCTTCCTAGTAAGAGAGGCGCTCAGTGATTACACCACAGTCCCTTCCAGCCCATCATGTCTTGGAAATACAGGTTTCTTCATCACAGGTGAGAGAGATACTTGGAAAAGCCAGAGGTCAAGTACGGGTGACCACGGCTTGTCCAGCTCAGAGCTCCTGCCTCCTGCCCATGGGGCCCTTTGGAGGAAGACCTATAGGCCAGATGCACTGTCTGGGGGTATGGATCCAGTTTGTGACGTGTAGAATGGTGCTTAAGAGGCACCCAACATTTCAGGCACCATGCATTTCAGGACACAGAGAGCTCACACAGCATATGATATACACCACAGTTTCTCATCTCTTCCCTTCCCTCTTCACGGAAGATGTGTAAGAGCCACAACTGATTTTCAAAATCAAAGCTAGTGAGAAATCATGGGAGAGGGCAACAAATTCTTTAGAAGTAACAAACTCAACTATGCTGGATAGAAGAGAGACATCAGTGAGAGCCCATGTGAGCCCATGTGCAGTGAGAGCTGCAGTAACTAGAGAACTTTGAATGAGCCATTTGATCTGAAACCAGTCTCCTTTTCATCACTGTTACATCCACAATTGAGGTTGCTTAAATCAACTTTAAACAATTACATTGCAGAATACCAACCACAAGCAGTAAAAACTACCAAGACCTAGGGCACAGCATACTTTCTAGGAGGGTGTGAGACCCTGCTCCACGTTCCATGTTCCTGATACAGTCAAGACAAGCAGGCATTAGGCACATGCAGCTACTGCTGTAACGACACAAATATAGCTAAAATATTGTGTGTGCCACTGAGTGTCTGCAGGGACGGAGCCACCCCTATGCCAAGCCAGCATGCAGATTGAACTCCAAGTCCACACAGATGTGAAAGATGCAGGACTCCACACAAACACTGAGGTTCTTGCCTCAGGAAGGTACATGTCCTAGATTCTCATGATCAAACACACCATCTCTTATTTTTCTGCTCCTCCTGCTGGGTTGTATCGGGACTGAAGCCATGAAAAAAAGAAAGATGTGAGGGAAAGACTTCTCTGCTGTGCACCCAGAGCCATCTCATTGAAGAAACAGGTGGAAAAAAACAGGGGAAAATGTTTAAAATCCAGTGTCTCATTCATTTTAGAGCTCAGAAATGAGCTCTAATGCCTACACCAGGCAGTAGGAAAATACTTAGATTTTCCTGTATGCAACGTGTGTGCATCTTAAATTAGTCTATATAAATATATAATGAATAAAATAAGAACATTCATATTAATCAGCATTAAAAAGTGCAACTTCTCTTCCCTTTCACATTTCCCTACCCACGAAAGACACAGACCTGTTTTTCCAGAGGCATGGCAGGGAGCATAACCCAAAATGCTACAAGAAAACACTCAGGAAAAAGTTAACTTTAAATTCTAGTTTAAGAAAAAAAGGAAAAAAATGCCTCAAAAAGCCAAAATCCCACAACAAGAATGTTTGCATAGTTTGGGTTTTGAGGTTTTACGATCTGGAGGGGTTTTTTATGTTGTTAAAAGGGACCTCTGGGGACAAGTATAGTTTTCCAGGCAGATTGTTGTAGTAGGGGGGAAAAAAAAAAAAAGGAAGAAAGGAAAAAAAAAAAAAAGCCTTTTTTTGTTCTGTTTTGTTTTTAAATATAGATGGGGAGGGACAAGTTAAAAAAAACCCACAAAAACAAAACCCACACACTCTGCCCTCCAGGAATTTTCCACCAAAGCTACAATCTCTAAAATGCCCTTCACCCCGTTTTTTTTTCCCTACCTGAGTAGCAAAAGTTTCCTGAACTCACTGACACAAAGTGCAGTCCCTAATGTCACAGGCAAGCATGGCTACAACAGGCAGCAGCAGGACTGGGATTCCACTGGCAAAAATCGTTTGATTCTCCACTGCTTTCCCACCTCCAAACCTTCCCAGACATGCCTGGCACCATTTTCATTGGGCTGCATCTCTGGTGAACCCAGCAGTGCCCTACAAGGATATTGCAGAACTCAAAGGACTCAGCACCCAAGTTGGGTCAGCAGGGCTTGCTGGATGTCTGCAGTAGTAATCATGAAAAATAATAATAAATCAACAAAGTGAGCCAGAGTAAATTCAAAGATCTGTAGACTGACTTTAAGCTTCTCCCTCCATTCTTCCCAAGAGAAAGACCTGGCAGTCCCCAAGAACTGATCACAGAATCACAGACAGTTAGGAGCTGAAAGGGACCTCGAAAGCTCATCCAGTCCACCCCCCCTGCCAGAGCAGAATCTCCTATACCAGATCACACATGAAGGCGTTCAGGCAGGTCTTGAATATCTCCAGAGAGGAAGACTCCACAGCTCCCCTGGGCAGCCTGTTTCAGTGTTCCATTACCCTCACAGTGAAAAAACTCTCATGTTTCCATGGAACTTCCTATGCCTCAACTTCCACTCCTGCCCCTTATCCTGTTGTTTGGCTTCACTGAGCAGAGCCTTGCTCCCTCCTCCTGGCACTCGCCCTTTACATACTGATAAACATTCATGAGATACTCTTAGTGTCCTCTTCTCCAAGTTAAAGAGACCCAGCTCCCACAGTCTCTCCTTGTAAGGAAGATGTTCTGCTCCCTTAATCATCCCAGCCCCATAAACAACATCCCAAAGAGCTTCCACCACATCCTATGGGCACTCACAACCATGAACCATGCAGTTGAGAGCATGGACCACACCTTTGCTAGGGATCTGACAAGCACATAATGTCACTGAAGACATTAAAAAAGAGAAATCTTTGCCCTCAAGTTGATCCCACCACTACTACCACTAGAGATGAGTGTTTAGGGTCACCGTTGCAGTGTTACTCCTGCAGGTAAGTTCCTTTGTCACTCATGGACTGTAGTCACAAGAGATTGCAATATAATTTACTAGAAGAAAGCTGGAAAAGAATAACCCTGCAAAACACAGAGACTGTGACTGGAAATCATCTTGTAAGGTAGACAGAAGACCTGGAGGATGTCCTTGTTGTCTATCCTACCACATAGGGCTTAAGCTGGCCACCAAGTCAGGGTATTCAAACTTCTACCTTCTCCTTAACCTCCAAGGAGTTTCCAGTGTTCAGGAAAGGTTGCATTTGTATTACACTGCCCTCTAAGCAATAGCAGAGTCTTCCTCCTCTACCTACCCATCAACTTTATCAAAAACCTTTTTGTGATAGTCTTCTGTGTCTCCATCAAATACAGGTTTAAAAATTCCTGGTGCTGCAACTTCATCTGCATGATTATGGAAAGTTAGGCCACATGGAACATCTCCAGAGAAGGGCCACAAGGATGATCAGAGGGCTGGAGCACCTCTCTTATGAGGAGAGACTGAGGGAGTTGGGGCTGTTCAGTCTGGAGAGGAGAAGGCTCCGAGTTGACCCTATTGTGGCCTTTCAGTATCTGAAGGGAGCCAACAAGAAAGCTGGGGAGGGACTTTCTAGGCTGTCAGGTAGTGATAGGACTAGGGGGAATGGAACAAAGCTGGAAATGGGTAGATTCAGACTAGATGTTAGGAAGAAGTTCTTCACCATGAAGGTAGTGAGACCCTGGAATGGGTTGCCCAGGGAGGTGGTTGAAGCCCCATCCCTGGAGGTGTTTAAGGCCAGGCTGGGTGAGGCTCTAGACAGCCTGATCTAGTGTGAGGTGTCCCTGCCCATGGCAGGGCGGTTGGAACTAGATGATCCTTGTGGTCCCTTCCAACCTTGACTGATTCTATGATTCTATGTCTCTGCCAGAAGCATCCTTTTGCATCTCTCACAACATAGCAAAGCAAGAATCCACTCATCTTCAGTAACTGCTTCAAATTCAGCCCATTTTCAGAAATACCCAACCACTAATGTAATCAGCCTAAGATCACTGGTACAAAGCTGGGCTCTAGCTGTCCTGAATCAGGGACTAGAGGGAAAATAAATTTAAAAATAAAAATTAAAAAAAAAAAGAGGGGAAAAAAAAAAGAGTAGATATTTAGATATTTTTGGTATTTAGGCTGTCAACTCAAGCTTCTTTGTTCCTCCATCCACTGAAAAGTCAATGCCAAAGAGCATTTTGAAGAGCATCTGAGAATTTGTTGTTATAAAATATGAGCACTACTTGTCAAAAATAAAGCCAAAATACAAATCCATGTCATTGCTGCTACAAAAGAAAGGAAACTTGTCCCTATACAAGAAGGAAAGGTTGTTTTCTGCTGCTGGAGTATGAAAGCACATTACTTAAGCACAAGCAAACTACGTTATTTCTGCAAAATAATGAACTTATATGCACTTAAGTAGCTTTTAAACTACTTTTCAAGTGTGCTTTTAGTCCAAGAAAACTGCAGTTTCAGAGGGACTATAAGCAAAGCCTCAACTGTTCAAAATAAAGAAAAAACACCCCCACACCACGCTCTGAAGCAACTTCAGAGCAGAAGCACAATTTGCATCATCGGTTGCAAAACTGACACTTTCCAGTCCTCTCCATGACAGTTTTGCACAGGGACTGATGCTTTCCAGACTAAGCCTCTTGCCCATCCTAATTACTGCTCTTGGGGTCTCCAAGCTGACTCCCAAGAAGGGTGGAGAACTTTCTTCCATGGAAACAAGCAGCCAGCTCAGCCAGTTCAGTCAAAATTCAAACAAGCACTGCAGCTTACTGGATAATTAAATCCAAATGCCACTCACAAGTCTCTCCGGCAAAAGGGGAGTCACAGGCTGCTCGCTCTCTGCTTGGCTTGGTTTGAGCAAGCAGAGGGTGCAGGATGAATGGCTTTCTCCTGGAGAAAACACTAGGCAACCAAGAGGAACCCCACACCCAACAGACATGCGAGATTGGGTTCTCCTGATCTAGCACTGGCAGGACCCAAGTATATTTAAACCTTGTGAGAAGGCAGCAGTGAGACCACACAGCAAACATCTTCCAAGGCTTTGCCACAGCTCCACAACAAAACAGCTGCAAGTTGCACAACAGCAACGAAACATCCACTGAGCTCAGATGGCCTCAAAGACTCATGGAAACCACTGACTTCATGCATCATGAGCAGGTTCTTGCTCCTGAACAACCTTCTGGCCCAGCTTTACCCTTACCCCGTCCTGCACAAATTCACTTAAGGTGTTAGGTTGACAGGATGAACTGTACAATGGAGCCTGCTGTCTTCCCTGTGCAGGAGGAATACTTCTGCAATGGAAGACTGGGTCAAAGAAAAGCTGATTACACAGACAGTAAAAACAAATTTAAAAATCAATTCTGTTTAGCACTGTCCCTTTGTCTCCAGTGTCTCTTCCTCCATTCTCAGTTCCTTATTTTTCAGCTATTTTCCTCAGAAGGAAACTAATTTCTTTCTCCTCTACTTCCCACCAGCACTCCAATTTTGTGCTTTTTAAATCAGCTTCCTGTGACAAGTCTCACTGGATCACATCACTAGTCCAACCAAGAACCACTTCCAACCAAATATAATAAAGGTCTCAAAGATAATTTCCCAAAGGTTTTTTAGTGGGGGAAAACATTCACAGTCAGAGGAGAAGAACACACAGAAGAAGTAAGCCAAGAGCAGTCCCAGGAAACAATGATCTGTGGAGCTACAGTGGACATAGGAAGGCTGATTTTCTATTTTTACTAAAGTACACTGATACCTTTTGGCAGGATCTTACACTAGAACCAAAATATCTCTTTCACCAAGGCTGAGGTTCTGTAAGGTGGGACTCACAGGTCCTAGGTATTCTAGGCATTCATCTAAGACATTCAGCACTTAGCAAAATCAGCTAGGAAATGAAATGAAAAAGCCACAAGATGACACATCTCTCTGCCCTTCAGATATAAGTTTCCAGCACTGCTGCATGGCTTTGGTTCCAGCATGCGTGCAGGAGAGAGGAACCTGGAGTTTCAGTCTTAGTACAGCAGGCTGAACTGGAAATAAAAAAAAATAAATGCAAGGGAGAAATAGTGGGCCTGAAGGTCCAAATGGACCATTCAAACCAATTCAACAGGCAGGAGAGAAAGCAAATGAAGGGACAAAGGAAGAATTTAGCTGTGTTCGGATGGTCTAGACAGGGTTGTTATTGTTGGCTTCACTAATAGGTCATTGCTAAGAGGCAGCTTATGGTAGTTCCATGATGCTGCTTCTACCAACACTGAAAGAAAAAAAAAAAGAAATAAAGCACCATCTGGATGAACTACACAGAAAAGTCTGCAGAAGTAAAAGAGTCCTGTAAAACATGGCAGGTTCTGATTTCAGTCTCTCACACACATCAGGCAGAAGGGCTAGAGCTAGGAAAAAATCTTGGGCATTGCAGAAGCGTAGAATATTATGTTCTGAGTCATTACTGAGCAAGGCTGGAGCTTGTAGCTAAGGGGTCACAGGCTGTCACTTACACTTCCACTTGGATCCAAAGTAAAACCACAGATGTGACCACTTCTGGTCACTAAAGATCCCACTGTGCTTTTCACAGCCGTGATGCTGATAGTCCAGTTCAGCCCTTGTGCCTGTGTAAATTCCAACAGCACCCACCCTCCATCGCTAGCATCCACCTCTCTGGAAGGTGATGCAATCACTGGGGATATCCCCAGGCAGAGGTAAGAGTTCTGTGAAGGCTGAGAGAGGACGGAAAGCCTTCCAGAGACATTGTCACCTTCAGTAAAAGCCCTTTCAGCCACTTTGAGCATACAGTGACAAAAATATGGACATGTAATAAAACATGGTGAAAAGAAATACGGAGCCACATGACTGACACTGACAGTTTAAACTTTGACCTGCAAAGGACATTAGCCTTTCATTTTCTCTAGTTTTTAAAAATATGCTAATTAATCAGAACATGGTGTAGGACATCATTTATCAAAGAGAATCTCAAATGACAGCCAAGACTCAGCATCACACAGTACCTGCAAAGGGCAGTCCCTGTCCTGATGGCCTGTCAGCTAAGCTGTCACATGGAAAGAGAGAGAAGCTGGGTTTTACATCTCATTTCATAGCCAGGAATCTGAGACAGACAAAAGTCTTGCTCAAGACTACACAAGCCTGCAGCCAGAGCTCAAAACATTAACAGAGTTTTAATTCAGAAAGGACTTAACTTGTCTAGCCCTCTTGGCTGTGCACAAAAGCCACCGAAAGTCATTTAGCAGCCTCTGCATCACAGTCCTGCTCTAGAATCACACAAAGCAGCCTGTCTCAGAAAGTTGTCCAAAAGTCTCAGTTTGAAGAGCTCATACAGTTATTCCAATGACCTCTCAGTAACATATCTCTCAAGTCCAATTTCAGTATGGCTCTGTTCTTACTCTACTCATTAGATCTTGATGCACTTTAAGTTAGAGACCCCTCTATTAACAGAAACACCTCTCATCTTCTGCAGGTATTCACATCCATTTTTAACCTTTAACTACATGCAAACATGGCTTCTTACACTGATCCTCAATTCACTCTTAGAGCTCTTTCTAGCTGTCTTTTTTGAACCTTTATGAAGATCAGAGCAAACACCTGAATAGCATACAATGTTCAATGGCCACAGCACTTTTTCATTTATATTTGCAGTGTAGCATGATGTAACAGCAAATTTGGCCCACCTTACAGTGAAAGTTCACATCTGCTGGACCCACAGCAACCTGGACTGCCCACTGCCTTCATCAGAATGTCAATGTCAGTCCTGGGTTTCCCTTCCTGGTCCAGGGAACTAGACAACACTAGCCTATGTGAAAGAAGGTGTCAAAAAACTTGCTTGTGAAGACAAATGCTGTCTCTTCTCCAAAAGCCAGAGGGGAAAAAGTTTGGAGACTGAGAATTCTGAACACAAGATATTTGTGTTTTTTCAGTGCCTGCAAACACTATCAACAGACCTGGACTGCCTGGATTCAGGACATGCATGAAATGCCACGACAATCTTAAGAATCTTTTCCAACCTAAATGATTCTATGATTCTAAACACCAGAAGGGATCAATTAGTAATTAAATATCCTCACAGTGACTTCCTCAGTCAATACTAGGAAGGAGACCAGTGAGCTAGAAGCTCAAGAGCTTGACTTGGACCCTAACAGAAGTCCCTAAATCAGTAAAGAAGGGACCCAGCCACTCTCACAGGCAGGTACAAATAGTGTTTGGCAGCTCATCCCACTGCCTGTGAATGAGCTGTGGCAAAACAGATTGCTGCTTGCACCCATCTAGTGAGAGATGCAAATAAACATGTACGAATCATTTTGCCACTGTCTGGAGGGCTGTCCAGTATCTGATAAAGAGAAAAATTATCTAATTACCCTCCCCCAGTCCAGATTACTGTGCACTGCAGCAGACACCAGCAGAACACGTTCCCTTTGCAAGTCAGCAAAGGCTCATCAGCAGCTGGATCCTGCTGTCGCTCACCCTCCTGCAACCCCACCCAAGGGATGGCAAGGTCACTCCTGTGCAGGACTCAAGGGCAGGGCACAGCTCAGCAGGTCGAACAGAGCAATTATACATGAGGAAGTGAGGAAAGACCCTTCTGATATGCAGTATTTCTTGGCAGGAGTTTGCTTGCTGACGTCTTCAGCTTGGGACACAGTTACTGCTTTGTGCAAAGAATCAAACCCAAACATCAGAGGCTTTTGTTTTAGGGTCCAGCTATGCTATCCCACAAACATTTTCTTGAGGTAAAGCTCATTTTGAGATGTCTTGCCTCCTATTTCCCTTCTACCCCATGCTATCCCCTCAGGTGATTGGTAAAACAGACCAGAGAATTTGTTTAGATCCAAACCAACCCTTCCCTTTACATCCCCTTGCCAAGGAGGGCAGGATTTGGTGCCTAGGAATGGACTTAGGGGAGTGAAGAATCAGTTTTTAAACAGCTAAACCAGTTATTTTTAAAATTAGCAAAACTTTATATCACAGATACAACTAATTCTGATCACGAGAAGATCAAATCGGCCTCCATAATGCTCAGTACACAAATAAATGACCTCCAAAGTAATATTAAGTGATCAAGCTTGCAGAATGTCTTTAAGAGCATTGAAAAAACAGAAAGAGAGAATAACCTGGCAGCAAATATGTTATGTCACAGCGTATTTGATACCCAGGGTGTGAGAACTTCAACTGCTCTCAATTTCCCCAGGGAAAACTCAAAGGCAAGGTAACACTACTGAGACTGCAACTCCGTTTAGGTAAGGCAAGAACAACGTCCTTAAAGCATCAGCTGATCACTACTTCACAAAGACCAAACCAAAGAACTTTTTGAGAGCACTGCAAGGCAAGTTTTATCACTTAGGTAAGAGTTTCAGCAGCTAAGCCACAAATCACACAAGAAATGTCTCTTAATGAACACAAAAATATGCAGCATAATACTGACATACCCTCACCCCAGAGATTTACTAGGGAATTCTGCAATGGAAATGGACTCAGGATACAAAAGGTGTTTGACTTAGCTTAGCATGCAGGGAAAGTAGGATTAAGTTTGTGGCTCACTACAGCTCTCCACTCCCAAAATAGCCATCCTGACAGCATCACACAGAGTAAAATTCCGCAGGATCAGAGATGTTGGCAGAGCTCTCCCATGCTTTCTGACATGCTGCCCTCCTCCACAGCTTCATCCCGGAGCATGCTCACTACCACATGTTCCCTACACCTCCCTGCACACCTCAGGACTCCAGCATAGAGCACACCACACAGAGCAGGGACCCATCAAAAGAACTCTACGCTCCTTTGACTACTTTTGAATTTAGTGAACTAAGCAGGACCAGCACCTAAATCCTGCCTGTGAGCTTCCATAGCTAATTGCCAGCTTGCAGCCTGCTTTGTTCTTGCCACCTGTAGGGACCAAGCTGCTTCCCTGCCCCGAGGCTGCTCTCTGTGAGGCATCCATCCCAGGGCTGGGGAGGAATTCAGCTATACTCACAGAAGCAGTGCCAAAGTACAGGCTACAGCATGTTTTGTTGGCTAATGAAGGTGTAACCAGGCAAGCCACTTCACCTCCAAATGCCTCTAAGCTTGGCTGTGAAATAGGCAAACCCATCTGAGGTGTGCATCACACATTGGTCCCCTGCTACTGATGCTCATGAAGAGATCTAAAGCAGGGCAAAGATTAAACAAGCAACTCTCTGTTAGCCAAAGAGCAAGCATTTACCCTATGGAGCACCAAAAAGAAACTTAACCCAGCCTTGACTGTTCCAGCTGCCAGAGGCTTCTCAGCCCTGAACTGCTCCTGCACTGGGTGGCTCCCTGTTGCAGCCCTATGGAAGATGGTAGACACAGACAGGAATACAGCAACCAGAGTCAGGGCTTTCCTATAAAAAGACAGAGTGTTGCAAGATGAGCCATGCTAAACCTGCCTCAAAGTCATTTAAGCTGGAAAAAAACCCACTCTTAAGATCATCAAGTTAAACTGTAAACCTAACACTGCTCTTTTGCTTTTGTACATTCAAGGGTCTAGGAGAACTGCAAGCAGAGGCTATCCCCTCAAAAACCAAAATTAACCACATTTAAGAAAATGTTGTATGCCTGTGGCTCCAGTGAACATTAAAAAAAATAGAGGGGCTGCTTGGTGTTATGGCAGGATGCTTTTTCCCCCCACAGCATCTCCTCACCACTTCAAAGGTACCAGGTACTGGTTTCTCTCTCTCACCCCACAACAAACTTTCATAGCTTTTTTGCTAACCCTGCCCTTTACTCCAGACTTTTCCTTTAATGGATTAACAGAATTAAATTAAACTTGGGGCAATTTTTCCATCCTGTTTTCCTGCTAAGCTTAAAATTTGCTGCTTCTGAAGAAGGGTTTATGTGCCTAAAAGGCAGTCTGTTTTTTTCCACCTCTATCAGTTTGGTCTAATAAAAGATATTACCTCTCCCTATGACCTCTATCTCTCTCTTGAGTACACTTGAAAGGAGAAAAATGTTTATCCAGCAAGAAATGAACCTGGCAAGTTATTTCCCCTGATTGCCTTCGAAACCTCTGAATGTTATTTGTGGGCTCATAAAGACCTCTTTCTCCCTCCCAGTCCAGCTACTTCCAGTGCTCAAAGCCACAACCCAGAGCCCATGAACTTCTAATCTGTTGCTGCAGCAACGACTGTAATGTCCCAAATAGAGCGATGCAGGTCCAGTCCTGCATTCCCAGGTGCCCAGAGCACCTGGCATGACCCTGAACAGGAGCCCTGGGTGCAATGGGCATGTTGCCGAGAAAGTGAGGAGGAGATATGGGCAGCTCTTGATTTGGACACCTCTCAAAACTGGCAAAACCTGAGCCAGAAAGCCTGATGCGCCCTCTTACAAGATAAACTGCTGCAATTCAGCCTGATTTTTATGGGGTTTTATGAGTTTAATATTCTTCCAACCAGCAGGAACTGCAGTACCAACAGCAAACAAACACTTCAGCTCCTGAAGCAGTGGCTGAACACCTACACCACAGCCACACCTCCCCTTATAGAAGTCACAAAGTCCTTCCAATGCCATCTCCACCTACAAACCATCCCACTGATTCTCACCACCTTCCTTCTCCATACAAAGAAAGAATCAAATGCTTCAGCATAAATATGACCATTACACACCTGCAGTACAGTGCCCCAGGACAATCCTAAATGGAAGCCCAAGTTATTTACTGAAGACTAAAGCATGAAGCAAAACCAGAACAATTCTGTCCTGAGATCCTATGCTATATCCAGTTGCTCTTCCCATCAAAATTCAGCCCTCTTATCTATCCTGCAGAGACAGGTAAAGGTCCTTCAGAAGCAGAACAAGTAAGTGCTAGTGATATGGTCATAACCAGCAAACCAACCAACTTGCAGCACCAGGATGGCATTGCTGCAGAGGGCTAGACCAAGCACCACTGCACCACATTAGCCAACTTAACTATGTCAGAGGGGAAGCTGAAAGAGATGCCAGAAGTCTCTACTTCCCATCTTGTGGTCTCAATAGGAGGTCATTTACCTTCCCTAGAACATGTCTGGGAGTGAACAGTTCAGTGTTGAACTCACTGACCAGACTGTAAATAGGACCCTAAGAAGACAGGTAAACCTGGAATGGATCTTCCAAGATCACTTCATTCAATATATCTCTGTGGTATAACGGAAGGGAATCAGTGACACAATTGCAAATTCCCTGCTCTTCCCTTGAAAATGCTGCCTAGAGGAAACAAACACACATCTGAAAGGAGGAGGGGAAGTGAAAATACTGAAACCTAGAAATTTAGCCTAAATTTCTGTGCAACAAAGCCACTCCAACAATCCTTTAACTAACAAACACCACTCAGTAGCGCTGACCCAGACACACATCACTTCATTCATCTTGCCCCAACTGGCAAGCCAGAGACTAGACTCAGGACAACACACACCATGACACTTTCTGAATGAAGCCTGACAGATCTATCTAGTCCCTACACAGGCATTGATGCTTTTGGTGATGAGATATGGCAGTGCTCCAAGCAATGACATTTGGGGAAGGGGATATGCACAGCATTTTCCACCCAACACAAGTGTAAGCAGAACTACCAGTCTGCACAAAACTCCCACCAACTGCTCTCACCTTTCCAACACTCACAGTGCCTTGCAGAAGGGTGCTCTCTGCACCCTTGTGCAATATTCCCACAATCACTGCTCCCCATTGCATCCAGATTATGATGGCCTGAAGGCATCTTGAGCAGTTTGTATCAAGGGCACTCTCTGTAAAAGAAGTCATCAAACTGACTATTGCCTGAAGGCTGGACCAGAGCCAGCAATTCATTCCCTGCTGGTGCTGAACTTTCCTTCTTAAAAAAAGGAAATCAAACCAGCAAACATTGACCAAGGAGTGGCCTTCCAAGTGGAAATTTCTCTAAAATATCTTGGGGCTTTTCACTAGGATTTTAAATTGAAATTTGTCATTCTTTATATTGAAAAAGCAGGTCTGGACTTTCTCTTCTGTTTTTTGGGGGGTTTGGTTGGTTGGGTTTTTTTGTTTTGGTTTGTTTTTTTGAGGGGGGTTTGTTTGGTTGGATTTTTTTGTTTTGTTTTGTTTTGAAGGGGGTTTGGGTTTTGTTTTTTTGTTTTTTTTTTTCTTGGCATTAAATGAGATCTCTCTCCACAAAAAATCTCTCTTCTCTCTCTCTCTAAAAGCAGAAAGGTTAAGTCAGGATGGGATAAACATCACTTTTCTCCTTTCTCTGTGAGGAAAGAGAAACAGTTAAGGTCCAGCAGTGGCATCACGTTCTTCATTTTTAAAATTCAAACCAAAAACCAAACTCCAAATCACTCTCCCACAAGGTTTGCAAAGCCAATCTCTACATTTACTAGTATCCTCCCTCCTCTTTTTTATTTTAAGCACCATCTCAAAAAGTCCTGAAAAGTTTTAGGTGAACTCATGTAAATGCTATGACTGTAAAAGCTAAGTGCTCAACCTGGACTCCTCCAGGATTTCTTCTCCTTTTCTGAGTCACCAGGTCAGGAAGTCATTTCAGGAGATGAATGTAAGCTCCTCTGTAAGCTGTCTCTTTGAGTGAGGAGAACAGGACAAAAACCAAGCTCAGTTAGCTCCACATGTTAACTGAGCACTGACCCATGTGAGGTAGAAGCCGACCTTGTCCTTCAAGCTGCTGAGCTTCCTCTTCAGCAAAACTGATCAGGAAAAGTGCAGAATCCACTGCAGCTGCTGGAAATGCTATTAGCTGGCAAAATGGCTTGTAGACCACTCTGGAACTGGTTTTGTGGTCACTGCTCATTCTGCAGAGAGCATTCTCATGCTTTGCCATGCTCACAAACACATGGAATGCTGCCTGAATCCCAAACCCAGCAGCACTGCTGTCAGTAAGGCATGTGTGTGTCCTGCAAAGCCCTTTAGTGGGGATGGGAAGAGAACAGTCAATCCCTCCAGCTGTGTCCCACCTGTGTGACAAGTTACAAGCACAGTAGCAAAGCATGGACATCTTCCTGCGAGTAAGGTATTTTTTTGCAAGAGTAAAGCAGTAAGTTTGATGGCCAATGGCATGAGAAGCCGACAGAGGCCTGGGCCTGTCACACTTATCTGCTTATGTGAGACAACACCACTGATCTGATTATTCACATGCTAAAACTGAGAGACCAGCACTTGCAAGTGGATCTTCGACATCATGAATTTTCTTTAGCAGTAGAGATGATTAAGATCATTATGTGCTTACAGAACTACAAATAATGTCCACTTTAAACAAGTCTCCCTCAGCACCACAGAGCAACTGATACTCACCTATTCCAGAGAAAGAGGAAAAAGGTGCAAGTGATCTAGATCAACAATCAGAAAAGCAATATGCTCAGGTTCTGTTTGAAACAGAAGCTTCCTTGGGAGCAGAGAGACAAAGAATGAAGATGCTTTGCCCAGATCTAGGGCAAGACTCCACGTAGAACATGACTCACCAGATCACACTGATGGTAAGAAAAGAAATTACCCATGCAGAAAGCAATGCAATATTCAGACCTTTTTGGCAATGTCTCCCACTCTGTTATCAAGCTTGGTAGCCCCAACTAAAATCAGCAGGCTATAGAAAATTAATTGGTTCAGGAGAATCCAGTTCTTACCCATCTTTCCATCTACATCAGGCCTCCATTCCACCGGTCCCAGACACTTGTACCTTATCCACCACTCTCAAGCATCCACCCTGAAATAACAAACATAAACAGAGGTTACAGATTAATTTTGACATGTCAATGGAGACAGAGACTGAGCAGGACCACTCTTTGCAATGCATTTCCTCCAGGAAAGAGGAGAACGATTCAGATGGGAATCGAGACCAGGAATCTGCCCTCCTCTACACACCCCAAAGCTAACACACTACAAGTTTGGTATTTTATGGATTTAGATCTTGGAGGAAATGATTTATACTTGTGCCATAGATCTTCTTTTGTTAAGAGCTTTAATGCATCATACTTCTAATACACTTCTGCATTATCTATGTAACCTTAAAGCAGTACCACCTTGAACACATTACATTTTGCAGCATCCTCATGGGTTAAGACTCATTTGGGGAACAGACCAATACCAGGACATGTAAAGTAAGTCCCAGAAGCAGCTTGTATCAAAGCAGTAATCTATATTTAGCCAATCCAAATTCCAGCCAAGGTTCCTAAAGGACCACATGGGAAAAAGGCCTGAGTTTGGGTAGCTCTCAGCAGTAACGCATGCTCCATACATCACTCATGGCAGCCATGTCCCTAACTGCCCTGCCAGAGTCTCTGCCTGTTGCCAAGTGTCACTCATGGTTATCTGCTAATCTGCCCAAAACCAGTGCAGAAGTGGGTTCAGTTACCTGGCACATGGCGTTTAGCCAAAGCTTTGTGCCCAGCAAGAGGTGGGGCTTTATTGCTCAAAAGCAACTTAAGACTGTACGTCCAAGTCTGTTGGAGTCACTCTTGCTCAGTAGTGAAAAACCCCATTTTAGATTCAATGAAGGCATAAAAGAGCAGTGTGATAGAAGTGATCAGCAAAAACCACTTTAGCTGACTAAGAACACGAATTTCTATGTTGTAAACCTGGTGCGATAGCACAAGTAACTAGAGAGACATCTTAAGTGCTTCATCAGACTTGAAAGGAGAAAGACATTCCTGTTCTGCAGTCACTGCAGGCCACATTGCCTCAGAGTCAATGAGAGCTGTGCACACCATGACACAGGCACGAATTCTGCAGTGTTAATGCACCACATCTTGGGCAGAAGCAGTAGAAGCCCTTTGAAAATCCCCCAGCTCAGTCAAATCGATTTAAATGCAATAACAAATTTGAAGTGCACCAGGAATGATCACAAGCATGGGTTAAGACGATTTTCTGCAGTGCCTTGGTGCTGGCAAGCAGGAGGATATTTATCCAACTATTTTGAGAGAGACAAGCAGGAAGGGAAAGCGATAAGAAAGCAGCAGAGGCGGAGACATCCAAGTGCCTCAAAGTGCGCCATTCCTTCTGCTGCCGCAGCTTCCTCTCAGCACAGCACCGTTCTGCATAAGAGTCCATGGCCACCAGGAACTCTGCTTTCTCCATTTTCAAGACAGAAGCACCAAGGAAGCAACTAATAGTCATGGAAAGGTTGAAAATCCCATCTTGAGAAGGAACGGATCAGTCTATGCAACGCTGAATCCAGAGAAAGCAGAAAGCCACCAAGAAAGCCATGTTAAAATTCCATCTGAGTCTATCAAGATCAGGCAACAGCCCAAATCTTTAACACTTTTGCTTTCACAATTGATGCAACACTTCCAGCAATCAAACTGTGTGCAGTTTGCACAGAGGGCCACAAGCAGATAGTCTGGATTAACCCTAAATTCCTGGGATTACCCTCCTATCAGTGCGACAGACTTTTCTAATGGCTTTCTGGAGACCTTCCAGACCTTTGCAACCTGCATATAAAGGCACACACCTACAGGAACTGTGCAAATGAACCCTGGAAAAAACAGGTGACCTTTCCATCAGCAGAGCCCTGCCCTGTGGTCTTCCCCATCACTTCAGTCACAGTAAACCCCTGAGACACTCCTCCAGGTCTCATGAGCAAATCAGCTCCCACAGATGGTGCAGGAAATCTCCACAGATACATAAGAGAAGAAGAATGTTCTATTTTAGCAGATCATTTCTGAGGACAGACAGCTTTCAAATGGGACTGCAAACACTGGCCATTTCCGTGGCTTCCCAAAAATACATACCAGAGGCTTCCTGTTAGAGAAGGATGAATTCCTCTTTCTGGTACAAATTTTGTCTTTTTATTATCTCCCTTAAAAAACAGGGGGCAAAAATTGCAAAACTGAGAGGTTAAAAGAAACCCCAAAATGCAACAGCAAAACACACACGCACATACAAAAATAAGTGTGTGGAATACTTTTTCTGCTCAAATGCACTTCAGAGTGCACTCTCTCACTAAGCTCCCTCAGAGCCTTCAAAGTATTGGCAGCTTACAACACAAACCAGTAAGCATCTGAAACAGGGCTCCCACTTCACACTCCGCTGCTCCCACGAGTAGCAGAACCAGCTTCTGCTGTAAATCTGCTCCAAATCTCCACTGTCAATCTACAAACTCCTGCCCTGGCAACCTCACCACACACAAACACCTCCTACAAAGCAATGGAAGTAAGACCTCAGCAAAGTGTTGGCTCCTAGGGATGCTAAGGCGATGCAGTACTCATATTCCAGGTTTGTGTCGTGCACTGAAGAGACTTCATCTGCACTTGTCTGCTCAGGAAGCTGCTGGAGGTTACTGAACCTGCAGGAAAGCCCAGCAGAGATGTTCTCATCTACAACAAATGCAGGTATGATTTGACTGAGTTGAATTTAGTTCTGCATCTAAAGTGGTTCAATTTTACTACAGATATATGTGTGCTAATGAATACCCACATCATAGAATGAAAGAATAGTAGGGATTGGAAGGGACTTCTGGAGATCATCTAGTCCCACTCCCTGCCAACTCAGATACACCTAGATAATGTAATGTTACTAATCCACTTTAGAACTTAATCTCAGTTCTTTCCTCTTCTCCCCATAGGTAGGAATTAAGCAAACCAGAGTTCAAGGAAGATGACGGCAACATACTCTCCACATAGACACTATTGAAGCCTCTATGCAGCTATGCTGTAGCAAGCAAAGAAGGGGAGATGGACAAGAGCAGTTTCTATCTGGATATGAGGAAGTATAAGCAACTGGAAGAGACTTACTGGGAGTAAGGCTGTAGGATGGGGGTGAGGAAAGTAGGAAGAGTACAACACTGACAGCTGGAGTTACCAGCAGTCTGTTACTGATTTGAAATGGGATTTAAAGGACCACAAATCCCCAAATGGGCTGTTCTTATACCACAGAGACTCAGCATCCAACATAAAACATGGCCCCAAGCTGAAATATCTGGCCACTCCTGCAGCACAAGCAAGTGGCATCTCCCTCTGCAGTTCATCCTCCCCAGGTTTCCAGGGAAAGCAGAACCTAGTTATTCCTGCCTAAGCACCACTTAACACTTCGGTTTGGAGGTGTAGGGACACACCACTGTAAATAAATAAAAAATAAAAAAAAAAAAAAAGCAAGCCACAGTTGCCCCTGAAATGTAGCTCAGCTGGAAAGCTACTCAAATGAGCATTGCTAAAATTGGGACTTTCCTTGTTTTTTCAAGCAGCAGGGAACAACATGTTGGGCTCAGAGAGTTTAACAAGCAAGAGTCAAGCGGAAAAAATCTCTCCTTTTTAAGAGTTGGCCACATTAACTTTCAGCAAGTTTCCGGGAGTCCTGCCAGGGCGCTGGAGTTTTGTATACTACGGAACTGTTAAAAATATTATTGTAAATGTTATTTTCAAAAAGCTTCAGAGGCCAGGGCTGGGGTAGTGTTAAAAACAACAGCAAAGCAAATGAGATTGTTCTAACGGTGAGAATACAAACGTATGCATGCTGATAGCTCAAACAGCCTGAAGGCTTGGCAAAGATGGACTCAAGTGTGGAGAGAGAGTGGTTGAAATATCACAGGTTCCCTCAGATCATTTCATCCTCATCCTTATAGGTTTGTCTAGACACTATAGAACATTTGACTTTGTGAACACAGAACTGCTCTGGAAACAGAGTCTGCATTTCAGGGCTACAGAAAAGAATAGCTAAGGTTTAGTGACACTTCAGCCATACAAACCACTATTTTCATGGCATTTTCCACTCGGGTTATTCAGAGGATCCACCACACAGGGGTAGTCAAAAAGCAGCCATTTAAGACTAGATATCTATGTAGATGTGGCACTTCAGGACATGGTTTAATGTTGGACTTGGCAGTGTTATGTTTACTGTTGGAGTTGGTCTTAAAGGTCTTTTCCAACCTAAATGATTCTATGATTCTATGTTTATGAGGATGCAACTGGGGTGAACTTTTTGCAAACATGTGTGTAACCAGGCCTGGTTTTCAGGTGTATCTTCCAAGTGAGCTCAAGGCACAAACTTCACAAGTCAAGGTGAGGAGACAAAACCAACTTTCCTGTGCACACACAGATCAGGCTGCTAAACAAGAAGTGCTTAGCACAGGTATCAGCACAGCTCATGAAAGGAGCAAGCCTCTGCGAACTACATAACATGAAGCCCTGAGACCCTGAAATAGGTTGCCCAGGGAGGCTGTGGATGCTTCCTCCCTGGAAGTGTCCAAGGCCTTCCAGAACTGAGTCTAGTTGCAAGGCATCCCTGCCCACAGAGGGGAGGTTGGAGTAGATAGGAATCTCTGAGGTCCCTTCCAACCTAAATCACTCTATGATGTGCCCAGTTAGCAGTTCTGTATGAATACTCAGTAGCTGAGATGTCTTCTCTTCATTTTTGGGTGTGGCACCCCAAAACTGCTTAAGAGTATTTTCCACAACATATGTTGCTGGGAGAAGAGGTCTGTCCTTAAGAGCCATTGTGCATGATGAAAAGCTCAACATGAGCTAGCAGTGTGCGCATGCAGCCCAGACACCCAACCGTGTCCTGGGATGCAGCAGNGGAACTGGATGATCTTTGAGGTCCCTTCCAACCTAACTCATTCTATGATTCTATGATGGAGGATACCTGCAGCCAATGACCCAGCCAAGGCAGCTGTATTCAACAGCTGCTTCTAAAGAAAAATCTCCTGAGCCATCCCATAAATTCCAGCATAGTATGTTCATAGAATAAGAGCTTTAAAACCTGCATAACTCCTGATGTTAACTTCCATGACAGCCCTTTAAAATAGCTATTGAAACCTTAAAGCCTCTCCCCTTTCAACACTTCATCTTCTTTCAAATGATTTTGAAAATTACATGTTGCAGTGGCATGCCTCAGTAAATTAATTTGTTCAGTTATTTTTTCTTGCTGTAGAGTAATAATGTTTTTAGCAAATTCACTGAAATAATTGGTAATATACAATGGCACATAAACCAGCTTTGTTTTTGCACACAGATGTCAAACTTTCAGAAACGCATAAAACGAGGAAGGGATTAAGGCAAGCAAAAATCAGACAACATGGTCCTGTCTGGTCAGAGTTCTTGTATTTATGTTTTTTTACATAAAGGACAGGCAAGCCAAGTAAAGCAAACTTGCAGAGAACACACAAAGCAAACTTGCAGAGAACACACATGGTCCCCACACATTTGGCTTGCACCAAGACCTGCACAGCATAGAACCGCAGCTGAGTTGAACTCACACTTGTTAGAGGAACTGTCTCCTCCAGCAACTGTGAGCCAAAACGATTTGCAGACACCCTGATTATGCCCCAAAGCCCACCTCAGTCCCACCAGGTTCTGTGCCTAAAAGCAAATTTTAGAATCAGGCACTGATGTGGCAAAGTGTAAATGATCTTCATCTCCTGCAATCCAGTACATTCATCCCCCCGGAAGCCAGCGGAACCAGGATTAAACATAGCCCTGCCTACTAAGGATGAAGCTCTGCAGCTAGAGGAAAGCACTGCTCTGCATCATTTCCTCTTTTACAGGGTAAAATCCTGTCCTCAGATAGTCATCTGTGCACTTATAAAGCAGAGAAAAAACTTGATGCAAGTTACAACTGCAGAAACCCTTTTATTTGAATGAACACAGCCTCCTACATGAACATAACAAAGGGGAAAGTCTATCTCTGCATGCAAGATAAAAGCCAACACCGAAGAGTGTTGTAATTTTTTCTTCCTACAAGTTTTCATGACTTTATTGTTGTGCTGCTTCTCAAGTGACTGAAGAGTTTCTGGGAAATAAATTAAAAATAATAGTATCTGGAAAAGTGATGTTTCAGGCCTCTTTCTTCTGAGTCTCTGGAGAAAAACTGGGAGGAGGAAAAAGAGAAACCACAAAGGAGGAATAGATACTAAAATCTTCAGATGAAATACATCCTCAGAAAAGCATTTGTCTCAGTGCAAAAATCTTTCCTGGGAAAAGCAGCTGGGAGAAAAGCATCCATGCAGCACCAATCTGCATCAGAAGCATCTGAAATGAAAGCATCAGAAATGAAGGGTCTCCACGAACAAAGCTTTACACCAAAGAGCTGCAAGGCCAATGTCGTGCAATGGAGAACCTGGTCCAAGAGCTGGCATCTGCATCAGGGACTGGGATACCCAGTTCTCCACAAGGATAATGGCTGGCAAGAACTCATCTCTAACTTTTTGACCTCTGAGACTATCAAACATAGTATAAACTTTATGACTGGTCCAACATCCTCTAACAGGAAAGTTAACAGTAAGTGACCAAGTCCCAGACTGTGAAGGAGAGAGGTCCATCCCACTTCTAGGTGTGCAGCAAGACCCCATGGCAGGATTAGGGCTTTGAAGCCACTGTGCCATCTTCGATGCTCCTCCTACCTTCTAGCTGACCCACTTTCTGTCACCTGCAACATCCCGCTGACAGCATAGTGGGTAACTCCTGTATCTCCTGTCAGCTGTCCTAGCAGCCTTTGTATGCCACCATCTACCCTTAAGTGGCTGCAATCGATTGTCCCTCTCACAGCCATCCCACTGCACAGCTTCTTTAACAAGCCACAGCCTCACCCCTGCAGCCTGTCTAGATTTGATTGATCACAACACAACGTTCTGATCGACTGTGAAGCTGAGGGCTGAAGACTAATTGACCGCTTTTCTGCTCTCAGCAGCTACCTCATGGGCAAGAAGCGTGAGCTCTGCTGCACGTGGGGACCTGAGGACTGGCAGAATTTGCAAGGTCCTCTTCTTGCTCATGCCACCTCTACCATGCAATTCTGGGTTGACAGCAGATCAGGGACCAGAAGCAGAGCTCACCAAGCATTTAGTGGCAGGCAAAGATTAAAAGACATGTTATGCATTGAGGCAGAAGGATTGTGTTCTACACAGCCTCAGGACACTGCTACCTTCATAAGCAGCAGCACATGGTTTATGTGTGCTGTTGGTGGGGTGGTGATGGGGTTGTGAAACAGAAATACGTGGGTCTGCCTTCACAGAGGTTTTGTTCCCCTTGTCCTCTAGACCTGTAGTATCACATGAACTCAAATACACTTGCCTTCATGTCTGACTGAACACAATAAAAAACGAGCCATCAACAGTGCAGGAAACAAACTGGGCAGTACACACCCATAGGCTCTCACAACCTTACAGGTCTGTGAGCATATGCATTGGCCAAAGCTCAAAGATTTCAAGACCTGCCCTCTTGCCAGCCCTGAAACATCCAATTTTCACATAGCTGTGGCTCAGCAGAGCCCATACATAGGCTGTTGGTTGTTCAGTGCACACAAGGCAGCTTTTTCTGAAGAAGCAGTAGCAAGCTCTAGTTGCCAAAACTATGCTACCCATAGCTGTCACGTAATGGTGACCTGCTCCATCCACCAAGAGCAAGGCAGCAGGCTATGGCTGCTGCAGACTCTCCTACATTCCCCAAGCCCAGTGGATGGAAGAAAAAATGAGGAAAATTAGTAAAAGTCAAGATCCTCACTCTAAATTCAGCTTAGGCCATTGCAAAGTGTGAGGCTGAGAGCATGACAGCTCACCAAGGCCAAGAGCAGTCCGCAAGGGAGGCAGTGATGAGTAATTTCCTCTCATAAGGCATCCAGCCTGGTGCAGTGCAATGGAAAGTCACAGACAGCAGAAGGCTGTGTGGGCTTTCTCAGCCATCTCAGAGGAAGTCTGAGCTGAAGATTTTCAGAAGACAGAAGCTCATCACCCTTAAGAGACGGTGGACCAACCCTGAGCTGTGTGGCAGTCACACAGTACCTCTGAACTGGAACACCAGTTGCTCAGTTACTCCAAAATCGGGTCATTTACTAGGCACAGTAGGGAAACAGCTACTTTTAGAAGAAAGCTCTGGAGAAATACAGTTCAGCTCAATATTGATTCCCACGGCCCTGCTACAGAGAGAATTAATTTCCAGGATGGAAAGAAACATATGCCTGCATTTCAAAACAAAATACAGAAGCCTTCCCAATTCTTCAGCTGTATTTCAATGGAAACCAGAAGGCTGTCAGGATGGAAAAATTTCAGTTTTCTAATTAATCCTCCCTGCTGAGCATTTAATGCTGCTAATTGATGAGGAAAGGCAGTGTCCAGACACTATTTGCAATTGCTTTTTACATCTTCAGAGCAAGTTTTCTCTAAATTAAATACTAATAAGGCAGATTTGCAGCCTGCACACAGAGCACCTTGCTCCAATGCCCTTCTCCCTAGAAGATGCCTGGTTGAGGGAAGGGAGGCAAAGCCCATCTCAGAGCTCGTTTACAAGTGCTGGAAGTTTTCCTGGAAAACGTCATCTGTGATACTGTCACTTCCAGACAACATGCCAAGAGCAAGACCAGCAGTGCCAGGGACATGGTCTGTACCATGAAACTCCTAGCACCTGCCCTCCACTCATCACTCAGCCATAAGCTGTCCCACAGTACCTCCAGACAGCTACACAAAATACCCTGTGGTGTGACAAAACAGGTCATTAGGCCCCACAGCACAGCCCCAGGAGCCTAAGGTAGTGTCACTACCAGCAAAAACATCCCACTGGTGTCAGAGCAGGCTTGCTTGCTCACCTGCCCCACAGAACAGTGTTTGGTCTCTGATCCTAAATATTAACCTCAGACTGGTGTTAACCAGGAGACACCTTTGGAGCTAGTGGAACGATCCTACATGCAACAATCCTGAAATGAGAAGGCAGCTCAGCACATGCCTGGGTATGAAGGTTCTGCTCCCATACCCTACCTGTGTTGAGCACACAGTCCAGTTCTTCCCCAAATCAGTTAAGGACAGGATCTGTCCTTTATCCTCAACACTCGGCAGTTCCAGTCTGGGAGAGGTTAAGTGCTCTGAGCTGCAAATGAAATTGGGAAGCACGAAACGAAAATAAAAAAAATACATTTGTGAAGCTGTGCTATGGTAACTGAGGAGAAATAAACGAAGCAGTGCTGATGGTCCCCAAGCTCAGGCCTGAAACTCCAGCACTGATTCGTGTGTCAGAGCAGTAACATTTCCACCTGCACCTTTCTGATGTCTCCTCTGGGAGTCTTCACACACTGCTGCTGTCATAGATCACGGCCAAGAGAGCCCAAGCCAGCAGTGCAGATGTCTAG
This sequence comes from Ramphastos sulfuratus, assembly GCA_013399055.1. Taxonomy (NCBI): domain Eukaryota; kingdom Metazoa; phylum Chordata; class Aves; order Piciformes; family Ramphastidae; genus Ramphastos; species Ramphastos sulfuratus. The sequence continues at coordinate 520,405 of WBNM01031664.1, read as the reverse complement.
CTGGCTGACCTCTCCTTACCAAACGGCTTCCATTCCCCACCTCCACTATTTTTCAAACCACCTACTCCATTATAACTGGAAGGTAAAATTAGCCTGCACAAACTGAGCCCCAGCAAGTCAATGGGAAAGCTCCAAGCATGCAAAGAATGTCAAATCTGGAACTTTTGGCCCTTTTACTACAAAATCCTCTTGCTGCAAACAACTTGTGCATGTGCAAGTCGAGTCACACGAATGCAGAGTCCCTCACCTGCACTGGCTGGCTGCTACTCTTCCATAGTACCCTGAGTAAATTACTCCTGTCTAACCAACAGCCTATTAATAAATATACACGAGGGAGAAAAGTTGCACGCCAGCACGGAGGTGGACAAGATGATCTAATAGGACCTTTTCCATCTCTTAGCTTTTATGCTTAGTCACAGTATAAATATCTCCCATGTTGAAAAGAAACATGCTGGCTTTGTTTGCCTGCTTATGTTGGGAGAGTGTTGCCCTCTGAAGACATTTCATTTGCCAGTTGTTAATCCACTCACACTAACAGGACTTAGTGAAGGAGAGTTAGGCAAAGGAGGACTTGTATTTGCCTGGCTTTTGGATTCAGTGAACTCTGAGGCATCCAAGGTAGCCCTCCCATTTCCCTTCCCAGCAGCCACAAGCAGCACAGGAACCTCATCTCTGTATTAAAAGTGTACTTGTGTTTCTCTGAGCTCTCAAGCCTGATCCACTCCAACATGGAGAGGCACTAAATTTCCCTTTGCAGAAAGAGGTTGGCAAAAGGACAGATAGAAAGCATCCCCTCTGTCAACCAGTCAGGTCAAGCCTCCCACGACAGACTGACAGAGAACAGCTCAAAAACACCACATACATCACCCAGAAAAGGAAATGCAAGTAATCAAAGGGTCGGAGGAGAACAGAATCCAATGTGGTTTAGACAGCACAGAATAGGATAGTATCATTTGGGTTGGAGGGTACCATTAAAGATCCTCTAGTCCAACTCCCTGCAGCAAACAGGGACATCTTCAACTAGATTGGGTTGCTTAGTCAAATCTGACCTGGAAAGTTTCCAAGAATGGGGCATCTACCACCTCTCTGAACAACGTGTGGCAGTGATTCTCCACTCTCAAAAAATGTATTCTTTATATCCAGTTTGAATCTCCCCTCTGAGTTTAAACCCATCACCCCTTTTCCTGTTGCTACAGTCTTTTTAGTAAAGTCTGTCCCCATCTTTCTTATAAGGCCCCTCAAGCACTGAAAGCTTATGTTACAATTTGCATTGGCATCAATTCACACCACTAGCAGCAGCAAGGCCCTTGTTTAGTTTTAAACCACAAGAGAAACATCATTATGCAGAGAAAGGTCCAGAGCCTGCATTACTGCAGCATCTGCAAAGTGTGTCCAAGCAAAGCATGCACCAAAATGCAAGATTTCTATAAGAGACCATCCTCATGTATAATCTAAAGAGCAACCGAGAGCCTGGGGATCTGCAAATCTCACCACATAAGGGGAAAAAAAACCCCATACAAATTATAACAAAGCCAACACACCATTAAAAAACCCACAACAAATCACAGTCTAGATCTCTTACAGCACGACAGACACCAAGGAATGGAGAAGCAATGCTGGAAAGACAGTCAGGAGTAGAAAGTTTTGCCTCATTTTCTAGTTCAGCTGCTGGACCATGGGATGATCCTGAGCATTTCCAACTCTCCTAGAATTCAGTGATTTTCATATGCAGCCAGTTTGTGGAGTCACATGATTACATCAGAACCCACACTTCCTTTTTTTTTTGTTAAAAAGGAATGCTTGTAGATGTCAAAAGCTGAAGAAGTGTAAGTCATGAAGTTTCAAATGCTCAAGAAATAGAAAAAAAAATTTAAAAAACCAACAACACTATTTTAAACTCAAGCATGATTTTTTTTGAGGAAATAATGTGATCCTGGATTATTTTCCCCCAGTACTATAGACTTGAAACCTTAGACTGGGTGGGGAATGACTTAATTTGGAGGGGGTTCCAACATCCCCATCCGTAAGTTACAGATGAGAAAGTGCAGCTTTCATAGCAACACCTGCATAGAAAGGCAGCCCCTTTAGGTACCCTGATGCTGGTCCCCCTGCTCAAAAGAGCAGTAGGCACTGGGGGGGGATATTAAGGCACAGCAGTTAAAAAAATGAAACGAAACAGAACAAAACAAAAAACAGCAAGGAAGCTGAGCAGCCTTCCAAATTTTCCTTCCACTTATTTTTGTCCAGCACCAAGCAAAGTAAAGCTCTGGAAATCAGCTATGTGCTGGCATCCTCTGCTCACCAAAACTCCTTGATGTACAGCCACTGATGGGTCTTGCCCAACAGAAATACCTTGTGGAAATAACTAGTCTGTACATAAGGACCTGACCTTCTCAAAAAGCCTGTGCTGGCTCTTATGAAGATCATCTCATGCTGCTGCTGAGCCCTAGGGCAGTTCTTCAGCCCACTGTGGTAGCCACCACGGCACTCCAGGCACATGGGCCGCAGCTAGCCACTAGGAGTAAGAACTTTGGACTGGCATTCAAATATCCACAAGCACCATGAAGAACAGAAGACTGCAGGTCACATGTATTTCTTATTTTTGAATAGAAGAAAACTATTAAGATCTAGAAAACGTGGTCCGAGGTGTGCTATGCTATGTACTGAATGCATTATATGCATGGAAAATGTGGGTAAACACTACACTTAGGATGAATCCAATGGTCTTCACCCACTCTGCCCAAAGCTCACTGGGTAAGGTGAAGAGAAATTCGGAGGAGGAGAACAAGCATCTGAGAAACAAACAGTTCCTGATGCAGGGGGCTTGTACAGGCAAGAACCCCAGAGCCAAGCCCAGGCGTGGCATCCATCACTCTGACTTGAGCTCAACTGTGCCATTCCTGGAGCAAGAAGGATTTGCTTCTCATCAGTTGCGCAGACAGCAGCAAGTCAGCTGTTCCTGCCTCACACAACACACGAGGGCAGAAAAAGGGAAAAAAGGAAGCCTTGCTGTTCTCCCTGGCAAACGTTCCTGGGTTTCTGTATTATCTCATCTTGTAGATTACGAGGAAGTGAACACAAACCTGCTCAGGCACATTGTTCCCGCTCACCCCTGGCCAAGAGCCGGCCTATTACGCTTCTTTGCTCCAGCCGTTCCCAGGACAGATCTGCTGCCCTTCTACAGCCCTCGGGCAGCTCTAACTCATTCCCACAGCGCCCCAGGACACGCTTCTGCTTGCCCAGCTGTGGAATTCAGGGACAGCCAAGGACTGGCAGAGAACATGCACAGCAAGAGAGGTCGGTCCACATCTATTAAATTCCTGAACAGAGCTGACATTGCTGCACACAGCGTTTAACAAGCCTAACCCTCGCTCCTGCCACCACCTGCAGAGCAAGGAAACCTTAAATCCACTGCTCCGCAGATCTCCTCCTTATCCAAACAATTACTTTTTGCCTAGCCAGGATTTCCCCTTCCTTCTCTCTGCCTGCTCTCAGGTGCCTGCAAAGGGAGGCCAGAGTTGGGAAAGTCACTGCAGAGGCTGCCACAACCTGGCTGCAGAGGTGCCAAAACACTTGGGGACCTCCTGCTGTCTGCGGTTACCACACAGCTATAAGCACTGTTTCTCCTCCAGTTCATGCTCATCTTGCTGCCCTTAGTTCTCAGGGATGCAAGTGCTACTCCCTTTAGACTGCAGAGACAGAGGTATAAAATGACTCGACGGTCTACAAATAAATAAATATGTTTCTAAAACAGTCTACAAAAAATTATCGGATTGATCAAACACTACAACACTTCTTGCTAATACTCTGCCTTGCTGCATTGCTACAGATTCATAGAATCATAGGATGGTAAGGTTGGAAGAGACCTCAAGGATCATCTAGTTCCAACCCCCTGCCATTCGAGCAAATTTAAAAAAAAAAAATTAAAATTTGATGCAATCACCATTTTGTTTGCAGAATTTTCTCTGCACCTCTTTCTCCTTCCCCAAAAGGATTGGTTTTAAGAGAACACCACCACTCATAATGTTCCTATGCTTGCTCACTTAAAAGGAAATACACAGCAGACAGCTCTGTAACGTTACTAGCACCTTTCCCCTTTTCACAACAAAACACCAAGAAAAGAGACATGCTATGAAAACTAATCAGACTTGGAAGTTACAGGTCTTATTTCCCCCCTCTTTTTCAAATGAAGGATTTTATTAGACAAGCTCAAAAAAAAGCAGATCACATTCAAAGAAACGAGTTTGGAAATCCCCCTCCCTCCACCTCCACTGCTATTTGCTAAGGAAACCAGATGTCCAAACCCAGCCAAAAAATGATCTCAGCCATTCTTAAGAGAGCCTACAGTGCATTTTCATGAGTCATGGAAAGCAACAACTTGTTGCTTTGGTAATGCTAGGTAAGCAACTGGTGGTCATTCATCCACAACCAGACTTTGAGCTGTAAGTCAAAGAGGAGATCATTTCTTGACAGATTACATCAGACACTGCCCCAAAATAAAGCCTTGCAGAAAAAGTTTAACCTTGCAAGAGATTTTATAAGACAAGCCACAAAGCATGTCCTACAATAGCATTCAGTAGCTGGGATCCCTTCTGGTCCTGATCCCCAAATGGCAGGGGTGTTTCCCAGCTCCTGCTCTCAGAGCAGGCAGAGATGCCCACTATGGGCAGCAAATGGAGGGGCAAGCAACAGGCAGAGCAGGGCCTGGTGAGAAGGTAGCAAGTCCCTAACGCACACTGTTCCCACAAGCTGGAGCAAATAGGAAACCTGCTTCCTGCCAGCTCAAAACTCAACACTGGAGCAAGGAAGCTTCTAGCAAGAACTGAAGGATGTTTCATCCACCAGACCCCTTCCAGCACATACACACAGGACCTGAAGCATATATATATATACAGAGGCACAAGAAACACACTTAAGCTTTCCTCAGTCCCTGACTGAATTGCTTGGTCTTCATTTCACAATGGCTACAAACCAATAAGCAGAAGGATGCCAATCTGCAGCTAAGCAGAAGACCATTGTGTCTACTATCATCTCAAGACTTGTGCAATAAATGTACATGGAATTTATCCAAGCACTGCCAAGTGAAAAGCAGGCTTTCAAAATACATAGCCAGGACTCAGGTTTTGAAAATCCAGCCCAAGACATATGAGGGAGGTGAGAGATTCCTCCTGCAGCAATGGGAGACCCTTTCCAAGGAATCCCAAATTCTTCTACAACCACCTCCCACCTTCATGACTTCTCAATAACTCACAGCAAACAATCACCACTGCCCAAGAAGATCCTGCAGAGATATGACACCAAACTGCACCTCTCTGGAAATGCATGCTAATCAGCTAAAAGGCTAATCAGTTTCTCACATAGTGATGAGCTGGGTACTGAAGTCTTGCTCCATCTCACACAAGTCCCAGATAGCTTTGGAACTCTGTGCGGTGGTCCAGTGTGAAAACACAGTGTGCCACACCACCTCTCTGGGACAGTCCAACTGGCTTCCTGGAAGGGAAGTTCTCCTGCACAGGATTTCCTGGACATAGACCAAGACTTGAACTAGCTCATTCCCTGCTCTCCCTACAGAGATTAAGACAGTTGCAATCTTCAGAACCTTTTGTGTTGGATCTAAAAGCTGGTTGTTTGGTCTTGCCTCCTATAACACAAATTGTGAACAGAAAAACACATCCTCACCCTTACAGCCCTGTCCCGAAGCCACCTGAGCATGCACCAGATGTTAGTCACACCAGTAATGCTGCAGGTGAAATACTGCAGTGATGAAAGGCTTTCTCTTTTACCTGCCTGATGACTGAAGAAACAGTGACACACATCATGCACGTATGTGCACACAACAGTGCAGTGCCTTGGGGAGACAGCATCATGGAGAGCTCTAGCAGGCATCCCCACCCAAAAAAAATAAACAGGCAAGAGGGGGCATGGTTCCTCAAATCCTTCATGCTCATGAGATTATTTCAGCCAAGCAAGGTGAAGCCAAGACAGTCTTCATGTAGAGACCATCATCAGAGTACGTAGAAAACAGAGTCGGCCTTTCATTGGAGTCATCCGTCACTCAAATCAGTGTCCGGGAGCACTTCCTACTTCCCAAGTAATATAGCTAAAGTTGACCATAATACAAGATAGGAAGCAAGCAGACATCAGCTCAGGCCACCAATGAAACAGATGGTCATGGCCAGCAAAGCCAGTGTAAGCCATCTGCACAGAAACCCAAGGATGAGGAGTGGGAGAGAGCACTGGACTGTGTGGTCCCACATTCAGCCAGCCCTGGTGGTCCCCTCCCAGCCTTAACGCCCAGAAGGCTGCAACAGCAGATGTCAGCAGGGCTTCCCCTGGCTGCCACCACCAGAGACACGGCTCGTGGGAGTTAACGGAAGCAAAGTACAAGAGTTTTCCAGTAAAACTTCAAGAAATAAGCATGAAAGGACTTGCCCCATCGTTTTCCCATGGCACTTGGGCCACCCTTCAGAAGGCTGTAGTGAAAGCACTAGAACAGCACCTTTCCCGACCCTTTTCCCTCTGGCAAAACACGGCACAGCTCGGGAGCAGCTCCAATGCACCCTGCCACTGGGTTTATCCCAGGCAGCAGCAACGTTCAGAGCCGGACCTTGAACCTCTCAGCAAAACCAGCGATCCAATAAGCTAAACGCAGCTCAGTGCAGGTTCTGTTTATCCCTTTTCTTGCCACCACCACCATCCAAGGAGAAATAACTGACATATCTTGCATACTTCTCTAATGACTCTCGGTTAGCGCCAGCACTGAGGGACTAAGATCAAGGAGCAGTAAACGCATTCCACCAGTTTATTAACGGGGTGCTCAGGTTTTCCAAAAGCCACTCTGCAAGCAGGAAGCCAGCAGGACTGCTGCAGAGGGACCAGTGCCATAATTTCAGTGCTGAAATGCAAACAGAAAGCATCAAGGCTACAGTATGGGCACCTTGCATCAGCAAGGAAAGCTTTCCAGGAGCTTAGCTCAGTCTAGCTACCTTCATCAGTTCATCAGAAGAAGCCTTGCTCCACAACTTCACACTGTTTCAATGTGTTCACCAGCCTCAACGAAAGCAAGTCCAAATCATGATACCATGTTGGAAGGGATCTAAAGGTCCAACCTTTCCTGGCAAAAGCATGGTCTAGACAAGAAGGCCCAGCACCCTATCTGGCTGAATCTTAAAAGTGTCCAATGCTGTAGCACAAAAGCATCAAGCAATCCAAATAATCCATCACAAATGTACACACCGCATCCTTATCATGATGGACTTAAATGTACAAGGACAGATCTCAACAGATACTCCAAAGTCTTTCTCCAAACCTCTGCACTGAAACAGCAGCAGACCTTGCAGGACAATACAAAATTCATTTGCATGTGATGTTTGGGCTAATGACTGTTGCACAGAAATTTTTCAACGTTGCCTTGGGAACGTGTGGGCACTTGGAAGCTGCTGTGCAAGAGACACCTTCACATGGACAAGGCAAACACAATCACTGCAGGACACTGCAAGTACTGCAGGAACACTCGATGCATTGCAGAGGCCACAAACACCCTTCAGCAGTGTTGTATTTAAAACCTTCCTACCTCCTTCATAGAGGCTTCTTAAACCACAAACTGTTTTCTCAAAGCAACGGTACAGACTCCTTTCTCCAAGTCACCTCACCAGATTACTCCTTGTTATTTAGCACACAAGCTCCTGGTCATAGGAGGTTTGCGCAGTGCCTCTACTCCACCCACCTAGGGCTATTTTATTAAGCAATTTGGTGTTTAATCACTACCTGAACACTTAACTCACCCCACTCCAAGGACCTGGCCTGGACACATGCTCTTCGCACAGCAGCCCATGCCAGACCTTGGCTGGCTCCTTCCAGGATCTGGTGGGTGCTACTCAGCACACCAAGTATTCCCAACTTGGACTTTGGCCCGTGCAGCTTCTACTGTGCCCAGCCAAACCGTGGTTCAGCTCCACCCTGGGCTTGCCTAGATCACCTTGCAGAGTGCAGAGTATAAGATTAAGGGAGTATTCACGGAAGTGACAATTAGCTTGGCATAAAATGGTGGCAAACCTGGGTTTTAGCTCAGGAAAGCAGGACAAGCTCCAGCCCATTACGGATTCCTATTAAATTCAGAGTTCCTTGGTCTCCACTAACATTTATATTAGCATCTTCTAAGGCAGGAAGAAGCACTTGGGGAATGCATTTGGGAGCTAAATACCCCTCTTTTAAGGAGTACAGGTATACCTTTCACTCTTGACTTCTAAAAGCGTCAGAAAGTCCAGCTCAAAGCTCTGTGTAGCCTTCACAGGTGTCCCAGGTGCTATGGCACCTGATGTAATAATGACATACAATAGCATGTTCTCAGCTCTCAGAGTAAGGATGCAGTGGAAGAGCTGCAAGCAGCTGCAGGACTCAACTATGAATCCACACACCCTCCACACACAACTGCTATGGCACCAGCTTTGGGCCAAACTCCTCCATGGGTCCCCTCTGTAGACCATGCTAATGCTGCATCTTCCACCACCCTGGGCTCGGCTTGACCCCAAGCTCCAGGGAAAGCTCCTGGAGCAATAGTCCCAGCACTGAAACAAAACAGGCAGCTGTGTACCCCCAACTTGCAGCCCTGAAGCTCTCCTCTTGCTCTCCTTCCCTGTGTAATTAGTCTTCTGCATGGAACAGCTTTCCTTGTGGCTTTGAAAAGCATCTGTTTTAAAGGAGATCTTTGCTTTTCTTTCTTGCATCATTACAGATGAGGTAGGGCAGACTGATTCGGTTGGACTCTGGTGGCATTTTAGTGACTAATGGGAGGATTATTTGGCCAAACCAAATCAGAACTGCAGGGACAGACAGAAAACAAACAAGAATGCCCACATATCCATGCTCATACATACTCACTGGGGCCTTCACAGACAGAAAAGCACTCGCCTTACGCACCTGATGCTCACAACAGTGTTCACCACATCAGACAAGGGCTCACATCACAAAGGGTACAGGGCAAGCCCACAGAGACACCATGTTTCAGGCACAAATAAGATGACATTTGTCATCTCTGCATCTCATATCACACTCAAAGGTAAATGTGGTCCTGACCTGCTGCAAATTCCTGGTCATCCAGTTCCCCTTGTGGAACTTAAATAGGAAAATAAAGTCTGGGGATTGAGGGTGCACCCACCAGGTTCAGGATCAGTGGGCCATTTATAGCTTCTCTGAAAAGTGCCTAATTAAAAATACAAAACCAAACAAACAAACAAAACAAAACAAAAAAACCCAACCCAAACCAAACAAACAAAAAAAAAAACATAAAAAACCCAAAACCCCAAAAAAACACACACACAAAAAAAAAAAAAGAAAAAAACCCAAAAAAACCCCAACCCAACACCATAACCCTTAAATTCCATATTCCTCTTCTTATGGATCCATAATGCATTTTCCATCCCCTGGTGCACAGCTGACATTCTGTACATTTCTGTGCACATTGCACTTGGCCTCTGATACATGCAGAGAAGGGAGTGGAAGCAACTGAGCCCTGCAGCCTCCTGCTGCTGTCAGGCATCAGCAAATCCCAGCCCCATCACCTGCAGCTCCCTTTCCTGAGAGCCAAGCTGCAAAGGACCTGAGAGAGGCTGGCACATGCATGTCCTCTTCTGTGATGAACCTCAGGATCTAAAGAGTCCAGAGATTTGGAAACAGAGAGAAAATGTGTTTCTTCAGACCAGATGAACTGTACAAACTGAACTGCAGCTGATTATCTCTTTTTCTTTTTTCTTTTAGACACTTTCCTCAAGTAGAAAAGCCAAGGTAAGCTTTGATTGCTTCCTCCTAATTTTTATCTCTGAGGTTTGCTACTTCAGTGTGTAGACAGTCTGTGTTCACCAAACAGGCTAAAAGATATCCCTTCCAACAGCAAACCCCAACTCACTTCCCTCTTGCTTCAACCAGCAGTTCTCTGACAGCAGGGCCAGATCGACTATAGTAGAATCATAAAACAGTTTGGCTTGGAAAATGCCTTAAAGATCATCTAGTTCCAACTCTTCTGCCATGGGCAGGGATAACTTCCATTAGAACAAGTTACTCAAAGCCCCATCCAATCTGGCCTTGCACATTTCCAGAGATGGGGCATCCACAACTTCCCTGGACAACCTGTTCTAGTGCCTTACAACACCCACAGTAAAAAGCTCCTTCCTAATATCTAATCTAAATCTATCATTTTTCAGTTTAAAGCCATCATGGCTTATTTTATCATTGCATGCCCTCATTAAAAGTTCCTCCCCAGTTTTCTTGCAGGCTCCTTTAGGAACTGGAAGACTGCTACAAGGTCTCCTGTAAACCTTTTTTCCAGGCTGAACAACCCCATCTCTCTCTATATTCATAGAAGAGATGCTCCAGCCCCTTTTCTGGGGGCCTCCTCTGGCAGAAGATCCTGCCAGCTCTCGCACTGGCTCCCACGTCCATCTGCGGAGAGCATGGCTGGAAGCACACCACCTTCCATTCTTCAGCAGCACACTCCATCCCACTGCTCTGCCAGGGAGCCAGACACATCATGAGATCCTCGTTGGCATCTTCCCAGTGGGAAAATTCAGAAAGCACATCAAGTCTGAACTGCACACTAACATCACAGAGCACCATCAAGCGACAACATTTCAGGAGGGATGCAGACAACTGTGGTCCCCCAGCTGCCATAATTGCTGGCTCTTTGAGACACAGTCTCCATCCTGGATGAAAATCCAGACTACATATCTCTGCACCAGCACACTTCCCTCACAGCCTCTAAAAGAAGAAACGCATTACCCATCAGCACACGTTGACAGGGCAGAGCTGTGGGTTTCTGATGGAGATTTAAGACCCATGGAAAAAACTGTGGTACCAAAACCAGTTTATAGAGAGAATGTATAAAAGAGTCTTTAAATCCACATCCCACCAGGCTGGCAGCCCATCCAGCCTCGTATCCTGCCTCCAACAGAGGAGCTTTTACAAGCTGCAAAACCTTCCTAGTGCAAAGGCTGTGCCCAGCTGTAGAGGTCTGCTCTGAATCTGGAGGACCCCTGGGAAATCATGACCCCCTGTTTGTAACTACTGTCAAACTAAGGGTTCTGCAAACTGCACCAACGCAGGTATCACGAGACACAGGTAGGCACAGACAAGCCCCCACATGCAGGTGATCTCCAGCACACCTGAGGAACAGCTTCCAAGCACTGTGCTCTGGATACAAATCCTGCACGGAGCTACATTAGACTGTACATGCCAAACTGGAAATAAAATCACAAGGTGTCACAGAAGGAAATTCCCCCAAACTGCTTGCTTTCGCTGAAGATAAAGAGCTTGACCCCAGAAATTCCTGGGATCACTTAAACTACACAAATCCCAAGCCTCCAAAACCCAAGTGAGCCCCATGGTTTGGATCCACACACCAGCAACACATCCAGACGCTGCATGAAACCAGGAGCGGGTCTACTTCCAAAAGCCACCGGATTACAACACAGAAATCGAAGAGGAGGATAAAAGCAGCAGCCGAGAAGGAAATTGCTCTCCAAGCAGCATGGGGCCAGCAAGACGCACTTGGCCGCCGCACTCAGCCTGGCGATCCTGCTGTCGCCCACCCACTCACGCTGGCACACGGCTCCCACCTCTGTTCCACTTTCTGCCTAGCCATGGAGGGTGAGGTTTGGTGCTGGCAGAACAAACACTCCCAGAGCATCAGCCTGACTCGTGGCACAGCTCCTCACGACATCTCCTTTAGGTGAAAATCCAACTTCCCAGCTTCCGTCACTCATGCCACGCAGGTACTGGTTTCCCCGCCACGGGAGTCCGTGCCCGCCGCTGAGCCTTCCCCTCAGCACTCGCTTCATCGTTATCGCTCGGTACAGACTTTGTGCAGGCAGGACTTTGCTCACGGTAAGGCTGGGAAGTGAGGGCCAGCTGGGCACTCCCGCAGCTCCCTGGCACGGACCTGCCGCTTCCCACCGCAGCAGGACCCAAGCGACTACAGCCAGCGACATACCCGCTGGCTCCGGAGTTTACTGCACTCCCATAATGGGACCGTATCGATTAGGGTCTAATCCCGGCGCTCGCTGTCGGTCCGCTGCAGCGGGGTCAGGATGCCAGTCTGACTCACGGCACCAGAAAATAACCGAGGAAAAGTCTTTACCCAAGAGCGGTGACACACGGCGAGAGATGAGCCAGTGCCAGCAAATCCCCAAAGGGGAGGCAGGCAGCCACGCACACGAACCTTCCTCTTGGGGAGCCGCTCCAACCCACTCTTCGCTCCCCAAACCTCTCCGAACCCGTCCGAGCTACCTCCCCGAGGGACAAGCTCCCGCCTGCAAGACTAGAAGTGGAGGAAGCAAAAGCCTCCCAATCGCCATACCCGACTGCAAAACTCTCGCTCACCGCTGCGAAAAAGACCATTCGAATAAGCTAAAAGAGCGAAACAAACCCGCGCACCGCAGCCCAGAGCGGCTGCAGGGACCTACTACCCACGGAGCGTCCCGTTCCCCACTGCAGGGAAGCGGAAAGACTCACCGGTTCGGCGATCCAGCTACCCGCGGAGGGCCATTCCCCGAGCACCGCGGTCCCAGCGCTGTACACGGCTCGGCACGATTAGGCTAAAGCTCGGTGCGGCTCAGCTGGACTCGGCACTGCTCGCCGCGGCGGCTCCAGCAGCGGGACGCGGGGCGCTGCGGAGCGGCGCACAAAAGCGGGAGGAAGCGGTGACGCGCGGTGCCGCCGCGGCCAATGGGGGGCCGAGGAGAGGGCCCCGGGCTGGCCTCGCCGCCGCCCCCCGGGCGACTGACGGAACGGTCAGAGCAAGGAGTTCTTGCCGCGCCGCTGAGGGGCGTCCCCGTGGCGGGGGGTGGAACACGGCCTCGGGGTCCTGGTCCCACCAGGCCTGCTCTTCCCAGCTCCGCTGTCCCAGGCAAGGATCTGGGTGCAGACCACCAGTACCGGTGCAGGCACGGCGAGCACGGCCAATGTCACCCATCGGGCGAGAAGATGCAAACATAAACAAAGTCGGGTGAAGGGCTGACACTGGAGGGCTCTCTGGCAGATGCCATCAAACCAGGCCGGTTTTAGGGTGCAGGAGCCAAATACAGAATTACTGCAGTCACAGCTTGCTGCAGTCAGGGCAGAAATGTGGCTGTGGGCAGGGTGTGTGACCAGGAATGATAGGGAAAGACTCTTCATCGGAACCATAGACTGGTTTGGGTTGGAAGCAACCGTTACAGATTGAAGGTCATCTAGTCCAAACTCCTCGATGAAGGGACCTCTTCAGCTAGATCAGGTTGCTCAGAGCTCTGTCCAATGTGACCTGGAATGTTTCCATGAATGGGGCAACTATCACCTCTCTGGACAACCTGAACCAGTTTCCCCACCTTCAGTGTATATGTCTGCCTAATACCTACTCTAACATCCTTGTATCTGAGACACATAGTCCCTTAGCAGGGAATGTAGAACAAGGGACAAGTGCTAACGGTTCCAAACTGAGAAAGGGTAGATGTAGATTAGATATATAAGAAAGAAATTCTTCACTGGAAAGCTAGCGAGACACTGGAACAGGTTGTCCAGAGAAGTGGATGCCCCCTCCCTGGAAGTATTCAAGGCTAGGTTTTGTAGGACTTTGAGCAACATGATATGGTGGAAGGTGTCCCTACCCACAGCAGGAATGATCTTTAAGGTCCCTTCCAATCCAAACCATTACATGATTCTATGACTTGCAGCCCTGTTGGCATTTTAGCTGATGCCCTGTCCTGGAGCCCCCATGCAGTGCCGTGGAGCTGTCCTGGTCTCACAGCTCCTATTTGCCCCAGTTAGACAACATGAGATCCCTTTAATTGCTTTGAAGAAGAATGGAATTTGACCTGCTGCAAACTCCATCTGGGACTTTCTGGGAGCTTCTGAAACAGGGGAGCAGAAACCAAACTGTCCTACATAGGGTTAACTGGAAAAAAACAGGAGATGATGAAAAAGTGTTGAATCTTCCTGACTGCATGAGAATGGGGCTTCATGAGTTGAAGCCTTGGGGAAGCTGGTGATACCTTGCCACAGGGTAGCTTCATGTCCAGGATGTGGAGATGGGCTGAAGGGATTACTCCCTGATAACATGGTTTGGTTTTTGTCTAATTTGGGGGAAACTGAAACAAAAGCAAGCCAGAATTAAAAACCAAAGGGTGCGGTAGGTTTTTGGCTGTTTCCAAGCTCTGTCCTATTGTCACAGCTTGCTTTCCAGACAGCTCAGAGCTCCTTGGGCAGCTCTTTGTGCGAGGCAGAACAGCCTCTGGGCTGCTCCATTTTACACTCACTTGTCCAAAGCATCTTTTGTTTGTCCAGGGCGCTTTGGGCTTTGCTTTGTGTAAGGGGAGAGACAACAATGACATAAAGGCAAAATTCACCCCTGAGCAAAGGGCCAACGGGACCCTCGTGCCTCAAAGACGGATCAAAGTGGGAATTGAGTTTTGTAGCAAATATCACTCAGACTGGTGGGAAAGAGAGAAAATTCATGCAGGCAATGGAAAAAGCAAGTAAGAATATTTCTCTGATTATTTCCTTGTTTCCCCATTTAGTGAATGTGTTGTGGAGAGGAACAGGAACAAAGTCGGTCCAAGATTTTGGAAAGAGAGTGAGAAAAAAATGTGCAGAATCCTAAACTCAGGCCCATTCTCCTCAAGTTTTTAAGTACTTGCTGCTGCAAGAAAGTTGGAACTGTTGCCTATAAAGGCAATAGAAACCCCAAGCAGGGACCCCTCCTGAGAGATTCAGATCTCACATCCTCTTATACAATCGCGTGACCTGTTAGCGAAATCCATAGAAACCGATTCTGTATATACCAAATAACAGCAGATGGCTGCAGCCCAGAGCACTCCGGCTCCCCTCACTCCATAAATGATTTTACTCAGGCCAGTCATGATCTTAATGTAACTGAATAGCTTTCACTCTTTTCTCCTTCCCTCCCCCTCCCCAGAATATTTGTGCAGCTTACAGAGAGACATCCAGGGGGACTGAGCTGTTGCTGGAAGGAACCTCTGACTCCAGCTTGCCTCATCCATTTGGGAAGCAGCGTAAGTCTATCCTAAGCCACCTGGCTTTGGGAAGGAGGTTGCCTTTCTCTGCACCTTCCCTCTAACTCTTAACAGCTTTTAATAAAATTCTGGTAACTTGGCACTTCTCAAATGTTTGGCTGCTGCCCACCAGGGATGTATGTAATGAATTCTTGTGCCGCAGATGCCTTTCTGAAATAAATCACATGTAGCTTACCTTGGGAACCAGGCACAGGACCCCACGACTTCAGGTTCCAGTATTATATGGCACCAAGTGACAAACAGCTCCTTTCAAACCTCCTGGGTTTAATGGGAATCCATTAGACAAGCACCAGTTACTGCTGAAAACTCCTTCCAAGTGGCTGTCTTTTTTCTTCTTGTGTTTGATGCTCCAGGAATCCTGCCGTGGAGATTTCAGTTCTGAACAATGTAAGGATTGTCATGTGTGTAAACCTTGTTTCTATTGATGTCAGCAGCTCTCTGCTGATGGGTGTGCTCAGGATCTGCCCCCGATCCGAATTCTCCATCCTCGAGCTGCTCTTGAAAATATTCACAAAGCCTGGTAGAAGAATGAAAGGTGTATGGCTCTGCATGTAGTTTCATGTGTCCTGCTGACAGCCTTCTCCACGTTTCTGGAGAGTGAGAATCTGGTAGAGTGCTGAGTGGAGAGCATTGGTAAAATGAGTGTGTTGCAGACAGTGATTCTAGAGGGTCCATGTGGAAAACAGAATAAATGTGGGCTGTTCTCTGTCCCTGAGGGACTGCATACCTTGTACCCACACAGCCAGACTCTCCCTTCTTTCCCAAAACAGTGCCCAAACTGCCATTAGGAAACATTCTTTGGTGCATACTGTCCCATGTCATACTGGTATATGTGCCAGTCAGTGAGATGAAAAGCATGCCACACATAAAATCACATAGGTGTGTATTGTGGTTCTTCTTAGTTGATGGCTATACATGTCAGGGTAGATATGAAGGACTATATCATCCTGATAATATCTTCAGTGAAATGTTTGATGGCAAAAGTGAGTAATATCTGTAAGAAAAGAGCTGATGGTTCATCCACAGACCAAGAACTTTGCAAATCGCAGCCCCAGGCTATTCTATATATGCTTCTCCTTTAATGACGTAAGCATTAGTATTTGCTGTGGGGAGAGAAAGGGGAAGATATTTGGCTTTTACCTAACTGCTACTATTCTGGGCTATGTTAGGGTTCCTGCAGGAAGTGAACATAGGTCCCAGAGCACTGATCCAATTCTTCTGTGACTAGTATGCTCTGTCTAACCTGAAATTCTCCCATGCCTTCTGTTTGATACAATATCCTTTCTTGCTTCCTGTCTTAAATGGCAGCATAAAGCTGTTGTGTGCTGTGAGAGGTCTGTCAGGCTTTCTCTCCCATCTAGGTGGCCATGTATCAGCAGTGGGATGAAATCATTCCTATAGTTAGTTTGCAAAATTGTACAGGAATGAAGGCATCTCAGTGTAAGAAGAAACCAGTTATGCACCTAGAAAATCTGTGCTGCTACACAGCTGAAGGCTGGAGCTGATAATGAGGTTGGGTGAGATTTCAGCAAGTAGACCCAAGCCTCTGATGGTGAAACTTCTGCATGGAAGTACTTGGGTTTGGCAGGCCTGCATTAGCTGCAGCTCCTCCTCACTCAAGATTAATTATGGGCCTGCTGTTTGCTGTGGAAAAGCAGGTGGAAAAAGAGGGCTAGAGATGTCCTATGTCCCTCCTAATGGTATTACATCCAGAGAAGCCACATTTATTTTGCTTAAATATTCTCCCAATTCCCATGTGTTCCATCTGCTGCAAAGCTGAGCAATTTGGGGACTACCTGCTGGATAAACCTGTTCAGGACCCACAGAGCACACAGATGTCAGCGTTCCTGAGGGGTTTGTGCTGTTTCCAGAACATGCCCCAGTGTACGCAGAGGTTTGCTGGGGACCGACATTTGGGGACGTCATTTCATCTCCACCTCTGCTTCTGTTTTACAGGAACCACACGATGGTTGAGAAGGGTGAGAGACAGGGTCAGATCCCTGTTGCTCAAGGGCCTCATGCTTTCCAGCTACCTTTTACTTCCTCTCATGGTATATTAGATGCTTCC
Source organism: Ramphastos sulfuratus (assembly GCA_013399055.1). Classification (NCBI taxonomy): domain Eukaryota; kingdom Metazoa; phylum Chordata; class Aves; order Piciformes; family Ramphastidae; genus Ramphastos; species Ramphastos sulfuratus. The sequence goes on along the minus strand of WBNM01031664.1, from coordinate 503,278 downwards.
TGGCTGATATTAACATGTGCTCTGCAGGGCAAGCACCGAGATCTGCAGTATGAAAGCCCTCACAACCAGGCAAGAGCAACGAGTGATCTCTCCAGCTCCATGGGGTTTGAAACTTTTCCTCTGCCGTGGCAGAAGAATGTTTCTCACAAACAGCAGATAATGCCTCCTGCCCACACAACAAATTAACCTTATGGGCTAGATCCTGGGTTTATACCCTCTCAGGCTGGCAGGGGAAATCCTGGGCTCCTTCCCGGGCTCCTTCCCAGGCTCGCTGTACGGGATTTGTCTAGCGCCCACTGCAGTGTGAATGGGAGGCGGCAGCAACAGCAGCTGTAATTTAAAAGGAAAGGGTGTCTACCATATTTGAAGATAAAAATGCAGTGGTCTCGTCCTAGAGGAAAGGGTTCAGAGCGCAAAGACCCAAGCACATAGGAGCACTCTATGCACTGTTGCCTACTGACCACTCGAGAATACTGCAGGACCCCATCTTGGGAGGCTAGGAAGTTGCTCTGTGAAGTGGTCAGAGCAAAGGGGTTTCCCCCAGCTCTCTCTCAGGCAGCATTTGTGTCCACCCACCCATCTGTAAGCAGGCGACGAGAGAGATATTTCAGCTCTTACAACACAGACATCAAAACCTAAGTGTGACACACAGAGGAAGGTAGCAGCTAGCAGCAGCCAGCAGTGTCAATCGACCAAAAGGAACAAGTTTTAACTCGTATTTCTTCTGAGCTGGGTGTGACTACAGTGAGATGGAGTTTTGTGGATGATTTTTTGTTTCTGGTAGTCATCACATGGACTTTCATAGCTGAATGTAAGTTTCCACACTGTCTTTGTTCCATGACTCACCTCCTCTACCCAAACAGAGGGAAAAACATCTTCAAAAAGGATAAAGTGAAAGTGAAGAGAATCTGATATCTTGGTGGGTTGTTAGGCAAAGATTGTAGGGAAGCATTTCTCTGTGATGCCTTTTCACATGTGCACAGAGTGTGGAACTTCTTTCAGTCAAACAGTACTTGCAAAGTGACTCTGTATATAATGCTGGTGAAATGTGTGGAACTGAAAGCCTTGGAGAGTTACGCTACTTGTCTGCAGACAGACCCAGTTGAGGCTTTCTCAGGTAAGGTCAGAACTATTCCACAATATTTATGGAACTCATCCAGCACCTGTTACATGTTGTGGAAAACTGCCCAAGAAGTAGTGTCCTGGTGGCATTTGCAGCTTACACTGGAAGAAAGCAAAAAAAATCACAGAGACATTCTGTGTTTTCATCCCTCCTTCCCAGAAAGTTCAGAGAAAATCTTGATACTGATCCTGAAAAGAACCAAGATTCTCCACTCTGTGATTGGTTCCTCTTGTGCAGAGTCTAAGAGATAAGAGGACTGAAAGAACATGGTCTACATATGGATTTAGCTATGTGTGTGCAGCCTGTCCTGTTCTCTGTTTCCATGAACTTCAAGAGGATTTTGCTCCTTGAGATTGTGACCTTCTTTCTCAGTGATTCTATATTTGTACTCCTAGACCTGAAAGTAAATCATGTATGAGCAGCCACTGAGCTTGAGTTTCTTTGGATTTGTTCCCATCCACCCACGTGGAGCTGTATTTTAGGTGACAGAAATTGAGGGAAGTAGAGACTGATTTACCACAAGTGGGATCTGTCCCATTGGACATAACCTTATCTGCATGCATCAAGTGGAAACCTGCAGTTTTTCCTTTACATCTGTCACGAGGGGAAGAAATCACTGAAACAATCAACATCTGACTGTTTACACATGTTTTGTTTTATAAATGGACTTGTATAGAAAGTTGCAGCACTGTTGCACAGACAGCTCACATAAATCTCTTATCACAAAAGCCATATGTCCTCATTTCCTCATCTGTGGTAAAATACAACCAGCAGCACTTTGATAATTAGAAAGCTGGAGGTAAACCTCTCAGCATCCAGCAGCAGGAAAGTGTACGTGGGTGAAGGCTGCAAAACACAAACCAGAGCAGTTTGCTTTTGAGCAGTGTCACTCATCCATACAACTTTCCACTGCACAACTGTGTGTGTATTAACAAGCCAGTTCCTCCACTAAGGGAGAAACTGGAAAGGTCTGAGAAATGTCTGATTTCCCTCATTTGGTTTGCTCTGAGCTGGCAGCCTGGTTGCTCACCTTTGCTGAGCATTTATACTTGCCTTGAAAAGGACTCAAAATCAGACCTCAAAATGCAGTGAACTGACCTGCTTCCATGTAAGTGCCTTTGACACAACCTCCAGACATGTAGAGGGGAAGAAGAGTACCTATGGATAGTCCTGCAAGAAGCCTTCCCCTCTGATGGATGGCAGAGTGAGGAATCTTCCTTGAAGGAAGCTTAATACACTTTCATCCAAGCAGAAGGGTCCCACAGGACCACTCAGACATTTTTTGACTTTTTCCTTTCCAAAAACTGAGATGACTGTCATCTGTGGCCCTTGCTCAACACTGAAGAGCCAAGCCAATGTCACTCACTGATTTTAACTTCATCTACATTTCCATAAAGCTACTCTGAGATGGATTAAAATTAAAATTAACTGAGTGCATGCAATTAGCACAGCTGCCATTATGGCATGATTGAGTCCTTCTAATCTTTTCTTTCTTTTTCCAAAAGGGAGACATTTCCTAAATTTCAGATCAGCCAGCAATGGTGAAATGCCCTTTTGCCCAGCTTGGTGTGCTTTGTGTAAGGACTACTTTTTTTTAATCCATCTGAAACTACATGAGAAAGGAGAGAAATATCCCGGTGGTGAGATAAGATGATTATCTTCCTGGCAAACAATAGGAACATGGTCAAAATTAAAAATAATTTGATTGCAAATAGGAAGCCTAGTAAAGCAGCAGGACTAAAGGAAACATGACTAATTTTTTTTTTAGCTTGTCTGGACTCAACACAGCAAAGCTTTACAAGAGCTGTAACTTTGAAATATAGATCTGTAGAAAACCCATGGGGGGAGGGTGGCAACAGTCCAACTGCAATAGTACAATAGGAGCAAGTTAATGCAGCTGGTAGGTCTGACCTATGTGGCTAAATAGCAACAGACAAAAGCTATTTTAGGTATAATTTGGTGGGGACTACAATATATATGATTTGGGGAGGAGTGGTGAAAGTGAGGCTTTTTTATCAACTCTTTTTTCATTTCTGTTCACTTGCCATTTCCCTTGCCAACACGTGGCCAAACCATGGTGCCAGCACCAAGCTCACTATACTGAGCCTGCAGGCCAAAGCTTCACATCTTTGGTCAATGCTTTCTGCAGAGGAAGGAGGAGCTGACTGCAGGACCACAATGACCTTGCGGCTTGTTTCAAAGAGAATAGTCCAATAGGTGTGAAACCTGTACAGGGCTATCATAAGGGCATTTCCTTCTGCTAATGACTACACAGCAAAAGTGCTTGTAGGTTCCCAGAAATGCTTTGTACTAAACTACTACTTCCTTAAAACGAAACTCAACATGAATCAACCTCTCCCCAGCAGGGATGTAAAGAAAAAATGCTGTACAGGACACCTATTCCTCAGCATCCCTGTCAGAACTCTGCCTTCCTCTGTTCCAAACAGTGCTCATATCTGCTGTAGACAAGCTGTTGAGCTGGGTGGACACCGAGACTCATCTAGGCTGCAGTTCTTGTTCATTCACCACAGCCTGCAGGTCAGAAATGCCCTGTTGACTATTGATTTAACCCAGTGGACAGCAACATTTGGATCTGTGTTTTCAAATGTCTATATCCTTCAATAAATATTCTTGTCTAGAATATTCTGTGCTTTTATGAGCATTGTTAGAGACAGGTCTCTAATATGAAGGCAGTCAATACTCAAAAAGCCTCGTGCAATAGGGAAGTGATGTTACATCTATTTTACAGTAGAAGGAATTCAGCTATAGAGGGTTGAAAGGAACCATTCTAAGAAGATGAGAAGTGTGGATCAGAACACAACAAAGATATAATGTTCTCAGGTCTAGTTGTGACCACAAAACCACAATTTCCTTTTTTGTCTTTTTTTTTGTTTGTTTTAAGCTTTTTAAATTGAGATTTTTAGTCAACTGAGGGTTGAAGCAAACCCATGCTTAACTCTCTTGAAGCCATGTTTAATTGCATCAGCCAAGGCTGTGGGTACACTTAACTGATACTAAGCTACATCAGTGACAGTGATGCATATCTGATCCTTTACCTGGGGAGATATTTTTACTAGTATTTTGAGGACATAATGTAAGTTAGGTGGAAATGTGTTGCCAACACATATGACAGCCATAAGCAGTAGCTGACACTAAATGCTAAATATTATTTAAGCCACTTGGCAAATGTAGACAAGTCCAGTAATTGTAGGTAGATGAGAGCCTGCAGAGGGTCATTAGGTTCTTGACAGAGGAAATGCTGCTGAAAGGCAGAAGAGGAAATGACAGATTTAATGAAGAGTGGTCACAAGCTGAACTACAAAGAGCAATTGGTCTGGATGTTCTCCTATGAAAACAATCACAGAATCAAAGCCTGATGGTCCCTGAACCACAGCTTATGGCAAGATATTTCCAAACCAGAAGGCATGACAAATGACACCAGGGAAAAGTCTCTGACCAGTAAGAACTGTAACTGAATTGATGTGAGCAGTGAACTGAACTCTTTGAGCATGAGCTATGTCCTTCTGCTTCCACCACTAAAGAGTGTGCCAAGTCTTTAGCAGCCAAAAAACATCAAAGCATTGTCTCTGGAATGGGAGCTCTTGGTCTTAAAGGCAGGTTCCCACTGTTACTAAGCGTTCAAAAAGCTGAAAGATAGGTCTAGGTGAATCAGAAAGAGATGTTCCATGCTGGTGCATAGGATTTAGCATGCTGCTGAAACCCACAAAAATGAGACTCTACTTGTCAAAGAAACATTAGAGCATATGCTTGCATGCAGCAGGACTGGCAACAGAATCACTACAGTCCGTCTCTCAACAGTCTTGCACTAGATGTTGATCATGGAGGTTTTGTGCTTTTATGAAGATGGCTTATGATGACATGATTCAAGATTCTGTGAAGGGCTCAGAGGGACCCTCAGTAAAACATCGAATTATGATGTCAAATGTTTCACGCATGACAAGCTAAATGCAAAAGTGTCGTTCTCACAGAGACTTAAAGGAAGCAAGAGTTAGGATTTGCTTCCAAAATGAAAGAGGAAATTATTCAGGCCAATTTGTTACTTTAAACCCATGAGACACCATCTGAATGAAGATAGTGGTATGTGTCATGAATGGAGTTGGGCACAGATGCTTATGAACAGGGACATCAATGGATGACATGTCAAAGACTGTAATCAGTGATGCAAAGGCCCAGCAGTGCTAGAAGCAGACTGTCCAGCAGATGAAAGCTTTATTGTCATGGGGGAAGATCATCAATCAACAGCCTTTAACATAATCAAAACTTCTCAAAAGAATAGACAGCCAATGTGGGATAGTCACCTTCTACCTTATTCTCTTCAGTGCTGCTCAGTGCAGGGGTGGACCTGCTGCTGTGTCTGCTGTCTTAAACACTGCTCCTCTGTTAAGAAAGCTGCCCCATGTGAGGAAGACTTCTGCTTTCTCTTCCATCAATGCTTCATCGCAGCCTGTTTCTGTTTAGGAAAACAAAAGTGTTGTTGGTTTGTATTGTTGAACTGCATCACAGCAAGCTAGATGAAGAAAGGGGAGAGAGAGAAGAAAGGAGAGGAAATGAGAGGAGAATAAATAGGATGAATCTATGAATAAATAGGAGACAACGAATAGCTTTAATGAGTGAGAAAGGACACACAAATCACTTAGGAGCTGAGGTCTGTCCATGACCTGGTATCCCATGAGACTGTCTCTGAGAAACAAAGGGATCACACACTGCTGTCTGCTGTTCATATTGCAAGAAGCAATTGCTAGAAACTGTCTAACTTGGTCCCTCAGTATCCCCTAGGTGTGGATGCTCCATGTCTAGCCAATTCTTTTATCGTAGGTCTCCTGACTAACTTCTTCAAAGTTCACAGACCTTCTCCCATGTCCTGCGAATTAACCTAACAATGTCAAGGCTCCAGAATGGAAGATGTTTCTTAGAGGAAACTTGACAAAAGCAATGCTCAGAAGCTTGCTCCCTTCTATACCGGCATAGAGATTTCTGGTATTGCCACACCTGTTGTCAAGACTTCTCTGCTTCCCAAAGGGAGAACAGAAAGCTGGAACAGCATCTTGGAGTAGAGAGACATGTGTCAGTAGAAAAAACTCAAGAGTTTTGTTCTCATTTACTCTGTTCATCTGAATGGAAAATCCTGGCAAAGAGGCTGGAGAGCCCACAGCTCACAATGCCAAGTCTCCCGGTTTCTAATTTTAGAACAAAGTCCTCCTCAGCACCACTTTCCCCAAACACCTCTTTACACATGTTTTCAGAGAATGATTTCAGAAAGTCTCACAGAAGCAGGGACTGAGCAGACATGCATTCACAATCTAAGAAGGAGAAACAACTCTAACTGAAAAACTACAGAATGAATGTAATCAGCATCATTTTGGAAAGCAGTGGCTTAAGCATGCAACAGGATTTGTACTGTCCTGCAAGATTGTGATGGAAATAAAACTGACCTCCAGCCAAGTGAGAGAAAGGATAGAGTGTTGTATGCGAGGAGCCCTGGGTTCTGGGTTTTTCCTTTATGGATCTTGCTGCCTAGATCATCACATTTAACAGCTATGTTGGAGCAGTCTGTCATGGTGCTCTTGCCACTACTACAATGTTGGACATGTTCTGTCCTTTGAAATTGTACAAATAGAAAGTTGACAGAGACTCACTTACTTGTAAACTTGCTTTGGTTTCCTCTTTGGCATTTCAAGCATTTCAAATCTTCTCTCTTTATTCATGCTGCAGAGGTTTTTGTTTAGTGGAATCCAGCCTTCCCTGCCAATGGGAAATAAACCCTCTTCAGGCAGTAGGGCACCTCTCTTTTGCACACCCATTAACTAAGACCTCTTGAAGCTGCAATGCAAGTGGGTGGCTGTCTAGCAGCTATGAGTAAGCCACAAGAGGATGTCATCATTGCCAGACTTGGCCCAGCTTAATGTCAACCAAGACACTGTGGGGGAAAAACTGACTGCAAACAAAAGAAAAGCCGACTGCACTGTTTGCCCTTGTCCAAATGAAAGCAAAGACAAACAGAACATTTATAAACTGGATTTGTAAAATCCCTTCATTTCTGATATGATAAAGAGCAGCATTGGTTTCCGTGGCACACTCATTGCAAGCCAACAACAGGGTTTTCCTTGGGCATAAGCCAAAGTTTTGGCTCTACTTTTCTCTCACCAAACATGAGCTCTGTCGGATGAGTCACTGGTTCTTTCAGTGGCCTGCCGTCTGCTGAGCCAGGAAAAGGAGCCCTTGTTTCACAGAAAAGAAATCAGGAGATGATGTGTCATGTGGGTCATATGGGGAATCAGCATCACTTCCCACAGCCAGACGAAGAAGACAGCATGTGGAGGACCTGCAGGATTGGAGAAGATGGAAGTATAGCCACTGGTGTTCAGGTACTATATTTAGTCTCGAGTAAGTATCTAAAAGTCTGTCTGGCTCCACTGAAAGCTCCACTTCAGCAATTCAGGTACTTAAATGAGCTGCAGCAATCCATTTCTGTAAACCTGGATTCTCAACTATTACCAATTCCTTGCTTGCAACATGGTAACCTCTTTCCCATCCTCTTCCACCCTAGGAGAACCAGTGAAGTAACACAAAGGAAACATGTGCTGTGCCCAGCTCTGAAGCTCTCAGCACGGGAAGGACATGGACCTCTTGGAGCAGGTCCAGAGAAGGGCTACAATCGTCAGAGGGCTGGAGCACTTCTTCTGTGTAGAAAGGCTGAGTTGCGTTGTTCAGCCTGGTGAAGGCTCCAGAGAGATCTTATTGTGACCTTTCTGGTAGTCAAAGAGGGGCTACAAAATAGATGGGGACAGACTTTTAGCAGGGCCTGTTGCAACGGGACAAGGGGTGATGGCTTTAAACAAAAAGAGCAGAGATTTAGACTAGATATAAGAAAGTTTTATACAGTGAGAGTGGTGAAGCACAGGAACAGGTTGGCCTGGAGATGTTTGATATTAGGTTGGATTAGGCTCTGAGTAGCCTGATCTAGCTGAAGATGTCCCTGCTGACTGCAGGATGATTGGACAAGACAACCCCTGAAAGTCCCTTCCAACCCAAGACTTGGTCTCTGAGCCAAGCAGGTTGTTGTTTTGTTTTGCGTTTCCTCTTATCATTGAGGGCTGTTGAATGGAAAAGAAAGAGGATCCTGAGGAACAGTTCAGTGAGTAAGGGATGTGTAATCACTGGTGTCTGATGCCGACTTACAGAAACGATAGGATGAAGCAAGCCTCTTCACTTGGGCCATTGCTGTCTGTGCTGGAAGTCAAAGACATTAATTATCATCTACTTACAGCTCACCTGTGAGCGAGCTGCCCATGAAGCTGGCTTGCATTTGAGCGTGCAGGAGTGTGCTCATACCCCGGCCTAGGCACTTGAGGGATAAATCCTGATCAAACTAATTGCCAGAGCTGGGTGAGTGGTGCTGCTTGCAGGGAGTTAGCTCTACCATGGCTGTACCTCAACACAGAGGGGCCACGCTTCTGTGTGAGGTGATTCCCAGCTGTTGTTATGGGGAAGGTACCGAGGTAAACCACAAATTTCAGCAGTAAGTGTGACCGGCCGGGGCAAGGCTCTGGTGAGAGGCTGCCATGGCAAGGCGCCCAGACCAAGAGAAACCGGCGTCCGATCCCCTCCGCCCTGCGTCTACACAGGCCCGCCCGCACAGCCGGCGGCGAGGGATGCGGGGCCGGACCCGCCTGTCCCCCGGGCCTGCGGGGAGGCGGCGGGGGCGGCCTCGGGGAGCCGGAGGAGGGACGACTCCTCCCCAGCGGGAAGCGGGGACGTGAGGCGACAGCCGGCAGAGGGGAAGGCGTGCCAGCGAGGCGAGATGGGCTGAGGAGGAACCGGGGCAGTGAGGAGGGCACGGAGCGGGCCGAGGGGACGCAGCCGCCCTGTGAGGCGGGACGAGGCACCATGTCGGGGGCGGCGAGGACTGCTGTCTGCCTGCTGCGCTGCGACCTGCGCGCCCACGATAACCAGGTAGGGCCCGGCCGGCGGCCCCCGGGTCTGTCTTAAGAAATAACCCCGTTCTGGGGTAGTCCGGGGGAAGGTGTGTGCTGCATCCCCCCTCACAGCTGCCGCGGCCCTCTCTGTGTTCCCAGGTGCTGCACTGGGCTCAGAGCAACGCAGATTTCGTTATTCCCCTCTACTGCTTCGACCCGCGGCATTACCTGGGCACCCACTGCTACGGCTTCCCAAAAACAGGGCCCCATCGGCTTCGGTTTTTGCTGGAAAGTGTGACGGATCTAAGGGAGACGCTCAAGAAAAAAGGAAGGTAGTTGAGAAAGCACTGTGCAAACAACGTGTCTGGATTTTGTTTTGTTCCTGCTCATTTTCAACACGTCTGTGCTGCGAGTCAAGTCATGTCAGATACTGTTTAGAGTCCCAGCCCTTCTGTTAGGTATTACAGGGTTCCTTACATAAGCTCTGTCCAGATGAGCTGCTGTGGCTTCTGCATAGGTGCAAAGAGCCATCCAGATTGCAGAGTTTTGCTTTCTTGAGCTCAAGATACCTCAGATGGGTGTCAGCCTTCATCTCTTTGCCCAAAGGCCTGCTGATTGGAGACATGAAGATGCAGGCAATGACACAAGCAGCTGTGGTCTGCATCCTTCCTTGTGCCTAGTGAATGTTTTGTAGGACTTGGCCCAAGTTGATGTTGGTCTTCTGCTGTGAGGGATGTGGTTGTGAAGAGCCATGCTGAGGCCTTGGCTCCATTTCAACCATAAAGTATCTTCTTAATGTAGTGGTAGCTAGAAATCTCTCCATGTCCATTCTGTGGTGTTCCCTGTAGGCAGCTTGACCTTTGCTTTTCTGTGGGAAGGGAAACAGCACCCTTTGCTCCTGCCTTCTTCACACCCAGCCCATCTTTGAAGAAACTTTTTCAGTTGTGCTTTAAATTATTCTGGCAAAACCAATGTATTACCCTTTCAAGAAATTCTTCATCAGAGGCCTTTGTTAGGTGACACAGTAGTGTGTGTGTGTGTGTGTGTGTGTGTGTGTGTGTGAGTGAGGTACAGGGAATGGAAGTCATGTATGAGGCATCTCACAGAACTCTGCACCCACCTGTGAACAACTTTTTCACCACAGCTTCTCTTTTGATCTGGTGCCCTGAGTACACAGCTGGGCAGTTGGTGAGTTCACAAGGTGGAAGTTTTGTTGACTCTGTTAGGAACACAGAGCTTCAGAGGAAAGAATTCTTTTGAATACTCCCACATGAAAGTGGAGAGGAGTCTAAAGGGGATTGAAAGAGAAATAGTTCTTGAATCTCAGCCTTAGTGTTCTAAGGATGAACAGATTTGGTTTCAGGTAGCAGTCTGGCTTTCTGCCCAGTCATCCTTTCTAAGCATTGTGCTGGTTTGAGGCTAATTGGAATATTTTACTGAGAGAAATGAAATCCTTAGCTGTGAGAAAGAAGAAAAAACCCAACAGTAACCTATATCACTCATTCTTCTGCTGAGAAATGCAACTAGTCAAAATATAGGTAAGACATTCACTTCTTCTCTCTGGCAGTCTGTGTGGTTGCATCTGCCTTAATTGTTTAATCTGACCTAACCCTTTTTTTCCTCTAACCTTCTTGTTGTCTTTTTGACATCTCACCTCAGATCTCTCCAGATTTATCATGTGAGATACACAGGGATTGATCTGGTTATTTCTGAAGGGAGGGAAAGGGAGGGAGGTGGAGGTTTGGGTCGGAGCCTTCTGGCAGTCTGATTGTTTTGGGAGGGATTCTGTGTTTCCGTATTACTTTTAATTTGTATATAACTGTAAATATTTGTGTATATTGTGTATATATATGCTTGTAAATTGTGCTAAACTGTAAATATAGCTTCCTTAACTTCCAGCTAGCTGAGTCTAGTCTGGGTGAATTCACTGAGGTGGGGAGGGTGACTCAAACCATCACAGACATCCACAGTGGAAGAATGTGTTTGACACAAAGTCAGCCCCAGAGGCATAGAAACTGTGTTCAGTGGGTCCTAAAAAATGTAGGCTAGTCAAATCCTGTCTGTCTTCCTCTACATACTGTCAATACTCCATGGAGAACTAGTACTCAGGAGCTCGGGCCAGGACTATGACCTCCTGTACACAGGTAACAATAACACTAAACCTAATTCAGAATGATGTTTTGTGTTCACAGTACCCTGGTTGTGAGGAAGGGGAAGCCAGAAGATGTGGTCAATGATCTGATTACTCAGCTGGGCTCTGTCAGTGCTGTGGCTTTCCATGAAGAGGTAGGGGAAATATTAGGGTGACATTGTTAAAAGATAAAATCAGGTAGTGAAGATTCCTTACACAACAAACAGTGATGCAGATCCTGTGTGTTCAGAGCCTTTCTCGTCTGTGGTAGTGTTAACCTTGGGGAAAGTGGCCAGCTCCTGGAATGAGTATGGTGTGGGTGTCTGGGTGAGAGTCCTTGCTGCATGACAGAAGCTATTTGTCACTGATCACTTGCATGTGCTGTGTCTGGAGAAAGAGGAGTTTCCTGCAATTGACATTTTAGGTCAGCTGAGTTAATTTCTCCTGATGTTTGCATCAAACTGCCTTTTCCTGGCAGCTTCCTTGCACAGGGAGCTAGCTGCCAGGGGCATATTGTTTAGAGTGTAGAAAAGGCCCACGGTGAGTTGACAGCACCTATGTTTAGGCAGATGCCCACCAGTATGTTGAAAAACAGAAGTGGGTCTGGTCCTGGACTGTTGAAGTGGATGGTGTGTCACTGACTTGCCTTCATTGTGGTTTTACTTCACAAGTGGTTTGAACCTGCAGTGGATTTCTTTCATGTATGTTTGTCCAGTTGCCTTTCCAGTCCACACAGTGTCCCACATGAAAGGATTTCCTTGTTCTGGCTTTGGCACTACTAATGGAGTGTGAAAACACAGGTTTGGCAGAGGGAAATAGTCAGAGATTTTTTCATTCTAAAGGGATGATGCTAAATGTGGAGATGAGGGAGAAGACCAAGACCAGGGTCCAGGGTCTATGTGCATGCAGGATCATGGTCTCACTGCATTTTGTTCTCACAGGCCACCCAGGAGGAGCTGGATGTGGAGAAGGGGCTGTGCCAGGTGTGTAGTCAGCACGGGGTGAAGATTCACAGGTTCTGGGCTTCCACGCTGTACCATCGGGATGACCTTCCCTTCAGGCCTATTGCCAGGTGGGCTGCTTCATAGTATCACTCATTCCTTCTCTGTCCTGTCTGTTTCTTACTCCAGTGAACTGCTCAGGAGGGCTCTCAGTCATCTAGCCCAACAGGAAAGGATCTTACTAGTCCATCTGCATTTACAAAACAGTGCTGCCATGCCCTTGCACATCAAGGGTAGTAGGATCTATAGTTCAGTGTGTGTAAAGCTGAGGGGTTTGTTTGACTGTTTATCGAGGGACCAATTTCTGCCTGCCCTTCCACCAGCACACTTTGGATACTTAGTCTGCAGTGCCCAAAGTCCTTATGGGATTCCTTCATTACCCTCTCTGGCTAAATACAGCTGCTGATGACAGCAGCACTTTACCCGGGGACTCTTCATGGCTCCCCCAGCAGTCACTTGGGGTGTAGTTGATGGGGTGAGTGATTCATGGTATCCTGCAGAAAGTGTATGAAACAGGGCAGAAGAGTTAGTTTCTCTTAATTGACTGGAAAGACAGCAGAGGGATGCAAATTTACACTGAGGTCAGACTTGTGGGTTGTTGGAAGTTAGATGAGATAAATCTGACCCTCATGGATTGCCTCATCAGGGCACACCTCAGATTAAAACTGCATCATTTACATCAGAAGGAGAAACAAGTGAAGGACTGAGCTTCTGATTGCTGCTAGCCACAGGAGCATCTGCCTCTTTTGTGCCAGGCACTGTATGAACATGCAGCACAAATAAGCACTCTGCCCTGGGGAGAGCACAGCCTGGAAAGCCATCCCAACCCTTCATCTTCAGAAGCTGGTGTGTGGAGGGCCCAGAGGAGCCTTCCTGTGGAGATATGACTGCTGTAATCTGTGCAGGTTGCCTGATGTCTACACCCATTTCCGAAAAGTGGTGGAATCTGAGGCAAAGGTGTGGCCAACCCTGTGGATGGGAGATCAGCTAAAGCCTCTGGCTCCAGGGCTGGAAGAAGGGTGCATCCCTACAATGGAGGAGTTGGGACAGAAGGGTAAGAAAACTTCATTTGGCAGTTGCTCCCATGAAATCCTGCTTAGAGATGTCTCATGCTGAGAGTCAAACCATGGAGGCCTCCCAAAAGCAATGGTGGCCCTTCAAGTTGTAACTAAGCCTCTTTACACTCACACAGTACTCCCCCTGTTTGGGGAAGCTGCCCCACAGCTGAGTAGTGAACATCCTCTTACTCAGTAATATTTACTATGTTTGATGTGACCCTTGTCTTAAAGGTAAGACCAGGGCACAGTCATTTATGTCCCCAAAGCAGACATCCATACTGCTGAACATCTCTAGATTTTAAACTCCCAGCTTTTGAAATTCTTTTCCAGGGGTTAACAGGGTGATGGTGTTTTCTGTGGCAGATCCTGTGACTGACCCACAAACAGCCTTCCCCTGCAGTGGAGGAGAGACCCAGGCTTTAATGAGGCTGCAGTATTATTTTTGGGACACGGTAACTCTCACATTTCCTTGTCTACATCCTCCCTCCCCCTTGTACAGACGGCTGTGCAAGTGGGTGAGGCTGCAATTTCACTTCCTAATATTTCCCTAGCTCCTGTATAACACTCCACAGAGACAGAATTAGCATTATTTCAGTTTTTCAGAGAGAAGTCATCTAGGAATTGGGATTGTAAGCCAAATACTTAGGAATCTAGGTTGGTGGCCATCCCTCTTTAGATTTTTTTTCTGGCAACTTTTGGGAACTGGAAAATTTTTTTTAGCTCCTTTACATTGGTTTGCCCTTTCTACTCACCTGTCCTACATCATCAGCAATGCAGTTCCTCATTCTGTAGGTGTGAAAAATGGCCTGAAGGGCTGCAGTTTCAATTGGGGTGAGGAACAACCAACCCAAGCTGCTGCCCACGGTTAAAAATAGCAGGTTCCTGGCAGTCTGGTTAAAAATCTTACAGCAAATAATTACAGCTACTTCTTGCTCCCTCAGTTTGGTAGAGTGAAGCTGCTTCTGACTGTGTTTTGCCTCTGTATCTTGGCCATTTTTTAACTTTTCCTCATCTAGTTTGAGGAACTGCCTTAAATTTGCCTTGTATAAATTTAGACAAAGACATGCATGCTGATTTCCAGCAGCATCACATCCTACACAGCTTTGGGGATAAAGGAGGTAATATCTCTGCAGCTGAGAAGGGTCAAGAAGTGTGTTGTGCCCAGTGCCCTCGTTGGGGCAGCCCCCAGGGGATTCTTTCTTCCTTGCTACAGAAGTTCCTGCATTCCCTTGCTGTTGTGGATCATCGTTGTGGTGAGCTAGCAGCTCAGCCCCACACAGCCATTCCCATTCCCTCACTCCCCACCAGTGGGATGGAGGAGAGAATTGGAAGGGTATAAATGAGAGAACTTATGGTTGAGATAAAGACATTTCATGTGTAATGGTTACTTGGGAAGGCAAACACCATCACTCTGAACATGCCCCCTTCCTTCTTCCCCCGGTTTTGTATGCCGAACATGATGTCACATGGTATAGAATATCCCTTTGGTCAGCTGGAGTCACTTGTCCCTGTTTTGCCCCCTCCAGACTCCTTGTGCACCCCAGCCTACCCACTGATGGGGTGATGTGAAGAGTAGAAAAGCCCTTGACTCTGTGTGAGCACTGCTCAGCAGTAACTAAAACATCTCTGTATTACCAATGTTGTTTTCAGCACAACCCCAAAATATACCAGGTGCTGTGAAGGAAAAGAACTCTGTCCCAGCCATGGCCAGTACAAGCATGCATAGTTTAGTTGAGCATTAATGCAGTCAGTGCTGGAAAACTTGTTTCTTCTCTTTTGTTTTTCAAATATTGTCATCCCTGGGTGAACTAGAACAGTCCTTTAGCAGCTGTAACTGCGAAGGAGGGATCAGGCTTCCCTGTGTCCTCTGTGTTGTCACTGTAGTGCTCAGAAAATGGGAGTTCTGCACCCTGCTGTAAATCTAGATAGGCCAGAAATAATGATCAGGATTCCTGCAGCTGAGTCCTGGTTGCTGTCAGGCATGGTGGTTCTCAAACCCAAACAAGCAGCCACATGGACAAGAGAACCTGCCACCAGTCCCACTGGTGCTTGTAAGTGAACTATTGTTTCAGAGGCAGGTGGGTGTGGGCAGGGAGCCTCACAGCCAGGTTCATGGTGCTTGTAGAGAAAAATGTGTTACAGGCTGAAGCGGGGAGTGTAGCTCGTGACACATATTCAGAGCTATATTGAAAACTGCTGGTGTGATTAATTCCTGTGCACTGGAGGCAGTAATTTGGCAGCTCTGTAATCCCTGCAGGCAGCCATGAGAGGGAGCCCAGCCCTGCCAGATTGCCCTGACTCCAGCATGAAAGAAAACATCTTTTCCACTTTGCATGTAAAGTTCTTTTGTTCTTTTGCTCACACAGAACTTGGTTGCATCCTACAAGGAGACTCGGAACGGACTGGTGGGAATGGACTACTCAACCAAATTTGCGCCATGGTAAAGATTTTTGTTGTGAGTTAGAAGCTTCTTCTCTGTTCCCATCCCAAACTGATGTTAATGTCTGCTGAGTGCTCACTGGGCATGGGTAGGGGTCTTGGTGTGGCTTCTGTTGCCCTTTTTGGTGGGCTACAGCAGCTTCAGAGCTGCTCTTTATTGTACTTCCAGGCAATGCTTCCCAGGGAACATTCCTGCAGTTAGGAACTGCTGAAGTGTAGCAGTACTGTGCCAAGAGCCCAGTGTGCTGGGAGCTGCAATGTGGACAGGGCAGTGGACAGACACACTGCTCATCTTTGGCTGTTTTGTGCATCTGGGGTTGTCAAGAGCAGCCAATGTGTTGACAGGGCTGTAGCAGGACTCAATCCAGTCCTGGCTTGCAGAATACTGTGAGGCAAGTCACTCATCTCATGGTCGTTCCCTTTTGCTTTGGGGTGAAGAGACACTTCTGATAATTCCTGCTGCAAAAGGATCTCTTGTTTGGGTAAATATGATGGCTTCTAAATAAGGAGTTTGGTCTCTGGTGCCTAGAAGGGGCAAAGTTAATTCTGAACTGAAACTGCAGCAGCAGAACCCTGTTCAGGCTAATGCTGAGAGCACCTAGAGAGTTTTCTCAACAGAATTGTGACTTAAGACAATTTTCTGAGGCTGTTACGGGTCAGGATTTTGTATATTCAGCAGGCTTTGTGCTTCGGTGGTTGCAGTGAATGGCTCCACCTCGTGGCACTTTGGGATCTCAGGACCAGTGGCACTGCAGAAATTTACTTGTGGCCTCCACTCGAGTTTTCCCAAGCTGGCCATTTAGTCAGAACAGGTAGTCCTGATCTGCATGCCCCAAAATATTCCTCTCTCAGATAATCAAAATCAGAGCAGTTCAGGTTGCAGCCACTCATTCACACATCAGACCATCCATTTCTAAGTGTTCAACAACTAAGGAAAAACTCTTCAGGCTCTTTCTTCCTGTTTTTTTTCAAAATTCATCAAAACATCAAATGTTTCCATGAGCCCTAGTGGGAAACTGCAATAAAACACCGTTCTACAAAAATCAAGGTACAAGCTGTTCCTTATCACCCTTTGTGATGGGGTTGGAGTGGACAAGCTCTTTCCTGTCTTGCACAGCACTGATTTGGAACAAACAAGTGGGCTGAAATGCCAGAGCTAGGATTGATTCCCTAGTTTTCCGACCCTTCCTGAGTTGTTCAGCAGGTCATTGCCTTCTGTGGTGGCTCAAACAAGGCACTAAGACACTGCAGGAAAAGACAGCCTGGGCATGTGATAAGTTTGTGGTTAAAGGAGGGCTGTGGACAGCTAAGGCAGATGATGTAGAGATTGACATTTGAGATCCGTGTTTGGGGTTGTTGTTGGTGCACTAAGCCAGCTAATCAAATTCTTTCAGGCAAAACTTGTCAAACTTGTGTAAAATGATTTGTCTCAACGGGTTGGAAATTCCTCTAAGAGCTATATGCTGGGAAGGGGGTGGATTTTCATTCTGAGATTGCAGAGCTACCAAGTAGTGCATCCTGGCTTTGGGAAGCTATTTGGGCAGTCAGTGGCAGAAGTGCAACCTGAGCAAACTTTTCAAACAACAGCTGTAGACTCAGAACTTCCCCTGCACTCTCTGCACTGTGTTCAGGACATCACTCCTCTGCTTGCAGGCTGGCACTGGGCTGCATTTCACCTCGATACATCTATGAGCAGATCCAAAAGTATGAAAAAGAGAGGACAGCAAATCAGAGCACATACTGGTAAGTCCTTGCATAATCAGCGTGGCTGGTTTAATCTGAAAAGGAAACCGGCACCTCACGCGCAGGAGAGAGTGATTTGTTAACTTCCTTCTTAACAAATGTTTGTTTTTCCTATGCCTGCTGTCTGGTTCCTCTGGCTTGCATTGCATTTCTGTTTTACTATGGATTTATTAGTCTGCCTTTGACATCCAGAGGCTTTAGGCACTTTATAAGTAAAGATTGTTAATGGTAGTTGTCACTAATATTGATGGGGAACTGTGGTTCATGATTTTTAAAACTGATCTCTGTAAAGCAGCACCATCCTTCTCTCTATTACTATTATGGACTAGATGAGAAGGAAGAAGAATGACTTACAAATAAAACTCAAGAGATTTGAGGAGGGTCTCACCCAAAAGGTTCAGTGACTCAGCAGCTTGTACAAATCACGTGCTGTGAGAAAGATCTCTGGCCACAGTCCAGTAGATGGTCCCTTGCTTGCTCAGCTGCCTGGCCATGACCATGCCACCACAGCAAAGGGGAAAAGGGGACTGGGAAGTGGGCTTAAAGCGCCCCACCTTGTTCTCCATGCTCTTTCTCCTCTCATCTTGTTTGAAGAATGAACTCGTATTTTTCCATCTAGTAGCCAGCCACCTCACCTGCAGCTGGGGTGCTGTGGTGATCTGAGTATTCCAAAGTGATAAACAGTGGTAAAAACAAAGCCGTCAAGTTCCCAGGCACTGAAGTAAATTTTTCAGTGAAGTACAGGTTTTGATGTCTGCACAGGAGGGATTTATTGAACCTCAATATCCCAAAACTAGTTCTTAGCATTTGAGCTTTCCCCTTTTGTAATCAAGTTTCCCATAAAGATCTTGCAAGCCTAAACATCAGTTTTGCAAGGTGCCTTTTAGTCCCTTTCAAAGGTTGTTGCCGAAGTCAATGCAGAGCTCTCAGGAATGTGCTGACATGGTTGCTCATGCGGAAGGGTGAAGGTGAATCAGGTCCTCACCCTGCTCTTTGGGGAATTATATCCTGATGGGAATGGATGAGAAGCAGGTTGCCTGAAATTCTTCCGTTCTTGCGCTGGAGTTAAGGAAAGCTTCCCATGTGATTCATACAAGGTTTGCTGTCACTGTAGTCATCCAGGTACAGGCTAGATAAGTAGGCTTGGGGCAAGAACTGGGAGGAACATGAAATTGCTCACTATGAATAAACTTCATGGTGATAATGATGGGTGGTATGGAAGCAAAGTCCTGCTTTAGTAATTTTGTCTGTCCCACAGTGAAATACAGACATAGCTTTGTGTTTTAGGGTCCTGTTCGAACTGCTCTGGAGGGATTACTTCCGATTTGTGGCCCTCAAGTACGGCACAAGGATTTTCTCATTAAGAGGTATGTATGGATCACCATATTTGGAGAGGAAAGGTGCAGTCTTATCATGGGGTAAAAAAAGAGAAGAGGCTGTTGTCATTGTGTTGTAGAATGTTCTTCTGATAGTGCTTGTGTCACCAATCTGGGATGTTGCTGAGGACATAGTGTTGCTACCGGAAGTGCCTTAACACCACAGTGCTGGACACTGTAGACACTGAGACTTCTGCCCCAAATCTGATTAGATGCAGGCAGCATTATTAACACGTGTTAGTGGGAAACAGCAGCACAATAAGAGTAAAGATGCTGTTTCCGGAGACACTTCACCTTTGGAGAGAATCCAGGCTTCAGGCTTGCTCAAGTTTACCAGAGAATCTGTGACAGAGCAGGAACTGATCCAGCAGTGTGAATCTCAAGACACCAGATATTCTTTCTGCCTTGTGCTGCATAGGAATCAGAGTAAGATTTAGCTCCAGACCCAGTCACCTACATGCAGGTGTCTACACATGACATGGGATCTGAACTCTCAGTGCCAAATTCATGTATCTATTCTTAGTCTATATAGTCAGGGAACCCTACAGCTGCTGCTGTGTTGGGTGAGCTGTCTCCATGTTATGTAGCTGCTCATACCTAAGCACACAGCACTGGTTTAGGTGCCCCAGAGCAGGCTGCCTGGCATCCAGCTGTGGCTGTGGAGGAGCACATCTCCTTCAGGGCCTGTGTCACATCTGCCAGGTGCGACTGTGTCAAATATCCGAGCGCATCTCAGATGGAACTGGATGCCAGTGATGGACATAACCTTAGGTGTCTGGAGCTAAAGCTGAGCTGTCCCTGCTGCTTCCATTACACTGTACAGACTGTAATTATTGCTGGGCCCCTGCAGCCGTAAAGCTGTTCTCCTCATCTATTCCTACCTCAGTGCAGGAGCAAAGTGCTACTGTTGGCTGCTATGAGGTAATTCTGGGTTTAGTATCAGCTGCAGAAATGAATTTCACATAAACCTTATCCCACAGTAAAACGGAACAAGAAACTGGATTGGGCCACAGCACATCTCTGGCCACTTGTGAGGTTCGAGCCATTTTTAAATACATTATAAAAAAAAAAATAGCAATAGCCACAAAACAAATAATCAAAATCTGTTAGGGCTTGAGCATTCTCTGTGTGCACAAGTCACCTCTTTGAACCACTTGAAAGGAGAAACAGATCCTCTCTAAACCTTTGCAGGGGGTGTGTGGCTTCTTTGTAAAACCAGGGAGAGGCCTAGCTTCATCCCTATCAGCCACAGTGCTTCTGGCTGTCGTTTTATTGACAGCTGCCTGTGTTGGCATTTGTCTTCATTAGCAGTTCATTTTCTTCCTCAACAGGGCTTCAAAGTAAAGAGGTGCCCTGGAAGAAGGATCGTAGGCTCTTTGACTGTTGGAAAGGTCAGTAGAAACCACAGCCTTGGCTAAGTGTGCTTTTGGTCTCCATATGCCTGCCTGCTAAGGTGTGCCCTAAGGCTAACTCATGTTTACACAGGAGGGGTCAGCATGCTTGGGGCCTGTCTTTCAAACTGTCACACCAAACAGGAGCCCAGCCCTTGGGCTCAGGGCAAGTGCAGGATACATAGCTCCCGTCCAAGGCTGAACACCACACAGGAGCAGGCCCATAGGCTGTCACGAGTGGCCAGGCTCTTTCTGGCTGCTGCTTGCTGTGTGAGAGACACTGCAGTTAGATTCTCCTGCCCAGGCTGAAATATTTATGACCCTTCTGTTTAGCCACACAGAGGCTGAGCAACCATTCTTATCAATGCCACATTGCCACACCTGCTACCTTTTGTTCTGATTGTTTTGGTTAAGTTAAAACATGTTAGAACAAATCACATCTTTTGTTATGCCACAGCCTTTTAATATCCTTGCTTTTCTTTAGCTTTTATAACTTTGCTGCCATATGAATAGCAAACATAATATCTCAAAATTTGGAGGGAGTTGGCAGGGGGGTTGGAATTAGAAGATCTTTAAGGTCCCTTCTAGCCCAAACCATTGGATGATTCTGTGATGACTTAAGAGTTAGAGTATCAGACTCGGTAAAATACAAACCTTTATATCTTCCCTCCCATTAGAGCCATGTGTGTCTATTTGCACACAGGTACAATAAATCTCCTTAACAGCAGACAAGGCTCTCTGCTTTTCAGGTACTCACTCTGGGGCACTTGTCCAATAGATTCTTCTCTGCTATTAGTCACCTGTCAAGAATCTTTCTGTTCTTGGCCCATCTCACTATTGTCTGTATATTTATTTTACTCTGCAAAATTCCCAGCATTCTACTTGATTAATTGTTTTCTCCAGCCTAAGATTTTTCTGTACCTTGGGTTTTTTTCTTGTGAGAAATTCTTCTTATTTTCATTTCCAGTGGGTTTAAGTGGCTGCACAACAGCTAGACCACACTGAAATCTCTCCCTGCTTCTGCATTACTGGCACTGTCTTACGTGCTTGGATGGCTGTGAATGCACAACCACAGCTTGGTTTATGAGTGCCCCAAAATGTCATCGTGTCCCAGCACTGTGTTTTGTCCCTGCAGACGGCAAAACAGGGGTTCCTTTTGTTGATGCCAACATGCGGGAGCTGGCTGCAACGGGCTTCATGTCTAACAGAGGGAGGCAGAATGTTGCCAGCTTTCTCACCAAGGACCTGGGGCTGGACTGGAGGATGGGGGCAGAATGGTTTGAATACCTGCTGGTAAGGTGGAACCGTTTGTGTGTCTGCAGTTGCTTATGCTCCCTGTCCCCAGTGATGGACAGGAGGACAGCTCTGTCTGAGAAGACAGGATGCAGAAGGTGCTCAGTCATTTTCAGGCTGATCTAATGCATGCATTTACTGCTTGCATGGTATGGACTTCCCAGAGCTCACATAAGAAAAGGGAGTTTTGCCACAGTGAAGCTGCCATCAACCAAGATGTAGCTAGGAAGTTTGCAGTGGCAGCTTTGACCCTCTATTGCAGGGTTTTAGCCAAAGATCTGTCACACTTGAGAAAACTTTCAAACCTAAATCATGTTCAACAATGCTCCGATTTGGTTACTCCAGGGGCTGGGGAGGAGGATAACCCAGAAATAGAATGTAAAAGAAGATAATATTCTGGTCACTGCAGCCAGTGTTGGCACAGCCACCTTGCATTGATCGCTGTGGACAGGGAAGCAATCCAGTCAAGAACATGCAAGTGTGGACAATAGCTGGATCAGCTTCCAGAGAGCTCCACCCTGGCTGGAGGCATCCTTCATTCTAATGAGTCACAGGCCTCCCTGGCAACTGGAGCACCAGTTCATTTCTCATGCCAATGAGCAGCCATGCAAGCTCATTTGGGTTACTTCTCCATCCTCAGTCTCCATACCTTCTTCCCAGGAAGGTCTGAACAGGCTGAGGGTACCTAGCTGAGCTCTGTCCTTTGTTGCCATTATCTGTGCTGATAGAACATCCATTGTACCATGCTGAGAAAATTGAGTTTGAGGAAGTAAATGTCCATTTGTTCTTCACCAGGCTGAACACTAACAACTGAAAAAGACCAAATACTAACATCAGCCTCGCAGTAAAGATCTTGTCTGTGAGACACAAAAGGCCACTGGGAATCAGGAAAGTTTTTCCTTATTAGGATGGCTGGAGGTACAGAGCAAGCTCAGTCACCTTGCCATTATCTGCAGTTAAAAGAACCTTTTTGTGAATGCAGTTTCTTTTGTGAGCTTCCTTGGAGCTGGGCTCTGACACAGCTTTGACTGCAGAGATCTACAGGAAGGTCTGAGTGCTCTTCATATTGCTGTGTGTCACACCAGTGCTGTGAGCACTGGGGGCTTGCACACTAACATGGCGCTGGACTTCTGCAGGATCTTGGTGTTTTCCATCCAAACTAGATGGGCAGAGAGGCTAAGGCAAGCTCTCTGAAACCTGCTGGAGCCAGAGGCAAGGTCAGAGACTTCTGGTGTCCTCAACAGCAAATATCTCAGCTGCGATTTCATTCACAGGGTCAGGCCCCAAGAAAGGGAGAGAAACAAACAGAAGAGAATGCCAGGAAGGGGCAAGGCTGAGGGGGAAATGAGCCTGCCTCCTCCAGTCCCCCTTGGATTTGCCCTTGCCTCCCACACATGCTTTCCTGTATGCTAATCACACAATCAAGCCTCTGATGGCATCTTTCTTCCCTCCCTTATCTCACTGGCTGGAGGAAGGGGAAGCCTGGGGCACAGTGAGCACAACTGGCTATTGATCACCCTGACCCCGGCTCTTGCAGAGAAGGGGGAAGGGACCTCCTTGGCAGTGCCCATTCCCTTCTGCCTCCTGCCGTCTGGGTGTGTTCACCCCTCCACCCACCCCCCGCCTCGATTTAAGGAGTGGCTGAGATTCTGGAAGCGTCACTGTGTGGCCTAGCTATCACTGTGGCTGCACAAGGGGGAGGAGACAACAGCACTAACCAGCACTGCCTGCTCAGTGAGGTGTCAGTGAGAACAGCACTGATCCTGCACAGTAAGCTGTCAGTAACAGCAGCACTGGACCTACTCTGTGAGGTGTCCTTGCATGCTCTTTCCGGTACAGCTGCCAGTGCTGGGCTTTTGCAATACAGGCACCACTCCTAGGAATGCTCAGAGATCCCACACCCAGTTTGCTATCACTGCCACTCCTCTCCTCAGCTAGTTTTGAATTGTCCTTCAACTGGAAAGCTTCTGATGTTGGATTTAAGCAACCATGCCCAGCTGAAGAGCACTCATGTTCTGCTCTCATTTACGCTCCATTTTACAGAAGCATCCTTGAGAGCTTTTTGTTCATTTAGATGTAGAATAACGACCATGTGAAGTCTGCTGGGTACATCACAGGAGCTCCAGCATTTCCTGTAGCAAAGAACCTCTCTGCCAAGTCCCGGTGAGCCAAGGCTTATTGCCTGACAAAGGCTAAGTATGGCAGAGAAAAACAGCAGTGTTAGGATGGATTGCTTCTTCACACACTGTGTGGTCACTCCATACAGTCTGAGTTGTTAGACACTTCTTCGGTCTGCCTGATAGGATCAGTAGAGATGATTTTGATAGTCTCTGGTCTCTGGATAACTGGTCATGAAGAATTTTCTCTCCTACTCAAAATGTACCGGGTTACTCTTTCTGGGCATATGAGCACTCAAAAGCTAGGGCTGATTGTCATGAAGTCTGCCAGAGAGTGGCAGAAAGAGAAGGATTTTTTTTTTTAAAGGAAACTGGGAGAGGGACTTTGATTGGATTTTACCTTAGGTCTCATTGACCTAAGGACCATGAAGTGATCTGAGCAGCTGATCCCAGCAGTACAAAACAGCCATGCAGTATGGTCCTCTTCAATGCCAGGTGGCTATACCTACATGGGAGGGCTCTGACTACCCCAGTATGACCACACTGAGTCCTATGCAAGGAATTCTTTCCTTGAGATAAGGGGTGGATCAAGAGAGAAGTCACCAAGGGTTGGCCCAGCTGTTCTTACTGTTTTCTTCCCCTGTTCTCAAGGTGGATTATGATGTTTGTAGCAATTACGGCAACTGGTTGTACAGTGCTGGTATTGGCAACGACCCTCGGGACAACAGGAAGTTTAACATGATTAAACAAGGCCTGGACTATGATGGCAATGTAAGTCTTGCTTGATTGTCTTACAATGAAGAGTGCAGCAAAACAATTGTGATAGTTTCAGGGAACAAAGGAAATCAATCTGCTATGTGGTTTACTGCCATAAAATCAGTTCTGTGATCTCCTTGCCAACAGTCAGGAAGATCTGACATTTGCAATCTGTTGCTGTCCCTGAAAAGGCTGGTGCTCAGTGTGTCCTGCCTGCCCTGACCTTGGTCTGTGTGTGTCATCATCCTTTCTTCTGGGTAACAGTCACATCCCATCACACAGCAATTTCCTTGAGCACAGAGTAGCTTCTTGGAGTATTCAGAAGTGACAAGAGAGAGGGAGCTGCTCACACGGCACCTCAGGAGGTTCTGGAGAATAAATTAAGCCTGCGGCTCCTCTGACCCCACTGTGTAAGTGGTGGGAGCAGATAAATTACCCTTTCCATGTGCTTAGCCAGTATTCACATACCAGATTACCTGTTTCTACACTGTTCCTTAGGTTTATGGCAAGCTCTGCTCTGGCCTTTCAGCATCATGCCTATCAGGATTTAACAAGGAGCTAGAAATCAGTCCCAGGAGGGGACAGAGCAGTAAAGGTGATGGGAGAGATTCAGGGGAAAGGGGGATTCATCGTGCCACGTACAGAGGCGTGTGCAGCCGAGCTGGTCACTCTAGTTTCCCTCAGTCACTGGAAAGAAAAAAGAAATTTCTTGGGAGTCACTATGGCTAAAATAGGGCAGGTGAACTGTACTTAAAAAGCACCTCTGTCTCCTTCCTCTGCTTGCAGAGTAAGCCTGAGAGGAGAGTTCCAGCATCCAGGCCTCTGTGTTTAGGCACTAATTCTGGGTAGAGTTTAGCAGGAGGGACTAAGACTGGACAAAGGTAACTGACTGTAATACCAGCTTCTTTACCTAGAAATCAGGCTTCTTCATGTTAAGAAAGATCCTATCTGGGAAGCACTTACAGGTGGTTACTGAATGGATCCTGCCCTGTTGTTTCTGTTTGCAGGGGGATTATGTCCGGCTATGGGTCCCAGAACTACAGGGCATAAAGGGAGCAGATATCCACACCCCCTGGGTACTGAGCAGTGCTGATCTCTCCCAGGCAGGAGTGACTCTAGGTGAGACCTACCCACAGCCAGTAGTGACAGCCCCAGAGTGGAGCCGACACATCAGCCGGAGGCCTGTGAGTGCTTGGAAGGTTCAAATATGGGGGGAAGAGGAGGGAGGGCTCCAGGCAGCTGCTCTGCATCTGTGAATTCTGCTTTCATTTCTCAGTTATAAAGGGAAATTGCTGTAATGCAAATGCTACCTTAGGGCAGGGACTGTGCAGGCAGGATTATTTATCTGTATCTGTCTTAGCAAACTAAAGAGGCACAAGCCCAAGTCTTGACCTCCTGTCAGCCAGGCAGTTAAATTGTCAGTGTATGCCCCAGCACTATTTTCCCAGGGCCAGCAAGCACCTCCTAGAATCTTCTCTAGGCATGGTTTGAAAGTACCACATGCTAAGAACTGTCACAAAGCAGAGTCTTGACAATGCCACCGTACATCATATGGATAAAACCTATGCCAGATCAGTTGGCATAAGGCTGAAGGACGAATCCATGCATGCATTGCTTATTATTTTCTAGGCAGCTTTTCTTATTCAGGCTTTTTTCTTCTGGACATACACAGTGCTCTTTTTAAGAGTGCATCTGAGATCAGAGAAGGCACTCTGCAAAGGAGCCTCTCAGTGAGACACTGGTTTGAGACAGTAAGGAACCCACAAAACTCCTCCATCAAGCGAATTCCGTTTCGATCAATTTTCCCTCTCCCCTGTGGGCCAGCAGTGCCTCACTATGCTTGTGAAATTAAAATAACACTGGGATGGATGTTACTGGCCCAACGTTACTGAGGCCTGGAGAAGAACCTCTCCCTTCAGCCCTCCCAAACTTTCAAAATACATTTGAAAATACAAGTCCAGACCTTATCAGAAACTCCAGTTTTCCATGTCCAATGCTAGAGCTATGCCCGTCAGGTCTCTTTACCTTTCTAGTGAAATTGAGAGTAGAAGTGTGACATGCATGTTTTTCTGCATGCCAAGGCTGCTTTAGGATCAGATGTACCATCAGCAAATCTCCCACTGTTCATCTTTACTTTGCAGCAGGGAAGAAGTCCCCATCCCAGGGGCAGGAGAGGACCTACACACACATCAGTGCAGCACAAGGACAGAGGGATAGATTTTTACTTTTCTGGCAAGAAAGATGTAAGATGAAGGCTGTCCAGGTACCTGCTGGGGAAGCGTTCAGTGGGAGGTTAATTGCCTTGAACCAAGCCAAGGACAGAAGCCTGGACACAGTAACTGGGGATCTGCTGTTCAGTGTTCCCAGGAATATGAGCTGGACGTGGATACTTGGAGGCTGTGCATCCATGCTGACTGCGGTGATGGGATCTTGTGCTGAGGATGGGCCACCTGCTGATCTCTGGGAATGCCAAGGGTCTGACTCACACGGACAGCATAAGACTGAGCTCCAGAAGTCCTTTGGCTGGAAGGGGCTCTCTAACATAGTAATTAACCAAAATGGCATGGCCTTTCTGTTTGGAGGAGGTGTGGCAGCTTTTCCAGTGCCTTGTGGTTTGTACTGGTGCCTACAGCTTGGTTTCTTTTCCTCTTTATGACTGGAGCAGATGGTTGATGTGGCAGGTGTTCAGTCAGAATTCTTTCTAGTGAACTTTCTCATGCTAACATTTCATGGTTTAAAGCTTTAAAACTACCAATCATTGTGCAATTAAAAGTTTTGCTGCTAGAATATTGTATCTTCCTCATTTCCTCAAAGATCCAAAGACAAAGTGAATCAGAAGATGGTAAGTTGGAGATACAGGAAGTTCCTCTGAGAATGGCCCTGGTGTGCTTGCAGCACCCAGGCTGCTTTTGGTACCAGTCTGGAAGCTGGAAACTCTTCTATTCTTTCCATAGCTGAGAACTCTTGTTTTGTACTTAGCAGCAAAAACCAGTCTGAAATGGTTCCCTGGCCATTTTAAGCATTTGGGGATTATGCAGAATGCTGTACTCACTGGAGAAGTTTTTGAATTTGGAGTTAGCCATGTTTGAGCTGTTGTGGAGTACTGTTATCTGGCGGAGAGCCCACGTTTGAACTCCTCCATCCCAAAAGCTGCCCTCTATCAGGATATGAGACATGGCTCTGGATTTATTACCACCAGGGATCCATTTGGGGCTGTTTCCTAAAGAATACTTCCATAATTTTGTTAAATCTCTTTGGACAGACACTTAATGGGTAGACAGGTTCAGGAAAGAACTGAGAAGACTGATGTGGAACACTAAAGCAAGTTTTCTGCTAACATCATGGATTAATATGTTTGACACCGTTGTGATTTAGCAATAATTCCAAGTTTATTAACACTGAGACATATATGAGTTATAATTAAACAGTGATTTAATGACATATCTGAGAATAACCAGCTTGACACTAACTTGTGGCACAGCGCCTTCCTGCACAGCCCATACCCAACTTGCTCTGCCTTGTTGTGTGGCTCAGAGGGTGAGAGTTGTACCAAGAGTGGGGGGAATTTGCCACCACAACCAAAAGGAAACAAAGGGATTTTGAAGATGTGCTCCTCAGAGGGTCACATTAATAATGCCACTGTGGCATTAGGGGGCTGGGCAGGAATGTAGCCATCACAGATGATTCTGGGGAGGTACAGAGGAAAGTTGGCAGCCCATACAGGTTGTGGAGACTGTCTCTAGAGACATTGCAAAACTGCATGGACACGTTCGTGTGTGATTTACCCTAAGTGATCCTGCTCTCGCAGAGGCGTTGGACCAAATCATCTTCAGAGGTCCCTTCCAACCCCTACCACTGTGATTCTGTGAGAACACCTTCAGGGCCAGCTCAGTTCCCGCTGTGGCAGAAGCGTCTACCCCAGCCCAAACCACGCCATGGTTTCCCTAAGGACGGTGCGCAGCCGAAGGCCGTGGCTGTTCGCTTCCACTGGAAAGCTGCCGCCCGCAGGCCGAGCAGGCGGGCAAGGCCGCGCAGAGGCCGGGCGGGCGGCAGAACCGGGAGGCGGCGGCGACGAGGCGGGGCAAAGCGGGAAGCGACAGGGCGGCGGGACGGAAGTTGCGAGAGCGGCGCGGCCATGGCCACGGTGCCGGCGGGCCCCGATCCCGGCCCCAAGGCCGGTCCCGGCTCTGTCGCCGTCTCGTCGCCGCTTGACCTCCACGCCGTGCCCATGGTAGCGCTGAACTACGGCGTGCGGCGCCGGCTCGGCCTCTATCTCAACCCGCGAGCGGCTGCGGCCGCCGACTGGACGGCGCTGGCGGAGCAGATGGGCTGCGATTACCTGGACATCCGGCGGCTGGAGGGGCAGCCCGACCCTACCGCCGCCCTTCTGGAGGACTGGCAGTGCCGCTGCCCCGGCGGAGCCACCGTCGGCCACCTCCTCGACCTCCTTCGCCGCCTGGGCCGCCACGACGTCCTTCTGGACCTGGGCGACAGCGTGGGTGAGGCGGGGCTGCCCTCCCTACTCCTTCCCGGCTGGCCCCTGCCCTCGGAGCGGCCTGAGGGACGCCGAGCCGTGTCCCTTGGGCGACGAGGGTCTGGGCAGCCCTCGGCTGGGACCGAGCCTGTCCCTTACACTGTGGGGCTGCTGTGGAGCGGGCGGGAGGAGCCGTAACTTTGCCAGGGCCTGGAGTTCAGCTGGGGACGCAGCGGACGGCTCTTGTCGCCCTCCGCGACAGCGGGGCCCAGCTGCGCTCCGTGCTTCCTCGAAGCCTGGGAGGGCTGGTGTGCTGTTTGTGTTGGGCTTGCGTTCGGTCCGGGAGGGCGATGCTAAGGAAAAAATCCCGTACGGGCAGGAAAGTCCATGCCAGGCTGCGGCGTGCCCTTCGCCGTATTTTCAGAGGAGTCTCACGTAGTGTCCAGGAGAGAAGGGAGAAGCATGCTGTAATTTCTGCTAACCATAAGCCCTGCAAAGTAACCAGGAACCCTGTCTTAACCCAAACCTTCAACAGTAATGTTTCTGCCTGTCAAAGGATGCTTTGGGCCAGATCATTAAAGAGACAGCTTGCACCTACATGGGACAGGGTGAAAATTAGGATGTGTGAGTCTGGTGCGATGGGAGGACAATTACAGGGAGAGATGAGGCGTATGTAGAGCTGCATAGTGGAAAGGAAAACATTTCCTTGCAAAACGAATGAAAACTGGAATGGGTCACTGAGAGATATGAAGGTCCCAGCGCTGCTTTGATGATTTTTTTTTTTTTTCTGGATGCTTCATATTCATCAGAAGTTCAGAGGGCAGCCAGCTGCCAGCAGAAGGGAAAATTCATTGCTGAAGACCTATGTTGTATAATATAGCTCACTGGGTTAATGGTGAAGAAATAATGAATCTCATTTCCTGTTACTGAAGTTGTAGAAATTCCTCCATGCAGAGAACCTGGCCAAAGAGCAATGGAGGACTTCCCCATGCTCCTGCAGTTGTTCCTACTTAAGAACGCACTCTGAAGACTCGCTTTTGGACAGAACAAAAAATCAGTGGTTCATAACAGGTAGCAGAAGCTGCATGAGGTAGCTTGAGCTTTACAAGAACACTGAGCATCACTTAGGCTTCTTGCCCTGAATTCAGGAGCTGGCCCACTGGAAAGGAATGTGGTGGACAGTCTTTGTCAGAGCCCAAATAGACAGCAGCAGAGTGAGTGGGAGAAACCTGAGCATCAGGAAGGTCACAAGTTTAGCCTAGTGGTAGGTCATGCTGATAAGAGGAGATGGATAAATTCTTGGAAGAAGGATTCACTGAGGGCTATTCAACACAAAAATACTGCCTCTGGCTCAGGAAATTCCTTGACTGCAAGTTGTCCAAAAGATAGATTATAAAAATAGATTGTAGATTATACCTAAAAGATGGATTATTTTAGGACAATATCACTATACGCTTATTTTATTCTTATATTCTCCCCATGGCATCTGTTTCTGACCAGTACTGAAGACAGGATGCCAGGGTAGATGGACCCTCAGCCAGCCCCAGCATGGCCATTCTTCTCTTTTGTTATTTTTGGCTGAGGATTGCAGCTGGGTCCTGTGACCTGTTGCTGGCACTGTGAGCTCTTGCAGGAGTCAGAGATATTTAGACTTACAAGAGGGAAGGAAAGGATCGATTGTGTGCATGGCACTTCCTGGTGCCATGGGCATCTTTGTGTACACTGTTAGGACTCCTGCAGTGGGATTCAGCTCAGGAAACTTAAGTGCTGAGATTTTTGTAGTCTGTGCTTTCATCATAGAAGGTGCAGATCCGTGGCATGATTCAGCTGCCCCAGGCTTGTATATCCTGATGGACAGAGGTCATTTGTAGGCCCATTGTCATATCTGCTAGCCCATAACAAATTTCTTGGACACAAGTCTGTTGAATGGCAACTGATGCCCTTTTGTGGGCATCCCAAGCTCTTTTGGGACACAGCATCCCAGTTAAACATGACTCATTGGCATGCACAGCTCCAGAGGATGTTTGGTTTGTCGTTTCTACTGCAGAATCAGTTTCTTATCTTCTTGCTGCGTGCTCTGTTCTTGGTTCTGCTTAGGATGCTAAAAACTGGCATCTCTTGTGGCCTTGCATAACTCACTTCTGGCTGCTCTGTGCAGTGGGGCTGTATTCAGGACCTCTCCCTTACACCGCCTGCACTGGCTGGTAAAGAGTGCAGCTGATTCTTCCCTCCATTGCAGGACTGGGAAGGAAGAGGGAGGAGAGAGGCAGATTGGGAGTGCTTCAGCCTCAGGAAAAGCTTTAATCAGCCCCACCACTTTATTAAATTGAGGATAATCCAGTCACGAGATGAAGATCTCCTAAGATGGAAGCAGAGGATGGGACTTCAGGAGCTGGGCTTGCTGCAGGCCTGCTTGTTTCTCACCAGGGCTGGGTTTCAGCAGGACTTCCACGGCTCCCACCCATGTCCTGCATCTCCTGAGATCCTTTAGCCTGCTGCTGCTGTTGTACCAGTCATGCCTAGCTGTGCCAGCCTAACCCTCTGGGTGATCAGTACTTTTCTGATTAATACTTTTTGGGGATATTTTAAGAGAAAGCTCTAGAGACTTTCATCCTTTTGTTAATTCTGAGTTTCAAATCTCCTTTTACTTTCAAGTTCTTCTGTAAGCGCACATTGCAGAGTGGCAGAGGCTGCAGGGTTTCTTGTCATTCTCCAAAGATTTGACATTTCAATTGATGATTAATTTTTAAACAAAATCTGTTTATAGTAGATCTGTGTCCATTACTGTCTGGTTTGGAAAGTTCACAGGTATCTCAGAAGAGAAGTGCACACCCACTGTGCCCGAGATCTAGAGGGTCTCCACTCACTGTTGTACAACATGAGTAGAATTCTGTAGAATTTTACATGGTTCTCCTGTATGTGGTGTCACCTGCAGGTCTGGCTGATGAAGGCTGGTGGTGGAAATCAGCCAGTGTGTCTACATTTATTAATGAACAATAACATGAAGAATTCTAGTTGAGAATTTGCCCCCAATTTATGATTTAGAATACTCCAAAATGCATAACAGTGGGATCAGACAGAAGAGTTAAGACCTATTATACACATTGGTGCATGCTATTAAAAGTGTACTGGGATATTTAAAAAGATAACAGAAACAGTTTGGTTTAGGACAAGTACAAATACTTCCTTGCACAGCAAGAGTGAGCTTCAGGAATTAATTCCTAGAGGAGATGGTGGAGGCAGCATCAAGAGGTTCAAAAAGGGGTGAGAGAGATTCCAGGTACCACAAAAACCAGACAGATAGACCTGATCCATGAAATTGTGTTGCAGTTTGGGTCCCTAACCCTTGATAAACAGCTGGAGCTCCAGTAGTGTAAAACTGCTGTCACCAGAGCCTCTTGTCTTGGTTATTTTTGCAGAGGAAGACTGCAAGAAGTACCTGCAGAGGAAGCAGGAGCGGGCTGATCAGCCACTGCAAGTGCCTGCTGTGGACAGCAGCGTGCCAAAGACATCAGAACTCATGGGCATCACCACCAGGGATGATCCCTATGGTAAGTGCCCATGACTGCATTGCTGGCTGATATGTCTTATTGGAATGGCCTTCAGCTCTTATCAGAGCCCCTTGGGGACTGCAGATAACCTGCTTGCTTTGGTTACCCACCATGACTTTTCATAGCCTAGGCCAGAGTGCTGTAGCTGGTGCTCATCAGGCATTTTCATTTTCACTTTTTCCTCAGGCAGAGAGAAAGAATGAGGAATGCTGTGCCCTGAAGAGGCTGGCACAGAGCCCACTGGATGCATATGGGAGGAGACTTCCCAGAAATGTGTCCCTTAGCACAGTCTGGCACAGAGTGCAGGGGGTTGGAGTCAAGGGGGAAGGATGTCAGAGCTGAGTGCCTTGGCTACACTGCCTTGTTCTCGGCAGATGTAACCACCTTGAGTAAAAAGTAACCAGGGTTTGAAGTATGGCTGGGTGTGATGTCGGGGGAGAGAGGAAACACAGTTCTGTGCCTGTGTTCCATTCTGGGCTGTGTGGGCAGCTCAGCTCTATGTGTGTGCAGCTGTGAGATGGGGAAGTGGGCATCCTGTAAAGTCCTGGGACACTGAGCAGCAACTGAGGCTGAACAAGATGAGTCAGCTCTCCTTTTCAGACGCTCTACTGGCTCCTCTGACTACAACAACCCCTTGCAGTGCTCCAGGCCTGGGGCAGAGGTTCTGGAAAGCTGCCTAGCAGAAAAGGATCTGGTGGTGCCAGTTAACAGTGGCTGAAGATGAGCTAGCAATGTGTTCATGTGGCCAAGAAGGCGAACTTCATCCTGGTTTGGGTCAGAAATAGCGTGGCCAGCAGGAGTAAGGAAGTACTGGGGCTCCATACTTAGCACTAGTGAGGCTGCACTTTGAGCACTGTCAGTTTTGAGGCCCTCACCACAAGAAAAATGTTGAATTGCTGGAGCACATCAAAGGGAAGTGAAGCTGGCAAGGGGTCCAGAGCACAGGTCTTGTGAGAAGCAGCTGAGGGAGCTGGGCTTGTTTAGTCTGAAAAAAGAGGCTCAAGGGAGACCTCATGGCTCTCTACAACCACCTGAAAGGAGGTTGTAGCAAGGTGGGTGTCAGTCTGTTCTCTCAAGTAATGAGCAATAGGACAAGAGGAAAGAGCCTCAAGTCACACCGGAGGACATTTACACTGGATATTAGCAAAAAATTCTCCCCTGAAAGGGTTGTCAAGCCCTGGGACAGGCTGCCCAGGGAAATGGTGGAGTCAATGTCCCTGGAGGCATTTAAAAGCTGTGTAGACGTGGTGCTGAGGGACATAGAATCATAGAATGGTAAGGTTGGAAGGGACCTCAAGGATTGTCTAGTTCCAACCCCCTGCCATAGGCAGGGACACCTCCCACTAGTACAGGTCACAGTTGGCAGTGCTGAGTTAATAGTTTAAGACTTCATCTTAAAGGTCTTTTCCAACCTAAGACAATTCTATGATTCTATGGCTTTGGGTGTCCACATGTGCTGTACATGGTGACATCATTAACCCTCCCCAAAAGTCCATAGACCAATAACCTGGTGTTGGTACATGGCAGCTTTGCCTAGTGTGACCCCCCCCAGGTTAGCTCTGTGCCTCTAAGGCAGCACCCTCAGTTTGATTGACCTAGCAGTTACCCTTCTGCTTGACTGGATGCTTCCTAGGCTGGATCTGCCTGCTGGCTTCCTACTTTCCCAGCAGCTTTTGGAGCCTGACCTATTTTCTCATTGTGAAAGGCTTTAACTGGCATCAGAACTTGATTATATATGTAGTGACACCGAGAGAGAAAAAAAACAACAAAGTGGGAAAATATCCAGCATTATTAAGGCACTTAATTACAAGAGACATTGCCCTTAAAATAGAGCATGTTAATATTTGGTAAATAAACAAGAGCTGCCAGCCATTAGCATCTTGGTAAACAGGGCCATTTGCTCAGGGTATGATTTCAGTTTGGAACTTCTTAGCCATAAAAATGGCAGGTTCCAAATTTCATGGCCTTCCTCATAGCCCAGTAGATGTTGCTGGATGAAGGGCCTGTGGAAACGTTTTGATTTCTCTGTGACCTGAACTAGAGAACAAGTTCCCAGAGCCAAGGGATATTTTTAGGTCCATAACTAACTCCAGTGAAATCCTGGAGCATCAGGACTCTTGTTGCATCCTCTGGGGTGATTCTGCGTCCTCCAGCTCTTCCCAGGCTCGGTCTCTCCCCATCCCTTGTGCCTGGACGTTCTTGCGTCTGCAGATTTTGTGTGTCTGCACCTCAGCAACTGTTGCCTAGCCACTGCCAGGAAGCGAGGTTATGTGAATAGCCAGGACTGTGAACCAAAGCCATCAGGCACAGACCTGTTACATTCTGACAGCCTGTTGTGGCAGGACTATGGGCTGAGGAGTAGCTTAGCTTGTAAAATGTTACATTTATTTTCACAAGTTTGCCCAGAGCTTGTCTGAGGGCCTCTGATTCTGAGTCAAAGTCTGGGAGCTAGTGAAATTTAACTACAAGATTTACTTCATTTACAGCTAATTTGTTAATGGTTTCAGGGAGTGGAACAGAGATGTTTGATGCCTTCATCTGCTACTGTCAGAAAGACCTTCAGTTTGTCCAGGAGATGATCAGGGAGCTGGAGCAAACAGAGTTCAAACTGAAGCTCTGTGTATTTGATCGGGATGTCTTGCCAGGAACGTGTGTGTGGTCCATCAGTGGAGAACTTATAGAAAGGAGGTAAGTGACCCGTGGCTGTTTGGGACAGCTGAGTGTGATGGAACATTTTGTCCGTTTTACCATGGTTTCTGCAGTGTGCTGCCAGCCAAGCAGTAAAAATCCACAAGGGTGTCTTTATGGGGTTTGTTTCATGCTCAAGGAGGAAGACTCGAGCATTCCCAAACACGTTGTAGCGTTCACTTCACAAGGAAGATGCCAGTGTAGTGATGCTGCTTGTATTTGATCCCTTTGCTTTGGCTGGAATGTCTTGCAGTCTTATCTGTGGAGGTGATCTGGAAATGAATACAGACCCAGATTAAGTTAGCTCCACCCCACAGCCTAGAATTGGAAGGGACAGCACAGGTGCCAGCTCTGGCACTGACTTCAGGGATCCTTCAGACCTGTATGGGGCTCAGACATGGTGGGAGCTGTAGAACATAAAAGCAGCTGCCTAGATAGGGAGTGAAAAATCCCAGGACTGGTATTTTGGATTTTAAACTTTGGTCTTTCAGAGGAAGGTAGCTTGGTGTTAACAGACGCCCTGGCTGTCATACAGCCTAAAGAGCCCAGTACATAGTTTATAACAATAAATTGGAGAATAAAGCTCAGCTCACCAAGTGATTTTACAATACAGTAAAGCTCTGTCCAGTTTATTCTAACATTAAAACCTACTGGTTGTGCTCAGTCAATAAAGGCAGCATGTAAGCAGCTAATTAAGAGGTAATTGTGATATCTAGGGAGAGGATCAGATGAAGACTGCACTGGCAGTGTGGGCCATTTCCTCGTTTTTGGGTATAGGAATGTGTGTCTCTAGTCAGGTTTCTGTGTGTACTGTAGCTCTCTGTCTGCCAGCAGTGCTTGCTCTGTAGGTGATTCCTGCTGGAACATGGCTGGCAGGTTCATTTCCCCTCTGGAGCAGTTCAGAGGAATACACACTTCTATCAGTGAGGACAAGAAGTGTCTCTGCTGACATTTTTTTTCTCCCTGACTGCTTCACCTTCAGGTGTCGGAGGATGGTGGTTGTCATTTCAGATGATTACCTGGAAAGTGATGAATGTGATTTTCAGACCAAATTTGCTCTTAGTCTTTCCCCAGGTAAGATCACAGAGACTCCATCTAAAATTCTGTATCAGTGTTACAATTTTTGTCTCTAACATCTCCCATCTGAGATCAGTGCTGTCCTATTGGGCACTGCACAAGGGCAGAATGAGGGGTAGTCTCAGATCTGTTTAAACATAAATACAGGCGAGAAAGGAGAAAATAAATGGTACTTACAGGACTGAGAGCTTGGTCTCAGACCTGGCTTGTCACCACAGACCAGCATTTCACATGTGTGAAAGTCCACCCAGGTACAGGCCTGCTCTGAGTGTAATGCTGTTCACTAAGCAGAGATTTAGTGCTCTTAGCAGCAGCCGTTGAAGTTGATGGTGGCTGTGTAATTTCACGGTGCAGGCAGGGACCTGGGGGTGGTTCCTTGCTTTGCTGCTGACCTTTGCATGACCATGAGCAAGAAGCTGAGCTTTCTGTGCTGCAAGGCTCCAGCTGTCAGAAGGGGCTAATACTGCCTGCTGCAGAGACAATGTGGCTGCACGGAAGGGTCTGGTGGCAAGTTCTGGGAGCACCATGGATTACTGAAGTATCTGCTGCAGTTATGAAATCTTCATTATTTGCTTCATCCAGGTCTCAGTGTCATCACTTCAGCTTTGTAGCCAGTTTACCAGATTAGCTTGTAGAAGGTGTCCATATAGAGAATTATTAGGGTAGAGGCTCCTCTTTAGCAGAGCTGTTCCTTCAAGCACTAGCAATCACAAGGCAGAGTTGTGTCACCTTGTGCATGCCTCAGAAAAGCAGCTTATGGTAGTGGAGTGATTCCTTGCAGCCCTGTCATGGGTAACATCTGTAGCCTAACAGAGTAAATCAGGGTAGGAGAAAAAAGAACTGGGGCTAACCCAGCAAAGCTAACCATCCAGAAGCAGCTTATTCTCAACATTTTCTCCTCATACCTACCTGTATATGTTGATTTGTCTTTCACATGAAACTGCTCTCTTCTTTCACACCTGCAGTTCCTTAGGCCTTAGCACTCCTATCTGGGACCAGCACAAGCTGCCCTGTGTGTGCAGGACAGGGCCCTGCTCTGGATCTGAGTGAAATGTTCTTAGCAGAGGGCTTGGGCTTCAGAAACTTGCTCTCCAGGGTAGAAGCTAGTTGCATTTTAACAAGAAGACACAAAGTCAGGAACAAACCTGGATCTTGTGAAGTGTGTGCTGCGCTGGGGAGGAAGCGTGTAGCGGATCTGACTGTGGCTCTGTGCAATCCTCTGCCTTGTCTTTCAGGTGCTCGTCTCAAACGGCTGATTCCAGTCAAGTGCAAAACCATGAAGAATGAGTTTCCAAGTATCCTGCGGTTCATTACAATCTGTGATTACACCAACCCTTGCACCAAAAAGTGGTTCTGGACCAGACTGGCAAAATCCCTCCTGCTGCCGTGATGCAGTCATCAGAGCCGGTTGCTCTTTTGTCATCTGTCCTGGCTGTGCCTTCACACCATGGTGCCCTTCACACAGGGTCTTTCACCACTTCACAACCTGCATCCTTGCAATCAGTGTTTGGAGCCTGTGACCAAGAGTAAAGAATTTCTCCAGCACTTCCTCAGAAGGGGAAATCAAATGACTGTGTGGGAGCTCCTGTTCAAGTCATGAGCAGCAGCATCTAGCATTTTGTGTAGTAAGCAAGCACACATTTCAAGACAGGGTTTAATACAGGAAAGTTCAATTGTAAGCATGGAATAAGACCTCTGAGCCTCACACTGCAGCCTTTTAAAATATTTCTTATTCTTTTAAAAGCTGTTTAATGGCTGTAGTAACATCTAGGGTTGATGGGTTTTTGAAATCCAATGAAATCCCATGGCTGCCTGAGATCTGCAGGAACAGAGGTTTCAGACTGAGTTTCCTGCTTTGTTCATGTCCAGTGCCATGAGAATGACTGATTTTTGCAGCCCTGTGAGAAGGCCCAGCTGCCTTGCCAGGGACCATGTCCATTGCCCTGCGCTACAGCACAGGGTAGTAGCTGTGAGCTCTCCCTGGCCCAGGCTTATTCTGAGGGTGGACAGTCACCTTTGGTCCTTGTTTGGAGAAAATCAGAAGCATATTTTAATCATTAAAGCACTGCAAAGAGTTGAGTGGTTCTCCTGTTAGCAGTATCTGCTAAATTAGAACAATTACCCATGTGATTATAACTAATGCAGAATTACTGAGGATGTTTTCCTCTCCAAGTTATACCATGGCTTGTCCTGTGTTCATATACAGGGTAAATCCCTTCTCACTGCTATTTTTTTTTTTTTTTGAGGCAGCCCCTTAGATTTGCTGTAAGTGGTTATTCTTTTGCTTGTTGAAAGAAAGAAGTGTAAGGGAGAAGAGATCTCTTTTGTACCGTCTTGGCCATGTCTGTTCTCTGGTCAGGTTGCACTTGACTTAAGTGGCCTTGCACTGAAATTTTATATTCCCAGATCTTATGAAATGTTTAAAACAGAGCCTTCCTTTAGTGGAAATCCAGTCTTAAAATGTGTATTTTCAGTGAAAGTCATTCCCACACAAAGAGCAGGCTGCTCATTGACTTGACCAGGAGCAGAGCTCTGCTCCTAGATGGGTCCAAATCTTAAACTGCTTCACCTTTAAAAGCCTTCCAAAACTTTGGGATGCCTCAAAGGTACAGGGATAAGTACAGAATAGAGTGTATAAAATTGTCAGTTGGGCCGTTTAAAATGTCAAGGCTCGTGTTACATTAATAGGAAAGAGCACAGTTTAATTAACCACCATGGTCATTACTGTATTTCTGTGACTAAGGCCAGGAGCAGCATTGATGTGCTCTGCTTGTTACCCTGGAATCCTGCAGAGCAGTGCTGGATCTCAGCAGTTCCAAGTGTTCAGGGGTGGAGTCTTCTGCCAAAGTAGCCTTCTAAAGCCACCTGAGAGTATATTAGACAGATTTATAGTTAATACCTCCTAAATCGGGAAGAGAGGGACCTTGGTTTTGTATCTGCAGTTGCTTGCACTCTGCCACTTTTTTCTTTACTTCAGCCACTGATTCCTGTTGATTTTACAGCTTCATATTTTCCTAGTTTACATTTTTAAGGCTGCATCTGGATGTGATTTTTTGGGGGAGAGATTTGTTTTAAAGCATTCCCAGAGCTGAGATGCAGTCAGAAATGTGCACTCCTGCCTTTCCCTCACCGTGTGAGTGAGCAGCCCCTTTCCATGGGATGCTTCAAGGTTCTGTCCACATGCTGCTGGTTCCTCCTGGCTGACAGCAGCCAGCCCTGGACCTGAGCATAGTGCAGCTCCTTCATAGACATCTTGGTAGTGTGAAGGCTGGCTTTAGACAGGCCCATGAGCTGGGTGGTTTGCAGTCCCTCCTACAAATGTAACTGGTGCCCTCATGCCTAGGTGATGTTTGCACCTCTCTCTCTTGCTAGAACAAATGAGAAGTCTGTGGGCATGGGAGGAGAAAAGTTGAGTTGGGTTTCTAAATAGTTTGTCTTTGTGTCTTGTGGCCCTCAGGCTTCTCCTGCAGGAGCAGAGGCAGCTGCTTGCCTCGGGGTCTGCATAATCATAAATGTTAATTAGAGAAGAGTTTCTGGAGGCTGCTGGATTCCCGGGCACTCCTGGGGCTCGGTGAATTCTCACATTCGGGAGTGTCTCTAAATATTAATTATGGGTCATTACTCATAGGATCAAATCAGATTCCTCTCGTTTAGAGAGCTGAAAGGACTGGTCACTAATTAGGGAGCAGAGGCAGTGCCGACTGTGATGCAGACACTAGAGGGAGGCAATGGCCCACGCTGGCACCCTGTGAGGGCTCCTGCCTGGTACCTGGCATCTGGCATGGAACAGAGACCGGCAGGGATGGTCCAGCTGTGGGGTAACCTTCTGCCATGCCTGGGGTCTGGCATGGAGATGTCTCTTGCATCATCTCCTAAAGGCTATACCAAAAACGGTGAGAATTTTGGCAGATTGAACTTTGTACAGTGTATGAGCCCTGACAGGTGGTTTGGGACTTGGAATGCTGCAAATTAGAAAAAAAATAATAGCAGAAAAAATGTTTGTAGTAGATAATCATGTGATTGGCCAACAAGGAAATGCTGCTTCTGAAAGGGAAAGCAAAAGCCAGAGCTGAATTTATAAATCTTTGGGCTTCCAGTGGATAAAAGCAATATTAGTTTTGAACTAATTGTGAAAGATGTTGGTACTTTGGAGGGATCTCCTCCTCACCCCACTCCCTGTGCCCCAGCCCTGCTCTCTGCCTGGCTTCAGTGCCAGGCTGAAATAAGTATTGGGGGTAAAGTGAGGGAACAGCCTTAAAATGTAAAATACTTGCCTTAAATATGTATCCTCTTACATGTAAAAAACAGTTTCTGCACTTCAGACATTTCCATATCTCTCTTGTCACAGTAACCAGATGAAGTGTGACATCTGTGAGTGACATAAAACCTAATTACTGCAGTGTGTCTCAGTGGCAGTTGTGCTTCCCCTCCCCTCTTTCACTCTCTGTGGAAGGTCAAAATTTTCAACACCTTTAAAAAAGGGATTTAGAAAATTGTGATGTTATTTTTTTTCTATATCATTTCTTTCCCTCACTGAAATTGTCCTAGTTGAATCCTTTATTATCAAATCATTTATTTTTTTATGTATACTTACATATTTATATCACTTTCTATCCTGATACAAGCCTGTGGAAAAAAGTGTACATGTTGTATGGCTCTGCTGAAAGCAGGCAGTGATGCTGTGGGGTTTACTCCTCAAAACCCAAACTTTTGCTACTCATCAAAATGTTTTAAAATAAAGAATTAAAACCCAGCAGCCTGAATGTCCTTGGGCATCAGAGGATACATACTAGGTCTCAGAATGAGGTGTTAGTGAAATATGATATAGGCTACTTCTTTTTTTCATGTTTTGCTTCAGCAGCTTCCTCAGAGGAGGTTTTTGGGCATGCCTGGAAGAGGTAGAGTTGTGTGACACCAGGAGGACACCACACCATGAAGGACTCCTATTTCATCCACATATGGTTCTTCTCCAGGTCTCATTTTTGGCTTTGCGGTCTTTGTTACTGTCTTAGACCTGCTGCTGCCCTGGTACCCAGCAGGCTGGAGCAGTCAGGGCCAGAGCTTCTGCAACTCACCCCCCAGCAAGTAGGGATGCTGGGCACTGATCTCCTGCTCTGCATCCTTGCCAGAGGCTCGGCAGGAGATATATCGTGGTGTAGTGAGCTGGAGGATTTTGCCAGCTCTGTTTCCTTTGGCTCAGAGTCAGCCTAAGCCAGGGAAATAATTTACAAACCCAGCAGCTGTCAGGCCAAGGCCCTGCCACAGGAAAAGACAAAGAATCACTGAATCACGGAAGTGTTGGCTGGAAGGAATCTCTGGGGGTCAAGGACAAGCTGCCCCCTGCAACAGGAGGGGCTGTACACTAAGCTGCTTGCAGCACAATATTGCCTGTAAAAGAGATGAAGTAATGGCTTAGCTATGGCTACTATGAGTGAACATATGGGCAGTGGTATGAAAACCATCCCTGAATGTATTATTCTAGATAGAAATGGCTGGGAAGAGCAGCCTGCCAGGAGAGTCCCACTCCCAGAAGCGCTGGCATCCTGACACCTTCAGTGCAGCTTTACACCGCTCGCCTGCCCGTGTGGTTTTGAGCACTTCATGAGTTTTGCCTGTATTTGGCAGTAGCTCAGACTCTGGTGGGGTCAGGGGGTCTGGCTGTGGTTGCTCTTTTCGATCTGTTATACTTCCTGTGCCAGAAGAAATATTCCCAGTTCTCTGTTTCGTTTCAACATTTGGAACATTGGCACCATTTCCTTGTTTACTGGAGAATAGTGTTTACCTGGTAAAATCCAGTACCGGAATGTTCCCAGCCTCAGATATGGAGGGTGAGAGGTGAAAGTATTGCCCCTTGATGGATCAAATTCTGTCCTTCATCACACTGACAGAACAAGAGTTGCTTTATCATGATGGAGACTCTGCTTGGTCCAGAGGGCACATTTAGAGGAAGAAAATTAGCACAGGGAAGAAAATGTAATTATACGTAAAAACAAATGCTAACCATATTTGAGCACTCTGGAAACACATTTTACTAAGGCAATAAA
This sequence comes from Ramphastos sulfuratus, assembly GCA_013399055.1. Classification (NCBI taxonomy): domain Eukaryota; kingdom Metazoa; phylum Chordata; class Aves; order Piciformes; family Ramphastidae; genus Ramphastos; species Ramphastos sulfuratus. Next base: position 461,079 of record WBNM01031664.1, on the reverse strand, counting down.
AATAAATAAACCCCACAAGGTTCACGTTGCTGGAACATGTGGTAATAGAGCTTATTAAAGAGCACCTCTGTCAGACCTGTTGGGGTTTTACCCAACAAGAAGACACGTGCTGTGTATAAATATTTCTCTAAAGGTAATTTTCTCTGGGTGCTGTGTTAGAACCAGCTTTGGTTCAGCTGATCCCCAGAAGGATTTTGGGATGACTTTGAACGTGACTCAGCTTCTTGATAAGGGCTATCAAGCCCAGCCTGGAAAAATTGTTTATTTTGTAGCAACATCTGCAGTCAGGAGAATGAACATTGTTGCACCCACTCTGGAGCTGCCCTGCTCTGCAAAGCTGTAATTAACCAAAGGTGTATTTAAGTGTTAAGCTGTTCCAAAGTCTGATTTACAAACAATGCCTTTGCTGTTCCTGTGGCAGAGCCTGGCGCAGCAATGAGCCTTTTCCTTCTCCTGTTTCACTAATCAAGCTGCTCATGCAGTGGCAGAGACTGGTTGTCCATGCCCAGCAGACAGAGGTTTCTTCTGTCTTAGCTGGGCAAGGTAATTTCCACAAAGGCACGTTGGTGCAGCAGCAGCAGCTGTGACCTGCTGTCCCCTGCTACATGGGATACATCCCTTCAGAGCATCAGATGCACCTTCAGCTTCTCCTGGCTGGCAGCTGGCACAGGGGCTTTGATTCCCATTTGTTGAGCTGGTGGGGTTGGACTGGAAAGAGGGAACAATCACTTACTTGAATATCTCTTTAAGAAAGTTGCTTGGAACATTTTTTTCTCCTCCTGTTTCACACCCACCTTCCCACTGCCCTGCAGAGTGGGAACAGACAAGTGTGCTGTTTGAGGGCAGCACCATTACTCTGTGCTGCACTTCCAAACCTCCTCCAGCAAACACGGAGCCCTCCAGGGTGAGGAGGCAGGTGGCAGATGGCTGGAAGCACAGAGGTACTAGGAGGAATGTGCCAGGGTGTCCTCAACAGCCAAGCATCCAGACTCTCTCCAGGACAGATCGGTTTTGTACTGCTCCTGGCCCTACTGTGCATTCACACGAGGCCAGAGCAACATCAGGCTGGGTGCCAGACTATGAAGGAAAGATCAGTGAGTCCTGCTGGCTTGTAAGTTGGAGGGCTGCTCCCTTCACCCATGCAGAAGAAGCAGGAGGGGTCTGCAAGGAGGCAGCAGGAGAGATGGTGCAGGACCAGGAGGAGGAGCTACCAGTGTGACCAGGTGGCCAAGAAGACCAACAGCATCCTGACTTGGATCAGAAAGTGCAGCCAGCAAGAATAGAAAGGTGATTGTCTCCTTGTACTTGGCACTAGTGAGGCCACACCTTCAGTACTGTGTTCAATTTTGGGCCCCTCTCTATGTGCTGGAGTGGGTCCAGAGAAGGGCAACTAAGCTGGTTGCTTGTGAGAAGCAGCTCAAGTGGGGTTGTTTAGTCTGGAGAAATGAAAGCCGAGGGAAGACCTCGCTCCTTACAATTGCCTCTACAGAGGCTGTAGCATGGTGGGTGTTGGTCTGTTCTCTCAAGTAAAAAGTGCTAAGACAAGAGGGAAGATCTTCAGGTTGCACCAGGAGAGGTTTAGTAAGGATATTAGGAAAACTTTCTTCTGGGAAAAGGTTGTCAAGCCCTGGGATAGACTGCCCAGGGAAGTGGTGGAGTCAATTTAAAAGCTGTGTAGATGTGATGCTGAGGGATATGGTTTAATGGTGGAGCTGACAGTGCTAGGTTAGCAGTTGGACTTGATGATCTTGAAGGTCTTTTCCAACCAAAACGATTCTATGATTCTACCATTCTGTGAAGAGCAACACCCTTGCTCCAAGCCCAGTGAGACCGCGCAGGCTTGATGTCACAAATCTTGTCTAGTTTGTTACTGAAATCAAACCCATGAGACAATGGAATGGGTCTTTATCCACTGTTTGGGATGCTAAAGTGGGAAAAGCATGGAATCACAGGAAATATGTTCAGGCAAATGGGGGGGGTGTTATGACAAAGTGAACTTTCACAAAGTTTTTGCAGCATTTTTCTGGCTCTAATCTTCAGCTGTGTTCGCCTTCTGTTTGTGTCAGCAGAACTAAGTGTAAAAGCCACAAATCCTAAGGTGCTTAACTGCTTCTGTGACAGTTGCCTCAGAAACAAAAAATACCATTTTGGACATTTTGGAGGGGAAAACTGTAAGTGGCCATGGAGGTCCACATGCCACTCTGTCCTGCTGAAGCCATGGCAGACCCTACCACTGCTTAAAAGCAATGTCTTTGAAACTGAAATCCGAGGGACTGGTTTAAAACTACTGAATGATGGAAGAGCTAGTGTTTGATTTTTGGCAGCACTTAGCAGAAACACCCCCTCCCTCCCATGGAAATGAGATTTAAAGTGCTTTGAGCTGAGGACTGAAATGGACATAGGCCTTAAAATGTCAGGATCTCGGCATCTCTGCAAGCTCGTGTGTGTGTGCAAAGAACATAATTTTTCAGTATCAGTAAAGGGCTTTTGTGATCTTCACAAGGAAAGGCAAAGAAAAGAAGCATTAAATTTTCTACTTTAAAGCTATTTAGTCTAAAAAAAGGAATGTTCCCTGGTTTTCCTAGCAGTTATTCTTTAGCCTCCTTGGTGACATAACCTCTCCTAGTGCCGCGTCTGACATCTGCTTGGCTGCAGTGTTTTATCGAGCATCGGGAATGGAAGCTTTTTCTCTGAGCTCTCAGAAATCTCCCCTCATCAGTATGCTGCTCTCGGCAGACGGGTTTTTCCTCAGCTCCAAGACATGCATATTGATCAGTCATTTTCTTTTGTTACCTAGCATCCTGTCATCGATTTTAATTGTTGGGTATTGAGGAGGCAGCATTCAGCACACGGAGAATTACCGGCTCTGGAATTCTGCTTTCCACACCTTTCGCCAGACAGTGCCTGCAGCAAGGCCCTCAGGAGCTGTGGATCTCTCTCTCTCTCTCTTCACCAACAATCTGCAAAAAATATGCAGCAGCCGATTTTTCTCTATTAAATCAATTTTTGGTTCTCTGTGACAGCTTTCCCTGCCACATGATTTCACACTTCAGCAGTTTGTTTCTGAGATGCCATGGGTTTTTTTCCTTTTCCAGAGGGGAGGTGATGGTAACTCACATATATCCTGCTCATGGCTTTCCAGTTCCCCTTTGCTACCACTGTCCTTAAGAGATTTGTAGGACTTCAAATGACTCCTAATGAGTCTCCTTCTCTCATGGATCCTCTTTGGCTCCTCATCAGCCTACAGGGCTACTCCTGTGCTGTTCTCTGAAGCTTCCTCTCCTGCTGCTGAAGTGGGGTAGCTTCTCCAAGATGAAACTGTACCTTGGTCCTATATTCGAGATGAATTTTCCCATCCTCATAGTGCAAAATGCCAAAGCTGAGAACTGGTGATTCATTAACTCTTCTTCCTGCAGATTGCTCCCATCTTTTGAAAACCTCACACTCTCAGGGTCTTTCATTACACATATTTCCTGAAGGCTCTGTATGTCAGGCCCTAGATCCTCTCCTACTGTCTCTCTTTTCCTTTATTTCAGATACACCAAAAAGCTCCTATTTTTAGCAGCCAGCACTCAATGACACAGGAATTTATGAGCAGGGAGGAAAGGATGTGAACTATTCTAACAGATTTTTTTTTTTCAGATGGGATCTCTTTACATTCCTATCGCCATAGTAATCAGCTATGAGTCACTGTTACACTGAACTATTAGACTATTATTGTAAACTCATGTCATTAGGATCTGCTAATGTGAACTACAAACCTTGCCTGACCTCAACTTAGTTGGGTTTGAGAAGATATTGGCCATTTAGAAGGATAAAAACAATACTGCCTCACAAATCTTATTCCCAGATGGCAAGGAATGAGTGAAGTCTTATTCCACCCTATCTTTCTACTCCTGGGGCTTCTCTTCTCACTGCGTTTTAACAGAATCCATCTTGACTCACGGTAATGCCACAAAAGGTGGTTTGTTTTATTTCTTCATTTGTCAGCTGTAAATTGGGTCCAAGCACTCCCAGATGACAGGGTACCCATGCTGTATCACCTGAGAACAGCATTGCCTTCACCACAAGCTGCATTCTGCGGCTGGTCCTGCCATGGCCAGATCTCAGAAGGAGATCTATGTATCCAGAGACACCTGGGACTTGTCTGCTGCAAGAGCAAGAGGCAAGGAGGGTATCTTCTCTGATGCTGCTGATTTCTGTCAGGGATTATGTTCAGGCTGAGTATTATACTAGAAGAGTTTTGTTGAATAATGAAATGTCCAAATGGTCTTAAACACACACACACACACACACACACACACAAAACTTTATGTAACAGAAACAACAGTCCTTGGCCACACTTCATCAGCTGGCAAAGAGAAGCCAGGCTGGGTGGACCACCTTTTTGTCAGGGTCTGAATCCTTGCATCAGGCTTATTTGTCACCTTCAGCAATGAAACACATTCTCAACTCCCTGTCCTGCTCAGATAGTTAGAAAATGTTTTATGATGGAGATTTACCCTGCACAGAAAAGGCCAGTGGGAAAACCTTTCTGTCCTGTGGAGCTGTGACATTTCCAGGGTGAAAAAAGGTATAGGCATGAGAAGTGTCTTTCACAAGCTTCTGTAAAGCCAAAGCACTCTGAAGAAAAGCATCATTGTAAAGGAAAGCAGAGTAGGAGCTGGTAATTAAACTATCTCTGGTATATGGTAATCAAGATCTTGTAATAATTATTTCTTAAACATATCATCAGCTTTATATTAGATATGAAGGAGGCAGCAAGGGTATAACTTGTTACACAGAAGGGTTAACTGGATTTCAATTTCTATACTAAAAAAGCATAAACCTAGAAAAAATGAGTATGAAGAAAAAAAATTGTCTTGGTCATAAGTTCTCCCCACTTGTTTCCTGGAGCTTAAAATCAGGGAGATGTTTTTGGTGAAGGATGTAGGAGAACAGGGCAGTGTTTCTGCTGAGAGGCAGTGGTGGTGGTGGAGTAAGTGTTTGCAGAGTGAGAGCTGTTTTCAGTAAACATACTGTGAGAACCAGAATTCACCTGCTAAAACCAGGCCTTCAGCTGCTTGACTTCAAAGTGACCTCAAAGGTGAATCTGAAATGACTTAGCACAGTGGCATTCAGTGACGGGGCGGAGATACTCCGTAGTACCACAGGATCACTTGGGGAAACCTGCCTGTTTGGTTTAGACTGGCATTGGCTTGTGTTTTGAAAACAACTGTTATCAGACACTTGCTCCAGTTGGAGAACTTTAAATCACTGTTCCTTCCTCCACTGCATGGTCCTTGACTTAAATCCTGTAGCAAAGCTTCCAGGAGAAATCCCCAGAGATAAAATGCAGTGCCCACCTTTGCTGACTGGAGAGGAGAGTGCTCTGTACTTTGTTAAGTACCCAGCTGCTATTTGAAAGACTCTCTTCAATAAACCTGGAAGTGGTTCCATAAAACAGCGGGCAAATTTTGTATTGAAGGAAGATTCTGCTTGCCCTATGCTGACAGCACTAAGCCTGGCATTGTTGGGCTCCCCCTGTTTTAGCCGTACCAAGCAGTTCAATAGCACATTAACAGCTGCTGTTTGCACAGCACTTACAGACAGCAGTTTGTGATGCCTTCAAAAGGCTTCAACTAGAAACAGGGCAACAAACACTGTGGCCCCAAACACTGCTGACAGCAAATGCCACTGCACAGCTCTTCTGAAAGAGTAACTTTGAGTTTATCAAAACGAATATTATTTATCTGAGAATCTACATGGATAGAAAGATGAGATCTGCAGTGCCTCAACAGGCAACTGAGTTGAGACTGGTTTTCTACAATCCAGGTGTAAAGGAAGGCTGGAAAAGAGAAGACTGAGAGGGGATTTTATTAATGTCTATAAATATCTGAAGGTGGGTGTCAAGAAGAAGGTACCAGTCTCTTTGCAGTAGTGTCCTGTAATAGGACAAGGGGCAAAGGATACAAACTAGAACACAGGAAGTTCCACCTCAACATGAGGAAAAACGTCCTTACTGTCAGTGGTCCTGCTTTGCAGGGGAGCTGGACTTGATGATCTTTGGAGGTCCCTTCCAACCCCTAGCATTCTGTGGTTCTGTGATTCAGTGAGGGTGACAGGGCACTGGAACAGGCTGCCCAGAGAGGTTGTGGAGTCTCCTTCTCTGGAGATTATCAATATCCATCTGGATATGTTCTTGTGTGACCTGAACTAGGTGATCCTGCTTTAGCAGGGGGGTTAGACTCGATCTCTGGAGATTCCTTCCAACCCCTACCATATGCCTTATGAGAAGGAGAGCATTTTGTGGGAATGCCTGTAGTGTGTGGTGTTGGGCAAAGGCTCTCAGCCCTTCACTGTGGACGTGGGACCTGGAGATGTGGGTGAAATGCGGGTGTCAGAGGAAAGCCTTTATTCTGCAGCAGCACCAATGGGAAGAGGGCACTGCCTGCTCTAATCACTGTGGTGTTTTACTGGAAGTCAAAAAATATGGAAAACCAGCTCTGAGACTATTTCTCAGACTGCAGCCTTCCTATCTGAAAGATGTTGGGAATGTGTCCACTTCTTAGTCTCCATAAAGCTTGGTCCAGAGTTGAGGTGGATACACCAGAAAACTGCTTTTCCACTTCAGGTTTCTACTAACATTTCTTTTTATTACAACAAACCACTTGATTTAGCAGCACCACTTCACAGGCTCTTTTATAGAGGCACTGCCTCTGCCCTGAAGAGCTTACAACCTACATGAGACAAAATAAAGCAAAGCAGAAACAGGAGGATAAGAAGAATAGTGGTGATGGAACAGGAGAAGATGCTGGTTGGAGATTTGAAGTAGGTTAAGGATTAAGATCTTTGTGGAAGCCAGTCTCATTGGACTTTGGTTGAAACAACCTGCTGAATGAATGAAAGCAATAGCAATGTCTGACTTTTGAGGGACCCCAAATTGATAAAACAATGCAAAATCTGTGGGACCCTGATTGTATGTGAGTGAGAGATTTTGGTTTAAAAATGTGGAGATAATTTCTCACTGCAGATCTGGAAAGCTGAAACACAGCATTCACCTGTGTGTAATCATGTGGCTGCTGGTTGTCTTGTTAGTGAACATTTAAAACTGAAATTTCAATCAAAGGCTGTGCTAATTCTTAAGGAACAAGGCTCATTGTCAACATAACCCTGTGCCATTGGTCTAAATTAATAGAATTGTAGCATTGCCTTCAGGGGAGGATTTTCAGCCCAAAGTAAGAGAATTCAAAATATGGTCCTGACTTGAAAAACATTGTGGTAAAAATTAAGCATATATAAGTCTCTATTTGCTGTTCATGCCTGGCTCAGATCCACTTCTAACATGCTGTTAGCTATCAGAAACACGACACTGGGTACCAGAGTGCATGCTCTGGGGTAAAACTATTTTACTCGCTAGTAAAAAACTCGTTTAATTGCTATATAAACTCCTTTTATAACATGGTTAAAAGATCACAGAGACAGTGCTGAGTGGTAATTAAAGCATATTTAGCAAATATTAAAAATTGCCCAGCAGAGGAACATCTAAGAGAGACAAGAAAGAAAAACAAACAGCTTTTCAGCTGCAAGTTCTGCCTTATGACCAACAGCATCGTTGTTGAGTGGCTGCGCAGCAACAAGGGAGATGGACTCTGGGCCTCTTACTTCAGCAGGACAGAAAAAAAAAGGAAAAAAAAAACCAACCAACCAACCAACCAAACAAAAAAACAAACCAAAACCCAAAAAGAGTTAAGTGTCCTGAGTGTCCTGCCCTAGGTAGGACAAGTGAAAATACATAGAGTCAGAACATGCATTGGGCGGGGTACAGAGGCCCTCTACAAAGCCTGGTTCACCAGAAGCATCTCAGGAATTTATCCTAATAAGCTAAAAATATGTGGAACTGATGTTCTTTGATTCATAGTATTGGCTGACATCAAGCTACAAGAAGAACAATGACTGGCGAAGAAGAATGAAACCTGATACAGGAATTTCCAATCAGTTCTCCCAATGGTTAGTGTTGTGTCTGATGTCAGGAAAAAAAAAGCTTCTCAAACTGCAAATACTTTAAATTTGAACACACAGACAGCAGGTTTTGTGGGTTTATTATATGTTAGCTTCACATTCTTTTTAATCTGTTTTGTTTTTTCCTCCCACTGACCACTTCTGAATGCATTCAGATCAACAATACTCCAGCTATGGTCTCGTGGGTCATGAACTACAGAATAAGGGTGTTGGATGTACCCATGAGTGTTGAATCTGCAGTGTGGAGCATGCAGAAGCATCTAGCAGCTGGGAAACTGGAGAATTGTCATCCTCAGAGACAGCGAAGAGAAAACCAAACCTTCTGATCCCTCCATACCCATCATGACCCTGGGGCCTATTTTTAAACAGAGAATGTGGATCCCCAAAGTGCCTGGGGCAGCTTCCACACCTGCTCAGTTGCACAGCCACAGCTGGTGGGGAAAGAGAGATGGGAGACATTGGCTTGGCCCTCTTTGCTTCACGATTAAAACGTCCTGCATTGACAAATCAGGGCAAGACCAAACCACTGCTTTCTACTCTCTTAACAGTTGTTTTCAATGTATCTCGCACACCAGGGTGACGCCGTAGCAGTGCCACATCGGCCAGCTGCTACCACATTTGGGAGGAGGGCCTCCTCCCAGCCATCAGGTACTGAACACACTTCATGGCAGGCCCAAGCTAGTTCCGAGGCCGGGCCCAGGCCGGAGCATCCCCTTCCCGCCGCTCCCCGGCCTTCGCTCCCAGACCTGACCAGGGGCCCCGCAGCCGAAGGGACCCTGGAGAAGGACAAGTCGCGACTGACAGCCTCTCCTCCAATAGGAGCTGCGGGTTCAGCAGCTGCCAGCAAATCACAGTCCGCAATGGGAATAAAACATCAAGTCCCCCCTATCTCATGCTAAGGGAGGAGAAATTGTGGCTAGTCGCCATCCTGTGTGTGGCATCCCCGCCCTTCCCTACCTCCTCCTTACAGACCCCCGCCTCCGCCGTTCGCCTTCGGTGGCCCGCCTTACCAACCCGTCTCCCGAGGGCGGCGGCGGCCGAACAGACTGCAGTAGGGCAGCACGGCGGCGGCGGCGGCGGAGATGCCACTCTCAAGATGGTGGCATGTGGCACACCGTTGTGGCGGGCGGGGTGTGCGCGCGGCGGCGTGCGTGGGTGACGTCAGGGCGCTCTGGGCATGGGCAGGTGGAGGGATCAGGCAAAGTTTGGCCGGCGGTAGCGGCGGGTGACGGCGGCGGAGGCGACGGGGTTGCGGGTGCTGCTGCCGGTGTGGGTTCGGCTGAGAATCGGAGCAGCCGGGCCTCGCGGGGCAGTGCGGCGGCCTCTCCGCTCCCTGGCTCCTGCTTGACGCTCCCCCTCGCGGCGCGGCGGGCGGGCGGGCGGACGGCGGGCGCGGCGCGGCCATGGCCGAGGACCCCAGCGCGTTGCCCTGGTCCATCAACAAGGATGACTATGAGCTGCAGGAGGTCATCGGTAAGCTGCGGCCGGGCGGGACCAGCACGCTCGGCCCCTGCCGGTGTCTGTGCGCACCGCGACGGGGTTGGCGTGTGTGTGTGTGTGCATGTGGGGAGCTCCTTGGCTGAGGGGTGGTGTGCGTGTGTGTCTCAGCTGAGGGAAGTGTCTCCGATCTTAGCTGAGAGGAGTCCTGTCATACTCCCCCCGCTAAGGAGTGGCGATGCGTGTCCTCCTCCAGCCCCAGCTATGTGTGTGGGGACGGTACGAGGAGGATCTGTACCCCACCTAGCCCAGAGTGGTGTGAGATTCTGAGAGATCCCTTTACTGAGGCAGCGATCTGCCCCTTCTGGAGTGGGAGATGCGTCTTGCGGGAGTCTCTCCGCCCCGCGCTCCAAGTGGGGTCTGGGTCTGGGTTTCTCTGCCGTGGGGCTGTCCGTGTCCAGGGAGGGGGTGGCAGGGTGCGGGCCTGAGACTCCACTCTCCATGGGCACGGTGGGGCTGCTCCCCTTCCTCAAACGTGTGTGTGACCCACAGAGCGAGATGTGGGCTTACCCCACAACTAGCAGAGGCTTGAGGTAGCCGGGAGGGACACCCCCCTGTCAGAGGGCTCGTCTCCATCCTCCGCCTCTCTCTTCGCGAGGTGCGTGTATCTTCATGCTGGTGTGAGTGGGCATGGAGCGGAGCAGGATCCATGCTGTGGGTGCTCTTCAAACTGTGAATTCGTGTGTACTGGGCATCGGGGGACTGCTGGAACAAACTCCACAGCTTACATAGACACTCTCCTTCTGGGACACCCCCATTCATTTTGTGGAGGCTACTCCTCTCGCAGCAGTTTCAGAGCCCCTCCTTGCTTTGGTCTGTGCAGGGAAGGGACGGTTTTGTAGTGCTGCCCAACGAGCCTTTTATCCTGTGATTTTGCTGCTGCTGTGAATTTTCATTCATTGTCCTCACAGCTCGAGGCCCCAGCCCTTGCTCTCTCCATTAATTTTTTTTTTTTAATTCTTCCTCACTCTCTTGACTTTAAACTGCACAGTTAGCAAAGGCCTCCTGCTGTACCGATTTATTGTTTGTCTCTACCATTTTGTTGGGGTGTGTATTTGAGGGACATATTGCTCTAGGGCGAATATGTGACATATCTGAGGTGGTGCCACAGGTGACTCTAAGGTCAGTGCCTCCTGTCTTGCTCTCTGGAGGCACGAAATAAAGCAGGAGGCAGCAGGGCAGGATCCTGGCCAAAGGCTTTTAAGAAGGAGGTTAATTTTTAGAGTAATCTTTGTGAAGTGGTTTTATTTGACGTTTATAAATGATGTAGTGCTGTCATGCCCAGGCCTTCCATCTCTGCCTCATGGAGAGAGACTTGTGTTCTGTTAAGGAGAGTGGGAGAGTTTGAAAACGCTGTTTTAAGAGATTAAATTCTTGGCATTGTTTAAAAGTAGGAAGGAACTAATGCTGTGAAGGGGGGGGGGGGGGGAAATCCTTCTGGAAATCCCTGTTGCTTTATGGGATCAGGCTTTGTCCTCTCCTTTTGCTCAGTTGGAGCAGCAGTGCTTTAGGAAGGAGACAAAACGCCCCATAAAGAGGGAGGGCGTAATCTTACACGTCACCTCTTTAAAACTCCTTTGGAAAATGCGCCCTAGGGAGGGTGATGTTTGGTCTCCTGAGAAGCAGGAGATAAAGGTGTTGGGAGGAAGGGGCAAAATATGCCACCCATTTCCCAGGGAAGAGGAATTGTATCTGTATGTGTGGGAAATATTTCTTTTCCTTTGGGAGCCTGCAAAGTGTTGCCCTGGTAGCACAAAGCAAGAATCTGAACTTGAGTATCCCATGGTAGGAGTGAACGGACGTTCTGTCTCTTTGTAGCTGGGGAGCAGGGTGGCTTGGGAACAAAAGGGAATGTAAATGCTCAAACTGCCACATGCTCTTGGAAGAACTTGCTGCTGGAGATACACATCCTACAGGCTCAAAGTATTAGGAAAAGCACAGAAATATGTCATGTTATGTTAACTGACAGAACTTGGGGAGAAATCAGGAAAGAACTATTGAATTTCTTCTACATCTTTTCCCTGCGCCTCTGTGAACTAAGTTTCTGGTTGTTGGCTGCTCATTGAAAGATTGTGTTGGCATTCTGGTGTGTGATGGAGTGTACACTGAAATGTGTATATTGCAAACATATGGTTTCTCTTTTTAACTTTCCCATCCCCCACCCCCCTTACTCATTTCAAACATTGGTGTGTCTGCCAGCGTCCTGGATGGAGATGTGACGCAAGTTTCCTAGCACGTATATGATTTGTGGGACAAAATGTCACTGTGTTAACTGAGCTGGACTGCTTTGCCTCCTGCTTCATGTCTCCTATAAACCTTAAGGGCTGGTTGTCTGGTTTGATTTTTTCTTTTCATGTAGTTCCCTTTACTTCTGTGGAGTTGTAAGTCTTTCAGCAGGGAACAAAGAAACGTCCTGGTGTGGAAAGAGGTGAACCTTGCACCTGTGCTTAACTTGTTTCCTGATGAAAAACACCACATTTAAAATTTGGAGCCTACTATTCAGTAGATTACCACCTCAGCTATTTTTCCACCTCATAATAAGGGATATCCATTTGTACACATTCCTTAATTTGTGTTGGTTTGGCCTGAAAATAGCTTCATGTGGCCTTTTTTTGAAGTGGATGGCTCCATACAGTTTTGGTGCAGGAAATGAAAGAGCAAGTTATATACTTGCAAAGAGAACTTCTGTAAAACTGCCCTCCTGGTTCTGGCTAATATTAAAAAAAGAATTACTCTGCACTGGGGTGACTCATGCTATTAGAAAGGTATGGATTAATGCCTGCATTTAGTATGCTTGGTTAGTGTTCATAACTGCTGAGTAGTCCTCTTAGGTTAAGTAACTTCTGTTCCACTAAATCAAGGAACCTTGCTCAGAATCAGAAACTAACTTTTATTTCAAAAAACGATAAAATTGGAAGTGGGGTAAAAGAGGCAATTTCTAAAGCATGTCTAAGAAATATACCCCCAGAGCAGCAAGTGAGTACTACTTCCAGAGACGTTTACATTTTCATTTAAACTGAAAAATGTTGCCTATGTTGGTGGTTGTGAAGGTGGTCTTCTAAGCACGGACTGCATATAAATCACAGCAGGCTTCCTTTTGAAGCCTGAAAAAAAATGTGACCTCATGCTGCTTGTACTGATCAGATACCTGCACACACGCGTTCCCTTGGATTTCAGAATTCCTGTTGGAAATGCTGGTAGCGGTAGCAAAGTTGATTGGAACTGGGTCATTTTCATTTTGCTACTTTTTTGGAAAGATGAGAGCTGTGCTGGCTGTGGTTGTTTGATTTAGGAGCATCCTCTTTGCTGTGAACAGCCTGTGCCAGAAACAGAAGATAAATTAGCGGTGGGAGTGCTCCTTTGCTCTGTTCCTGTGCCCTTTCTCCCCTGACAGATTCCTTTGCAGCGATGAGGACAACGCAGGCTGCAGGAACAGATGTGGTGGGAGTTTCTTCTCCCCTCGGAAGTCAAGCTTAAATTGAAAATTGAAGTCACCATTTACCGAATGATTAGGTTTTTCTAATGACTGCTGGTTCTGTAGCTTTTAGGTTGGGCTTTGCCTGTGAGCAAGTTGATTGTTTGGCACTGAACACTTACGTATGCCAGATTATGTGTGCCTGTGTGGGAGAAATTCTTTTGCAGGTGTAGAGAAACTTCTTGGAACTAGGATTTCTCCTTCCCCGACTTTTGGTAAAATATCTTTGGTCACCCATCTTGTGTTTGGTAGTTATCTGTATGGATAAAGTACAGCCACTGAAGAAGAGTAGCTTGTAAGTACTTACCACGTATGGCCAAAGTCTTTGGATGCAAAAAACAGGCTGTAAAGGCAGGATCTTATCCAACCATGACATTTTAAGTTTCTTTTTTGAGGGGTGGTGTTGACTGTTACCTGTGAACCTTCTGTGCTAGCTGCAGCCAGTTTCATATGCCCAACTATTTAAAAACCATTCAAGAAAAATGTTACACTCTGAGATGTAACTGCTTGAGAGCTAAATTGAGTGTTTAGGCTTCAGTCTCAGTGCCATATGTTTTGTTTTAGCATTTCCTCGCGGATTCCCACTCCTCCCCCCAAGCCTAGCTAAACTAAATTGATTCCTACAGCGTATTCCCAATATTCAGACTGGTGAATTCATTTGAAGACTTGCATTGTGTGCATGTTTGTAAACTTCTTCTACAAAAAGCTGGTAGAAAAGCCTTTTAAGTGTTTTAATTTTATGTAAGATTTAACATAATATCAACTTTGGGCAAATGTAGATTTGTTGAAAGGAAAAAAAATAGCTGGCATTCATAGGACTTGGTCTGCCTGAGTGCTGAAGTGAGCAATGCTCAGTACCACAATTTCTCACCTGCTTGAACATAAACAAATATGTCTTGTATGTTCCTGGGTGAGACTGAAGAGCCAGGTCTTTGAATACTTGGCACATCTCATTCCTTTAAGACTTTTGATACCATCGCTCTGCTAGAATAGGGTTAGGTAGATTTGTTCTTCACCTCTTGGGAAATGAAAGCAAAAGGTATTTAGTTGTGCATGTGTCTTTCTTTGGTGTTTCTGTTGTTTGCTTTCTATTAGGAAGGAGGATAAAATACACAAGGAAGCAGACTGAGGGCATCCGAAGCCAAGCAGGAGTGAGAGGGGCTGGCTGGGAAGAATCCATAGCTGTTACCAAAGCAGTGTGGCTGCCTTGCCTGCTGATTGGAGCGGAGGGCAGGGACAGTTCCCGCTGCTTTCAGCTATTCTAGGGTATTAAGAAAAAGACACATATGGGGTGTTTCACATAGAAGTAGTTCACACTTTCCTGTAGTTGGTTTCTATGTGACAATTGCTTCCAGTACTGCTAGGTTCCTGGACTGATTAATGTTTAACACTTCCATTTCTCAAGAATATAATTTAAATAGTTTCAGTTTAATGCAAATACCTTGGCTCATGCTGGACTAGGTGGATATGCTGCTCACCTGAGGGGATATATGCTGGCTGACAAATGCATGCCTGGGAGGCTGCTTCTTTCTGTGGCTGATGAAATCTTGGAGAGAATCAGCTCTTCCCCAGAACATTTGTCTGTTTAAACTTGGCAGCATCTGTTTTATTTATGAGTTATGAGTGTTAGCAGCTTGCCCACCAAGTCAGTGCCTAGAGATGTAATCTTTTAATAAAAGTTGGAGCTATTTAAAATGATGGGTTCTTAGTACTAATTGTGAAAAAAATGCATTTTGGGTCAAATTTTCTCGGAAGATTTCCCCTAAAATGCATTCTACCCATCGTAAATCTCTGTAGTAGTAAATTTAGCTGTGGACATACTTATGGAACGCTTCTAAACTTCGTGTTATTAATTTTTCTTAATAAAGAGAGACAGACTTCAGAGCTTTGTGGGTGTAGAATAGCTGTTGGAGCAGTGGAATTTGGCATTGCAAAAATCTTTGAAATACCAGGATCTGGGACTTTCCAGATGACTTTAGCCTGTTACCCTGCACTGCTTTTAGAATCAAACAAACTGCGATGCAGATACAAAGAACTTGGCTCTAAAAGTCACTGCAGTTTCCCGTGACTTCACCTCAGGGAGTTCAGCCTTGACATTTCTGAAACAACATGAATCTCCGTTTGCCTTTCGGGTAGTCCTGTGGGAAGGTTTGGGAGGCAGGGTTAGATCCCTGACTGACAGGCAGTCCAGGCTCTTTACCATAGCTCCTGGTGTATATGAGAGGAGTTGTGGCAGCTCTGATGTGCAAAATACGCTAATGCAGGGACCTGCAAAATTCAGCGTTTCTGGCTAGAGTAAGAAAAGATCGTTGTAACAAAAGGTGTAAATACAGCTAAATGAGAACAGGGATACAGGTACCTGACTAGGTCCATGGTAATGCTTCAGCATTTCTCATGTTCCTCTTCTGCATAAATACAAATGAACGGACTGACCTTAGTGTGGGATTTGATCTCTTAGGTTGTCTGGGAGTGTTGTTTGCTTTGAAACACTGCTCATGTGTGGGATTCTCATGTTAATCATCACAACCTCTATCTTGCTTGTTTTTAACCAGGTTATGTGGTCCTGTCACATAGTACAAGCAGACAGGGATTTGTGGTGATCCGTGTGCAGAAAAGGAAAAATCCAGTATTGCTTTTCACCCCTACCCAACAGCTACATTTTTTTTTTCAACTCCTTTCTTTCACCGCTCCCTAAGGTTCTTAAAGACTGTTTCCTGATGTGTGTCACTGCATGCAGAATTTTTACTTAACACAGATTTTCCTGCAATTATGAGAAATTCAGCCCTTGAATAAAATACTTGGTTAGGTATTAACCTCCACCAAGCTAGAGTCTAACATGCTTTGTAAAGATTTCTTAGATTGCTTTGGTTCTGCACGCTGGGAAATTTGCAGGAGACAGCAGTGTTCAAATCTTAAAGGCTTCACAGATCCCATCCATGAATGAGGTGAAAAGTAAACTTGGAGTACTGATTGGTTTTCTCACCAAATCACCAAATTAGTTGAACTTTCCATCCATTAAAGTTTTATACAGCCTGTACTGCATGTTTGTGGAATGACACTTTCAAACTTTTATAACTCAGCTGAATTAAAATGCATTTTTGGGAGAGTATAGAAAAGTGCTTCTGAATAAGGTTTTCCTGCCAAATTTCAATTTTCTGCCCCATCCGTTTTATCTTGAGAGCTAGTAAGTTGGGGGTGGGAGAGAGAAAAATGTCTTGGTTTGTTTCATGCTAAACTGACTTTATAGCATTCTCCCAAATGGATATTTCCTCCAGGCAGGAAATGAACCTATGCAAATTCATTCTGGAGAGAAAAGGTATGAGCAGCTGTTAAAGAAGAATACAGCGAGTTGAAATACTTCAGCGGTCGTCTCTTACTGTAGTAACTTCTCCTTGGGTTTTGCCAGAACTTTACTGCTTTATAGTCATGCAAGGTAATTTAAGCACAAACTTTACTCGTTTTACTGCTAGCACCTTGCTATTAATAAAGCTGTGTGGGATGATGCTGTTTCCTTTTCATCCATCCACAGAATTGTTAATTAAGTTAAAACTGCAGAGTACAAGTTTGTCCTTGAGTACCCCACCTCAGTTCTGGTAAGTTCTGACCGAACACATGGCTCTTCTTCTGGTGTCCTCTGCTAGCTTATTGTGTAGAAGAATTTAAGTTGTCTCTTTTTTTTTTTTTTTTATGGCAGAGTTAGTTGGCAAATTTTCCAGTTTGTTAGAGGGGCGAGTGTTGTTGAGTAGGAAAGTGTTCTGAAAACCTAGTTGTGAACATGGAGTTATATTGAGGTGTTTATGGCTGGGGCATGAGATTGTTCTATCTTGGGGCAACTCAACATATGTTTTGTAAATCTGAAATGTTCCTGAACATTGGATGAAAGCTGCATAGTTACTGTTGGACAGGTTGTGCCTTTTAATTTTTGATTCCATCCAAGTGAGATTCCTGCTCAGTTTTGGTCTTCAGGTGACAGTTAAGTCCATTTTCCTGGATTGCAGGGTTCATTCCATCTCTTCTAAAAAAGAAGCTCTGAAAATGGTGCAAAGAGTAGTGTAAAACGATGACATTTGACAATTGAGAAAGCAAGGTAATGGTTGTGGGATGAGAGCACTCATGAACTATTTTTCTTGAGAAACTTAGCTGGCTGCGCTCAGAGATGATACCTGTTGATGTAAGTGGGGCAGCTGAAACAGCAGTCAGGCATTTCAGGCCATCTCCAGCTTCAGAGAGGCAACACAATGTGAGGTAATTTTGATGTCTTAAACTCATAAATTAAAGATGACACTTTCTGTCATGGTGTAAACACCTCTCCTGTAAAATCCCCACGGATGGATTTCATTATGTCAATTTTCAGAACAAAACTAGAAATCTACTGTCACTTATTTATCTGAGACACAGCTAGAAAGGGCTTCCAGGGTCACGGAGTCCAGTTCCCTGCTGTAGCTGATGCCAAATTGTATAATCCCTATACCAAATTAATGAGTGCTTATGTTTGAAATGGCGCATGGGGGAATTACGGGCACACGTTCTATTAAACACTCCAACCTCCCTGTGACCCTGTCATTGCTGTATGAAACAGCTGCTTAATGGATTCCCTACGACAGTGGAAAGTAACAATGCCTTTGCTTTTAGAGCATGTATCTATAGCTCACTGTGTTCCTTAGGCTTTACATTCAGGCTGTATTTGCAAGGGCACTTCCCACTGAGGACATGGGTGAGGTGCAGCCTGGTGTTGATGCTGTCTCCAATATTTAAAGGCATTGACTACAAATGTGTCTGATTTGTAATTCCTCAACCTCTCTGAGTGGGAATTGAGTCCTTTGGAAACTTTGTGTCTTGTGTCCTTAGTCGTAAGAACTTCACTTTATAGGCCACTTCTTTGAGAATCTCTTTCTGTCTCTCACCTTGTGAGGTAGTGTACCAAGCACGTTGAAATCTGAGGCTGTAAGTTCCATCATATTACTGAAGCAAAAATTGTCTTTGAGGATGCCAAGTGCTGTCTAATAAATAACTTGGTATTAACAGCTAAGAAATACCTTGGTATTGACTTTTAGAAGATTGTGCTTCAGTAGAAAAAGTGTCTTGAGCATGAACTTTCTTCCTGTTGAACAACTCACTGATGCAAATCTTTATTTGAACAGCTGAGGGGCTGATGGACTAGTAGCCTGAACGCAGTTATTTGTCCAGATCCTAAGGCTCAGGATGGTTCTTGGTACTCTTGGTTAAAGAATGTAATTTTTAACTAGTGGGCTAATCGTGTGTGCTGAGCACACTAATAAAAGCAGAAAAGACTTGCTAGATCAGGCTATTCTCTGAAAAGGAAGGATAATAACCTTCAAGAGAGGACATATTGGATACTTAAAAGCTTATTTACCTAAAATAATCACAATAGTATCAAGCATCTGCACTGTATGCAGACAGATTGTTCTGTTTAGTGGAATCCTGGCCAAATAAAATATCCTCTACAGCTGACAATTACATTTGAGACAGAGTTCAGAGATAAAGGTTGGGAAGGAAGAAAGAAGAATGATGACTTGGCTACTGTAGCAGGGCTGCGTTTTGAGCCTTGGTAATACCTGATGACAGCCAGCATGGTATTTACATTGCTGCATGTACCATAAAGACAACTGACAGTGATTAAAAGGGAAGGATAAACCTTCTCCAGTAATGCTGCTGTGTTTCAGCCTGCTTTCTGTAGTCTAGAATTAACACCACATAGCTGCAGTGCCCTTTAAATTAGCCAGAACCATTGGCACAAAGTCAAATAAATATAATTGGTTTCAAACTGAAAATCTAATTTAGATATGCTAATAGCATCCTAAGTAAATGTAGAGGGTCATGGAGGACTTGGGTAACTGGCCCTTGGAGCTTACTGTAGGTACCCTCATTATGAGAATGGTCTCAAAGGTGTTTCCCAAATCACTCAGGCAGCAGGTGCCTGGAGGGTGTTTGTGTTTTCTGTTGAGGTTCTGATCTTTTCCCTGCAGACAGTCAGTGTGTCAGTGTTATATCTGTGCTTTTCTTGAGGTTAGCATCAGGTTAAATCATATCTTCTTAAAGGTACCATGGGGATGTCTGGTAGTTGGAACTAATTTGTCCTAGAGGCTGCAGGAGTTTAGGCATAGAGTCAACAACAGCACCTTCTGACATCCTCTTTTCCATGCCTTTATGTTTGCAGCAAAAGAATTGGGGAGAATATCAGATGACCTGATACTTGTCCCTTTTATTCCTTCCCTCTGCTAATACCATCTCTGGAGGTAGTCAAAAGATGTATAGATGTGGCACTCTAGGGATGTGATTTAGTAATAAACTCAGGAATGCTGGGTCAGTGGTTGGACTCTGATGATCTTGAAGGTCTTTCCAACCTTAACAATTCTGTTATTCTATCCCATCTGGCTTTTTCTCTTGTCTTGCCTTTACTCGCATCTCTTTGCTGCGTTCAGCACTGCTTGGCAGTGGGGAGGCAGTTGAAAGCCTGGCTAAGCTGTGTGCACCATAAACTGGTGACTGTGTGAAGCAGTTCACTGGTGAAATCAAACAGCAAAGTGACCTGGTGACAATTTATCAGATCTCTTGCTGGCATGCTTTGTGTGGCCAGCCCTGTTCCTCACCCTCTGTTCCAGTCCTGGCCTTTTATCTTGACGGGCTGACCATTTTCTCTCCCAGGCTGTCACTTCTGTGCTTTGTCTGTAAGGATTCCCAGCTGAATGTTTGCCGAAGGTGGGAAAACAGATGACGTTTTTCTGTGTTCAGGGCCTAAGAGATATCGAAAGAGTTTCAAGAGAACAATGCGGTGTGGGGTGGAGTGAAAATTTCCGTAAGACTCCCCTTCCTTTCTGCAGAAACCTTGGCATTGAGTTCTACAGTTTACAGTAGCAAGGGCTCTCTACAGCCTATCAGATCAGTGTCACTTATTTATAATGCAGAGTTTAATGGGGCCATGGGGAGATGTGCCTTGCTGTGGCTACTGCCCATCAGCTGGTGGCTCTGAAAATGATATAGAGCTTCTTACATGTGACTGGATATGGATTTGGACTCCTTTCAAGTGTGAGAACTGAGTTGAGGACCTGGTCAGTAAGTCAGCAGTGCCAAGTGTTTCTGTGTTGATGGACCACTGGAGGGGAAGCATTTTTAAACAAGTGCTGGCAGCACTGTATGATCTTCACAGAGCGTTGCTCTCTGCTGTACGCAGAGCGTTAGGACTCTGTGAAAGACATTGTCTTACATGGGCAGAAACTTCTGAGCTCCGAACACAATGCTGGTTTTTAGTGGTACTGTCAACAGTGAAAGCTCTCATCAAGATGGCGAACAATTCACTGTCAGCAAGTTCATGTGCAGTTCAAATATTTTGGCTTCATTTCCAATTTGATAACCGAGTTTTAGAAATCTGCTGCTGCTTCTTTTCTGAAGTTCTTCGAACACGATGGTTTAATGCAGAAATATTAGCTGTCTGTTGGGCACTGCAAGTACTAACTCAAAATGATTGAGTAAAGATTCTCAGGCATTGGAGAAGGTGTAATTGAGTCTTAAGGACACAAAATCCCTCCTGTGTGAGTGCCGCTTGAAATAACTGGCCTCACAACTTGCACAGAATTGCAAACTACTTGAGCTATGGCTGTACTGCAGTAAATGAGCAGAGGTCATTGCAAAGATACACCTGCAATTTTAATGAAACAAACAGGAATTCACAAGTCATAACTGCATTGTCCCATTTCTCCTTCCAGTTCTTTCATTCAAAGGTCTAGACTGTAGTCATCAGATTTTCTGGTGCAAACTAGAAGAGTCTTAGTTATGTGCCTGGACATACTGCCTCCCAGTTATTGCCCTTTCTCACTGTGTTGTCCAGCACATGCTCTGTGTCTTAATGTACATGCAGTCACCTTTGGCTTGAACCCAGCTAAATGTTGGCAGCACTTGGCTGTGCTAGAGGTGAGCCTAAGAGAGGAATGAACGTGTTGCATTCAGCGATGTGAGTTATGCTACACTGAAAGGTGATGGGGTGACATTTTGACATTGACCACCTGGAAATGCAAAGCTTTAGAATATTTAAACTAGGGTCGAGCTATTCTTTCTAAAGCCTTTTCCTCAGAAATATAAGGGTAGCTATTCTTGTAAAAGGGAGAGTTCAGTTATGATGCCTGCCTGCAGGATTGCTGCATGAGCATAGGGGAGATGTCTTCATGTATAGTGTGTACTTACACTGTGACATAAAATAGTCAGTGGGCACTACTGGTTTTCCTCCACCTCGCCATAAAGGCTTTAAAATTGGCTGCCTCACAACTATTCTGTTAAATCTGCTTTCACTTTCTGGCTTTGCTTACACTTCTTTGCTGTAATAGATGATTTATTCCTTCCCTGCACTGTATTAACAGGTATTTCTTTTCTACTCAGTATCTTTCTGCTCCTGCTGTAGATCAAATACTGCATGTCTGGGGTTGAGAAAAGGTACACCAAATGAAACTGGGCTCTTACTACCTCTACCAGGATTTTAAATAGGTTATTACCATCTTAAGCTGTGGACATGTCATCCTTTATCATGGGGAGAAATGAATGTAAAACTCTAGTTTTTCTCTGTGGGAAATAGTATTCATAGTAAATCCATGTCAGGAATGAGTGGTGGAAAGATGTCTGTGAGTGAGTGGGGCTGTACTGAGAGCTTCCTGGAGTAGGTGTGTGTCTGTGCTCCCCTTTCTCACTGTGGGAAGGGAGCTCTGCTCGCTCTTGTGATTCTATACCTTTTTTGTCATCTTAGCCATGAATCGCTCTGCTGCTTTAGCTTCCACAGGCTTTCCAACCAGACACAGACCAAAACGGACCAAATTCTCCCCTACTGGTTTTGCTGGTGGTCGTGGTGTTTGTAACAGCAGCATTCAGTGTCAGCCTGCTATTTGGGTTTACTCTGAGCACTGCTGGCAGCACCCGAGTGATCTCCTGACAACTCAGGGCTGCAACTTCACTTCTAGAGTCATTAACATTTGCAACACTTTTCTTGCAGCACCGGGCTGATTAGGTGACACTTTCTCATGAAAGCTTTCTCCTTACCGTGAGTGAGCAGATTCTTTTGTCTCTCAGTGACAGTACTAGGAGTGTGTTTGAGTCCCATTACAAATTCCCTTTGGTTTTATTTATGTCAGTGTGGACTGCATCTTTCATTTTGAGGCAGGAATTTGACTTGTACTGGGGGAGATGGCTTGAAGAACTATGACTGTATTCAAGGACCATTAATGTTGCATTACTTCACTTTTCCTGAATCATGGGGCTTGTGCCAGGAAGACCTTTAACATCCAGTTGGCTCTTCCTACCAAGTCTTGCTCAGGGAAAGGAATATTCCCACCCCGTACTGAGCTAGCTACAATTTAAGAGTAGACATTTTTACTACCTTGTTTTCACAAGAGGCTCATTGTTTTGAGGACAGGTTGAGGTTCTCACCAGAAACCTTAAATAAGGTGGGGAAAAGAGAGACGTAACTTTGCCTTCATAGCAAACAGACCAAACAATGCAAGATTAGTACAAGTTTGCAATCTGGTGTTTAATTTCCAGTTTAATTGGATTGGTATCTGCCCAGCGCTCTATTAGAATGCTTAAGAAATTCTATTCTCAGTCTTGTAGCTGTTTGTTTTATTACTACATTGTCCTTGGAAGGAGTAATCACACAGCAGGACTTCTACAGCTCTTTGGCAGGAGGCTGTCAGAAGTGAAGCATCTGGAGGTTGCTGTCCCCATGGCTGCAGTGACATGAGGCATGAATCCCAAGTCTGTGTTCTACAGCTTTAAAGGTCTCCTGGGCTTTGGGTGTCCTGCCTGTGGTCTGCAATGAGGACTGCTCATGTCATATCCTTGAACAAGAGACCTTAGTGTGTGTGTGTGAGATTCCATGGCAGGGTCTTTTGCTTGTTGTTACAGATGTGTAATCCCACTAAAAAAAATGTGAAGTCTTCTACTGTTTGTGCTTTTGCAGCTAATACCTTTGAGTGTAAGGAAAATCCTTTGAGAGCTCATGCCAGAGACCATGGGACATGGTTCTGAATTTTTATCTTTTTTTTTCCTGAAACTAGATACCTGTAGCCTGAAACCTGTTGCTTGGTCCAGAGCAGCCTTGCAGGGAAGTGTTTTGTGTGCATTGTTCATAAGAGGAAAACCCGGGGGCACAATTATAAACAGAGCCTGCGTCACCAGCAGCTTTCTGGCGCTGCTCTCCAGATAGTGGAGGATGGTTTCCAGAGCTCACTTATAAATAGAAAGCTTGTGTGTATGCTGGGGAATGGTGGAAGAAGAGGGAAGGACTGTGCAGAGGTGTTCAGCTGAGCATGGTCTAATACTGGAGGAGACCTAGGAACATGACTTACAGGGGCAGGTTGGGAGAGCTGGATTTCTTCAGCCTTAGAGTGAGCTCAGGTGGGGTGTTGTGGCTGTCCTCCCCTGTCAAGTGGAAGGTTATAGAAGAGATGAAGCTGGACTCTTCAGAGGTGCACTGTGAAAGGCCATAGTTGTGAGCAGTGTTGGAGAATCTGATTAGGTAGTGACATGAAAAAAAGTTTTAGCATGTGAGCAGTAAAACACAGGAACCACCAAAAAGTTTGTGGAAATACCTGCTGTTAAAGATGTTCAGAGTTAGACTGAATTTGATGCCGAGGTGCTTCATCTAACTTAGGATGTTCATTTGACCCTGGAAAGTGTATTTCTTCTACAGAGGGGATTTGATACCACAGTAAGATAAAGACTAATGCTCCAAGACTGTTACGGGAGATGCCCCCTGTTGACTGAAACTCAGTTTCCAGTAGTAGGATGGATTTAAAGCTTGGGCAACACTGTTTTGTGAACTTTCTTTCTGTGTAGCTGCTCTAAATTGCCATTGCACATGGTGGGGGAATACTGTTCTCAAGCCAGGATTTGATATTTGTCTTGTGACCACTTGGCATGACTGTTCCCATTGCTTAAGCAAATATCTCTGCCAAAAGGACCTCTGGCTTCAGTTGCATTCGCCTGGGAGGAGGCATCAACACAGTTCATCCCAACCTTAGTGGGAGAGCTGCAATGTCCTTACGTGGCTGCAAAGACTCAGTTATCTTTGGAAACAAAGCATGTACGAATGTGCTGTGTCCCCAGGTCAATCCCTTGTCTTTCCACTCCTCCAGATAGCCTTGAAGTCATTGCTTTTCCTTAACAGAGATCTCAGAGAGCTTTTTTTTTTTTTTTTTTAATATTTAAAAAAAAAAAACCAAAAAAACCCAAGCTTCATGGAAGTTGTAACAGTAAGTGACTGCAGAAGAGATGCTATCCAGCCTTCCTCAGAGGCTGGCAATGGATCTTTGTGGGGAGTTTCTCAGCTTAAGGATAAGTTCAGACTGGAGCTCTGGATGCTGAAAGTACAGGGAGCATGGATCCAGGGGGCCAGAGGAGACAGTCTGAGAAATCAGACTACAGTAACTGAGTGCTCGGAAATTTTGGGTTGGGTTGTTTTCATCCCTTTAGATCTTGTTTTTATTTTAGAAAGAAGCATTTAATGACAGAAACATGAAAGAAACAAGGGTTAGAAAGGGTATGTTTTCCTCCTTAGGCAGTGTTTCCTAAAGTAGGTCGTGACCCTCTTACGCAGGAATTTTGCAGCTGCTATCCTAAGGGTTGGAATTGTATCTGAGTGCCTACAGAGGTGAAAGCAAGGGGTATTAAACAGATCCTAATACCCACTTGGGGTCTGTTTCCTCCCTGCCCAGCCCTCAACAAAATGATCTCCTGCTTTTCAGGAATAAAACAACAAGCATTTGGCCGTGCCCAGCTCTCATTGTTTTGTTAAGCCGTTGTGCTGGAAGAGATTAACTAGGGAGCGAATTTTCTCCGAAAGCTAAGCTTGAGAGAGGCGAGGCAGAGGGAAGAGCCTCAGCACTGACCTTGATCAGTGTGTCTTGAGGTTGAGAGCAAGCATGAACTGTGCACAGGAACATTAACCCAGTGCTGCCCACAGCTCTGCGGCTAAACAGTGCAGGACCGCAGCTGGGTCTATGACAGCAGATCTGTGTCTGCTGGGATAGTTGGTTTGTCTAAGCGGCACTGCCCTAGCACAAACTGCCCTTATGGGCTTTTTCTCGTTGAAGGTGGTTCATAGCAGCCAGGGAAATCTCTCCCCACTTTTCCCCATGTATTTGTTACCTGTTCCTAAACTTTTAAACTTCCTTGCCGGGCTTTTTCTCTCCATTGGTGTTGTCATCTCTATGCTTGTTTTCGCTTAGCAAGATGTTTAGCATCCTTGCTGCAGCTTCTCTCCGTGCCATCTCTTGCCACCCTGGAATTTCATCGACAAACTATATGGCTGTGAAGAAGGAAGTGGTTGTGTTGCTGTGTTTTCTGTACTCTTCAAAGAAGCACAGAAACCCGTCTTTCTTTGGTCCCAGAAGCACAGCACATCACTGCTGCCACCAAAGAGCAGCTTGCTTGTGGCACCACATCGTGTTGCAGCTTGGCTTAATCCTTGCTTGATACGCTTTTGAGATTTCATTGTTTCTCTATAATTAAGTGCTACAGAGGAGCTGAAAGAAATGATGAATTAGTGGGAGAGGGGGGAGTGGGGAGAGCAGGTGGTGATCGAACTGAAGAGAGCTGCCAGAGAAGTAGGAGCAGCAGGGAATTAAATGGGAGGAGTCTTGAGTTGGGATGGTTCCCTGCCATGTGCCCAGAAGGATTTAGTTTGGGATTTCATTACTGTTCAAATAATGCCTTACACCCTTAACAGATCGGGCCCCTGTAGGCTGGGCATTATCCAAACACTTACTGAAAAGCAGTTTTTGCCCTGGAGTCCTAGTAAGCATCGATCAGGCAGGCTTGGAGTGGGAAGGAACTGTAGCATGCATGGTTCTGCTTTTAATTAGTCTGCATCTATTACTTCTGGTAGTATCATTTAAAAACAAACAAAAACTACAAAAAAAACCCCCAAAAAACCAAAAAAAACCCACCCCATGAAAAAAACCCAAACAATACACAGTCATTCTTTGTGTAGTCACTTGTATAGACCCTCTGGATTTCACTGTTGTCTTGTGGAAGATTTGATCTACACTTCATGGTCTCATGTCTGGATTCTAAGAAGCATCTCTGCCAGTCATGCTTGTGCCAGCTGGGTTTAACTGGCACAGAAATCCTGGTGTGCTATGCTGGGGAGGGAAGCAGGTGTATGCTGAAGCTGTTTAGTATCTGAGATACCCAGAAAGCCTTTGAGCACAGATCATCTTGTGTTGATGAGGACTGTGCTGGTGGCTTTAGAGGTGAGAAAAATGCAGTGCAAAACTAAGTGAAGAGTGAAGAGGGTTGGGTGACAAGACAGTCCTGAGGTGTTTGTGCTGGTTTAAGGCTAATTGGAATATTTTAATAGAGAGAATTATATTATAGGCTGTGAAAAGGAATTCTGATTCTCTGAGTTGCATGTTCTGCAGCATTGGGTTTGTGTTTCCAGCCTCTGCCTGTTGTTATGCCCCAAGACACCCAAAGGAAAAGATCATACTGGTGCTTTGAATGTGTCAGCAGCAGTGTTTCTTCTGGGATCTAACTCTTTCCAAAGGAAAGATACAGGCATGAATGTTTGTTTTCTTTTTTGTGTTTTTTTTGTTTGCGTGTTTGTTCTGTCTTCCAAAAGGCTGTTGCTGTAGGGAGACCAGCAGTGTTAGAAAATGCAGTCTTACTGCTTCTGCTTTTTGTCACCACTTCTGTAGGCTCTACTATGTATGTCTTGAGTCAATTTGTGCTTTCACCTTTTCCATCCTCTAGCAAGCAGCAGAAAAAATTAGAGAAGCAGGTGCTGGGTGGAGAGGAGCAGTTGAGCATAACCCAGAATTCCCAGTGATTGAGAATACGTCTGTGCTGAGGTTGCTGCTTGTGTGTTGGATTGCTACCTGCCAGGCAGAGTGACCATAGGGAGTATATGTGGTAGTTTGGCTTTTGGGATGTTTGTCCCATGCTTAACATTATTTATTTTGGCCCTGCCCCTGGCAGTCTGGCCAAACTCAGCTTTTAAAACCTTCTTTCCTTGCTTTTTCTGGGCGCTTTTTTGTGAAGTGTCCACCTAGACTCTTCCATGATCCCCATCCTTTGCTCAGGACCCTGCCTATGGCACTAAAATTTTCAAAATCCCTTGCAAATATTCTTGTCCCTGTTTCTGTCCTTTTCTTCTACCTGACCTGCTGATAGCTTTTTTTTTACCCTGTGCTATGAATAGTCTCTGAAAAATATGTGTAGTAAGTAATAAATGGCCTCAGTCTTGAACTTCTTAAAACCCCATTGCCTCTTGAAATAGGACAGCTTTAGCAGCCTTGCTGTTTTGTTGTGCGCATTGCTGCCTTCTGCTGTTAAAATGTAAACTTCTAAGTGCAGGGAACTGGCCGGCAAGCTGATGCTGGTGTCCAGGGTTCACTTGCAATGCCATATAAAGCAAAGTGAAACTCTGTAGCTGCAGTCTCAGGTACAGGATGAAGATGAGACGAGTAGAGTCCCACAGTTGAGAGCTTTGTAATTTATTTTGGACAGAGAGTTTTTCCCTGTATCTTTCAGAGCTGGGTTTTAAGCTCTTTCCCCCATCTGGCACTTTATTCCCATTTGGCCGTGACTTGGTGCAATTTGCTTCAAGATGGTGGCTGTAGGGAGCTTCAGCAGCCTTTGCTTGGCAAAACGAGGTTGAAAGCTTTTGCCTCCAGTTTATCAGAATGTATCAGGAAAAAAGTTTGCAAAAATGTGCTCGACCTATATTGCAGAATCTGGAAGTAGTTTTTATAGTCTTAGGAACAGGAGAATCTGGTGTGCTACTCTAAAAGGCTTTTACTTCTTGTGAAGTAAGAGCAACAAGGTGCTCTATTGATGAGAGGGGGATGTTGCAACTGCTTCTGGAGGCCAACAAATAGAGGTTTAACACCCAATTACATTTTAAGTCTCACTGTTGCTGTGAAGAGGATCTGATATTGCTAAGCAGTTTAAATTCATAGTTTACCCCTACCTCTAGCAGCCTGAGCAACTGTGCATTAAAATGTGTTTTTTCCCTATTGGAATTTAAATGTTCTCTGGCTGTGTTTTTCAACTCAGACACTGAAGTGGTGTGCTACTACGTGAGAACTGGAGCTGAATGGGCTTGAATGAAGCCTGCCTCGTGTCTTTGCATAAAATGAGGAGAGAGGAGAACATCAATTAGTACATTAAAAATATTTAGAAAATCTTATTAGTGTTGGTAGTAAAGAGTGTGGCTTGTTTTGACACCAAGGGTGAACACGCCAGGTTAAAAGCCTCTGTGACCTTAATGGCCTTTTAAAAGCACATGAGAAGAATCATTCTTCTGTTATAAGGAAACTGGAATCTGGAGGTTGTGGTGTGGATTGTGGTGGTGTGGTTTTTTTTTTTTTTTTCTGGGTCTGCAGAGCTGTAATATACCCTGCAATGGATCATAAATATCCACTTGGTTTTGTTTGTTTAGCCCAACACTGTTTCAGTTCAGCTGACCCACTGAGTTCCGTAGACTTGGAGAAGGGAGTAATGCCTGTGGGTTGCCTTCACTGGGTTTTCACCTGACCCCGCTGCCGTTATGAACTGGCACTGTGTTGTCTGACCTCCCATTCTTTCTGCTGAAGTCCCGTAAGACGTGGCTAATGTTTCTCTTTCTCACCCCCAGGGAGCGGAGCGACTGCGGTGGTGCAGGCAGCCTTCTGCACTCCAAAGAAGGAGAAGGTGGCGATTAAACGGATCAATCTTGAGAAGTGTCAGACAAGCATGGATGAACTCCTGGTATGCTATGTGAATTGTCTGGGAAGCTGTGTTTCAGTTGTAATTTGTGGGTTTGCTGTTTGCCTTTAACCTTTCTGAGGGTGGTGTGAAGCTGAGGGGACTTGACTGATTTTGCTAGAGCCAGCTCAGTTGTCCTCGTTGTGGGACACAGTAATTAAAATGTTAAAAAGAGCGACTGTTGGAGAACTTCAGACTTGAAGCTCAGTTTGGAGCTAAGCACTTTGTATAATCCCTTTGTTTTGAACAGAATTACCATGCAAGTGTGAAGCTCAGCCCTACCCACAAGAGCTTTGTAGTTTGAGGAGATCCAGAGCTATGTGCTTTCAGAATCTTTACAATTTAAGGGAATAATTTTGCTTTCTTTTCCTGCACTTCTTTACTTTTTACCCCCTACTTCACCTCTAAAGAGAAAAACTGAATGGATTAGCTCATGTTCCTAATCTCTTTCTGGTACTGATGCCAGCTAAGGAATCACACTGACATATTGCACACTGCCATGTGAAAACCTCTACTAATTCCGAGTTCAGGTCAGGAGTTAGAGTTCTTTGGAGCTGTAGCTCTGTAATTTTCTTATGCTCTGTGCTGCTTTTCTCAAGATTTTCTCAATGGAGAGCAGCTTGTGGTAGGTAGCTGTGGTAACTACAGTTTCCCTTTTCTTGTATATTCATGTGCTTCTTTGTTTTTAATTTTCCATGTGTGTATGAGCTGATGTTTCTGTAGTGCAGCAGCTGTCACGTTTGCCTTACATATGGAAGGTCCCTGGATTTAAGCCTCCTGTGAACATGGAGGTGTCTACAGTAAAGGCGAAAAAGCTCTCTTGGGTAAAACTTTCTGTAGTGAGTACTGGCTGGCAGGGTTTTAGGAAAGGTGGTGAGATGAGGCCTTGTACTATTTTTCCTTTTAAAGACACTCTCCAGGATTTCTTGTAATCCTACCTGTCTTTCAGCTTGCATCTTGACAGCTTTCCTAGTGTTACCTTAGGCACTTGTTTTGTTAATTGACTGCAGTTAGAAAATAGAGCAGAGAATTTGGAGCTCCAGGCTACCTCTCACTTGTGTAGTCTTCAAGTCACTTGAACCAGTTCCAGTTTCCCTCTATTGACCAATGCTATTTTTATCCTGATGGGTATATGCAAATCTGTTCTTGTAAAGGCTCCATCCAAGCTGACACATTTTAGTATGCCTGTGAAGAGTAGTGTGTAGACTCTTAAGATGACCTTTGTCCAAATCCTCTTACAGCTTGTGCTAGTGTAGGAGTTTGAGATCTCTTCCCTTTTCACAGTTGATCTTTTTGTCCCTATACCAACACCTTGGTACTCTTTTCAGGTCTTTAATGTGGCTTGTTCATTCTACTGTGCCTCAGTTGTATTCCTAAGTGTATTGTCATGATGTAGTAATTGAGATTCCTAGTCTTTGAGTAATTGCCAAGTCCACCTAAAAGAGTTAGGTACAGAAAGATATGCTGCGGAAACTTGGCACGTAATTTTAGATAAGTACTTCTAATTGCATACTTTAAAGCTCTGGCTGACTGGTTCCTCACAAAGATTTTTCTTGTTATGGGTAGGACTGCAATGAATTGCTGTTGTCAGTTCTCCTAAGCTTCCAATTTTGTGACCAGATCTAGTATGGGCTCTGCTATATCCTTCTGTGCGCGGCTATAAATATTCTTGAACTTAAAATCATAGAAAGGCAGAGGTGGGAGGGAAGAAGATGATTCCCCAGCAGCTTCCTAGGGTCACAAAGGTAGATGTGTTGTGTGGAGAAAGTGTTTTTTCTGGGTTTGTTCTGAATGTGCTGGTTTATTGAGTGTCGTTCCCCAGTGCAAGAGATGAAAGGATGGAAAGCTCATGATTTCCCTGCTCTGAGCTGCTACCGTCCCCGCTTTTTGGCTTGTCGTACCATGTTTGCTTCTTCCCCAAACTAAATGCTCTCAAGCTTTTCTGTCTCATCATCACCCTTCATGGAAGTTTCCCTGATCAGTTTAATTACCTTTTTTCAAGCAAATGCTTGTTATGGCAGGATCATTTGGTTGTGTGATTTTTTTGATCATTTTTGTTGTTGTTTTTTTCTCCTTAAAAAACCTCAGTATAAATCCTTGCAGATTACAGTGTTTTTAAGAAGCAAGTGCAAAGAGATATGAATTTGTACTGGAGTATGTAATGTCCCCTTCTTGCTTTCTTCTCTCCCTCAACGCGGTTAAAAGTCCGAACTTGGGTTTTTTAGATCCATTATCCTTCTATTGCACTGAAGGTATCTGAGAATAATAATCAGCTTACTGTAAACTTTGATGTACTGCCTGGGGTTAGGACAATGCTCTTGTGTTCCAGAATTGCCCAGTCATCAGGCAGTGGGACAGAAAAGGGAAAATTATGCTTAAATGCTTTCATATTTTTTTTACAGGGCTTTGAACCATAGAAGCTCTTTTGAAGCAAGCTTGTTTATTCCCAGAATCTGCCTAGCAAAGAGGGTCGACATCACAGTGTGATGTTGCTGGGAAGAGGCTAGGACAGTGGCAAACAATTCTGTATTGATAAGGGGGAGTTGTTTCTTTGACTCTTTTAGTGTCCCTGCTTATTAGTGGCTGGCACTTCTACTTCTTGGGAGGGAGAGGAAGGTTAGTTTTGACCAGGGTTAGGAAATGCACAGAAAGTGGCTCTATGGATGAATGGACTTGAGCTTCCTTTAAGCTTCTATAGCAGCAGGTGCCCAGAGGCTAGGGAATCTGGGACCACCTCTTGGCTTGTGGAGATGCCACATTTATGATGATTAAGTGGTATGATGTGGCTCGTTAAAGGTATTGATCTTGATCATTGTATCTCAATGTGGACTTGAGCCATGTGGGTGGTCAGGCATAACCTACACACTTTGTAAACACTTTGCATGGCATTCAAGGTTAATGCAATCGATTAATTTATTGTTGCTACAGGATATGGAAATGTGGAAGAGACCAGCTTTTGCATTGGGAGCAAATCAAGTTGAGGGGATTCATCTCTTCAGCAGAAGTGCTGACTGCTGTAAAGAGTGTAGACAGGCAGGAATAATGCAGTGCAGAGATGTGGCTCTTTCTAGTGGCTCTTTCTAGCCCAGGTACCGAATTAAGTCATGTTAGTCAGGAATTCATCTTGGTGCTTGTTTTGTTTTGTTTTGTTTTGTTTGTTTGTTTGCTTTTTGTTTGTTTGTTTTTGGAGTTTTTTGTTGTTTTGTTGTGTTAATGTTTTCTTTTATCTCTTTCTCTGTACATTTCTGGATGCACACAGATCTTTCCTAGACTGCATGTGGGGATCAGCTGGAAGGGAACTAGAGTTTACAACGGTTCTTGCTAAAAGTAGAGTGTGAGGAGGGATAGTCAAATGGTGTTGTCTGTGATCGGTCTTGGATTTTTTGATCTGTTACAGAATTTCCATTTCTTACTTGCCTTGCAACTCACAGTAGTTAAACTCATGCAGCAGCCTTTGGTGTCTGCTCACATGGTGTATTTCACAGCTGGACACTGTTCACTGCTGTGTTTTGCTCTT
Organism: Ramphastos sulfuratus; assembly: GCA_013399055.1. Taxonomy (NCBI): domain Eukaryota; kingdom Metazoa; phylum Chordata; class Aves; order Piciformes; family Ramphastidae; genus Ramphastos; species Ramphastos sulfuratus. Next base: position 428,842 of record WBNM01031664.1, on the reverse strand, counting down.
AGCTCTCCTTTCTTTTGCAGGGTGCTGGTTATGTTGCTGCTGTTGGCGATCCTTCAAACACAGTGGTGTAACATATCCCTATATCCCTCAAAATAACCATGCCTCAAGCTTTTTAGCTTTTTTGTGTGTGATGTGTTTTCTTGTTTTAAAGAATTATAGATCCAGCAAACTCAGCTTCATTTTTATGTGGTTAAAGCTGACCTAGCTTTGTTGCATCCAGATGTGTTTTTTATCTCCATGCTTTGAATACCAGAGGACCTGGATGGTCAGCTTAGCAGTTAGTAGGAATGTTGAATGGCAGAGAAGGGAACATAATCTATGGGGTATTTCATATTGGGCTTTCCCAGCTGGAGGGAATTGCTGCCCACTTAGTTCCTAAGGTGATTCAACAGGAGGCAGGTCCAGGAAGAGGCATGGGAGATACAGCTTTGCAGCTCCTGAGAAGAGACTCCCTGATGCTAGTAGGGCTGGGCCTGACAGGTCTATGCACAGGAGGAGCAAGTGAAGGTACTACTTCTGCTACTGTCATCAGAGGGCAGTTAAGGAAGCCAAGGGAATGAGTTTAACTGCAATAAAAAGAAATGTCCTTTTGAATTTCATGGTATTAACCCCAGGAGTTTGCTGCCAATAGTACAGAGATCAAACATTGCGTGAGATTAAATAAATCAACCTATAGTTGAGAAGGTTAAATTAGATAGGATTTTTAAAAAAGATTATGAACTCTCCTGGTTTAAAGCATAAGCCAACTGTTAACTGCCCAGGCTTAGTCAGAACTCTTCCCTCTGGGCAGATAATTGTGTAACTGCTTGTTACATGTTTTACACCTTCTTTTGAAGACTTGGACAGGCTATTGAACTGGCTTTGATCTGACAGAGCACTTCCTACAGGTGGATTAACTAGGCTATAAGGTTGTTTGGAACAAAGAGGCAGACCGTTGAAGATCTAGTACAGATATTTCATCTATGCTTGTCATCCCACAGGAATTGCCATTATAATTCCATTTCCAGTCTTGAGGATCCTTACACTTGCTCCAGGGGAAGAAGTCCCCAAGTGTCAGTGCCAGAGTCTGATGTGTAGTATGTGATTTCTGCATGGTTATTTGATATGCCATTTTACATGTTTCTTGCATGAAGAGATTGCAGCTTTTACAGAATATTTAAACCTAGGCTGTGTACAGATTACCTGCCTTGTTTCTCATGCAGCAACAAGAGAAATCTTAATTACTGTGCTAGTTCAAGGTCGAAGTCATCTCTTTTTTTGTAAAATTCAATATGGACATCAGGATGAATGATGAGTCAGGTCCTGAATGTAGAATGTCTTTCTTCACTTGAACTGGATGGGCATGAGATGGTGCATGTAAATAACTTGAAAGAGTTATAATTGACTGCATGGGCTGATGAGAAATGTAAGGTATTGTTGAGCTGTAAACACTGAGTATTGATCTGAACAGCTGCAAAGGTCACTGATAAGTTAGTTGGCAGAATGGGTAAAGCTGGCATTGTGTGTATCTGAGATGAGTCAGTCACTTGCCCACTTGCCTTATGGCTAAAAACGATTAAAAATGGGTGTATATCAATAATGACACCACAATGGTTTTAAACATCTGCTTCCTTGAGTACTTTGTCATTACCACTGCAGACCTTGAAAGAGAGAATAACCACTGAATGATGCTGAAGAACCACCCTTGAAATGGGCCACTGCAGAGTGACTTCCTACAAGGCTCATTTGTTCCCATCACCTAAGATTAATTTATGAATGAAAATTTTTAATCTCTGGCAATTGTTGTGGGTTTTTTTTTGTTTGTCTTCTCACTGTGGCTTTGGATGGGCTAATCTAGAATAGAAGAATGGTAAGGTTGGAAGGGGCCCCAAGGATCATCTAGTTCCAACCCCCTGCCATAGGCAGAGACACCTCCCACTAGTACAGGTCACTGAGGGCCTCATCCAGCCTTGGTCCTCCCTCCAGAGAGGGAGGATCCACAACCTCCCTGGGCAACCTGTGCCAGTGTCTCACCACCCTCACTGGAAAGAACTTCCTCCAGTCTAAATCTCCCCTCTGCCTCTTGTCCTGTCATTGCCAGACCTTGTAAATAGTCCCTCCCCAGCCTTCCTGTAGGCCCTCTTCAGATACTGGAAGGCTACTATAAGGTCTAAGGCTACTATAAGGTCTAAGATCTAACCCCTTTGTAATCATGTCAGTCTATCTCTTGTAACCACATCCCAAGGTAAGGAATTGAACTGGATAAACCAGAGATTGGATTTGGATCAGAATCTCTGGGTTCGTATTCTTTCCTCATCTCTTTCAAGTTGGTTGTGGTAGAAGAACATGGTAGGGGAATGAATTAATCCTGGTTTTACAACCTTTTAGCTAAGTCATTAGAATTTTACTTGGAGCAAACCTTGAACAGTTATGGCTCCCTGTAGGACTAGAGCTCTAAAATCCTGCTTTAAAAGGATGAAGAGCAACTTTTTAAATCCTTATACCTTGAGATTTCAGTTGAGTTCTTTGCCAGCCATAGTTGAAGCACTGATGTATTCAAGAGGGAGATCACATCTGACCTGCTTTGATTTTCATTCCCTGGGCAAGCCTTCCCTCCCCAGTACTCTTATGGCCGTGATTGCCTTTGAAAAGGGTAGCCAAGAGACCGCTTTTTGGATTCCTCTGAAGCTGCAGGTAGCCACATGAAAGCCTGCTGCTGCTGTGTGTATCTCTTCAGTTCGTGTCAACACATAGGAAGTAAAACTAAGTAAAGCAGGGTTTTCATCCTTGTATTTGAGAGCGAGTGTCTTTGAAACGTGCCTCAGGGGCAGATAAACATAGAGTAGAATGTGATGATGTGAACAGAAAATACCAGTAAGAAAGTTCAGCCAGTAGCTTAAACACAGCCTTCCTTGCTTTGTATCTCTGCTGCTGTTAATTCAAACTTAAGCTGTATGTCAGTGGGCAAATAAACCCACTTCCAAAATAGCACATCTCCAGAAGACTAATAGTTTCCTTAGGATTCTAAATTATACTTCACAGCAGTTTTATTAGTGTTTCACAAGCCTTGAAATGCTTCTTTTATTGCCTGCAGAAGTACTGAAAGCATTCATCAGAGCCCTTAATGGAAGACATGGAGGCCTTTAGAGCTAATCCCAGTCTGTTTGCTTTTGGTATTTGACAGCGCAGATATTTTTAATATCTAGCCCAGGGTGAGCATGTAAGCACCTCCAAAGCATCGCCTGTGTCTAGACATGCTTTTATCGGCGATTCATTCTCTGTAGCTGAGCAGAAGGCAGTGTAATTTATGGATCCTAAAATGGGGAGTTGGCAGCACGGTGATGTCTCCTAACTGAAGGCATCTAGTGTGTGAGGGGTGTTGGTGCACAAGCAGCTGGAGGGAAGAGCTGCCTGCCATCCTCTGGATCTGCTGGTGTTTTGAGGGCTCTGTATCAAGTGACCCATGACTGTTGGCAGAGCGGGGATAAAGCAACATTTCCAGCTTACAACTTGTATATAACAGCCTACATAAATTCTGATGTTTAGCACTGACATTATTACAGAGATGCAGAAATCACTAAGGATTTTCTTAGTCAGAATTCCAATGCAGTTTTGATGCTGGTGAAAATGAGGGGAGCACAGTTGTAAACTGGTTATTTCTTACGTAATCTGGAGACAGCAGTCTTGTTAGAAAGGGAGAGGAAATCTTTGTCTGCTGTAACTTTGTCATGTTTAAGAGCAGCAAACTCCAGATAAAAAACGAAATAGTATTAAAGCTGCACTTCCTACACACAGAAGGGCTGGTGCAGCATTTTATCTCCTCCTGCTCCCTTTCTCTGCTTTCTAGCAGAGCTCCCTGGTGATCCTTGACAGGGATTCCTGCCTTACCTACTACTCTTCAGCGTTTGCATGGCTGTAGCTCAGACTGCTGTTGTAGGGCAGAACTGTCTTGGTTTCAGTTATGTTGGGAAGTGTTTTAACCACAAGGCCCACTATGATTTGCCATAATCAGTTAAAACAGTTGTATGTATTGAGCCTTGAGGATGTTAGCACTTTCTATGGGGATGAAGAAGAGCAAAACTTTGATGGAGCCAGTGTGAGATTAGCCTGGAAAACTGCTGAAAATGGAGTGATGGTCTGTGGGTGAGAAGGAAGGTGTGCCTGACTGCTACTCGCTCTTACTGCTAATAGTGTAGAACCACTGTAAATCATGAGCTGTGATGCAATTAATTATTCAGAGCTGTGCTACACTCTTTGAGAAATGGTTTAATCTGCCTGTGTTACACTTCCCCTAGCTGACGGAGGTGTTTAATTGCAGAGATCAGGTTTGTGATTATTTAGTTTCCCTCTTTGTGCACCAAAGCATATGACAGGCAGACATGAGCTGTTTTTTTGAAGCTGTGCTTCGCAGCCCTGGGATCAGACTGTGGTAATGAGCGAGGGAGGAAATTCTTGGAGCATAAAATAGTAACTAAGTGTCAGAGAATGCCTGCAAAATGCTATAGTACAGAGCTGCTCGAATGGCAAGGATCTGATCCAGGTCTAGGCTCTTAAGTAAACTTGGTCCAGACTTGGTCTACTGAATTCCAGTGGGATACACTAATATATATATTAAAAAAAAAAAAAAAAAAAGCAAAAAAACCCAGCAATGTTTGTGTGTATTTCTTGTGATACTTTCTCAATCTCCTGGGGAGCTGGTTCAAAATATTTTGAGTTTTCTGGCTAAGAAAAGAGAAAAACAGCTCCTTTAGATCATTTCTGAGAAAGGTGCATCTGGGGCAGACTGATGGGGGATGATTAACCAGTTAGAGTCCTGCTTGCTTTTTCCCATCTGTGTTTCCTTTGATTCCACTTGTGTATGTATGGTTTGTTTGATTGCCAGAGAGAAGTTAGGCATGTAAAAGAGGAAAAAAAAAATCAAACAAATTAATTTGAAGCTTTAGGCTGAGTGGGAATTCCAGGGACCAAGACTGTGTCAGGTTTATGGATTTCTTAATTACAGGCTCACTCTAGTGCTCTAAACAAGTCCCACACAATCCTAGGGTGACCAAATGAGTCGATAACTCTGAGCTCAGTGAGCTTTGAAAGGGTTGTATGAATCAAGTGTTGCACTGATATTTACAGACAGCAGCAGCCCAGACCTTCCCAATGAGATGGAGTGTGACAAGGTACAAACTGGTCACTGAGTCAGCCTTGCGTTATCTAGGGCCTCAGTTCCCATCCATCCGCTGGCAGGAATTTGAGGGAGGGAAATGAAAAGAACATTCTGGTTGCCGGCTTTGTCTGTCGAGGGGTTTTCCTGCATTGTGAAGAAACTTAATTAGAAGGCATTGGAAAACTCCAAAGGTGTTGATTTATTTCCTTTTTGAATAATAACTTGGTACAAGTGAATGTTTGCAAGGAAGAGAGCTGGAGCTGTCAGAATAAGCAGAGGATATTGTTTCAGGCTGTATTTATTTTCACAGAGTGGTTTTTAGTCAACGAGTATGCTACATGGAGATGAATAGCCTACTCTCTACTCTTCAAATACCCTTTCCTGTTTGGGATTCTTCTTTAGGCTGCTTATTGGTGCTTCCTGGAAAGTTGGTGCCTCTTCTGGAGAACCAGAAGGAGGAACCAGTTGTGTTTGTTTCCTCGAAAGCACCTACTCCCTGAAAAGCAGTATTGAAGTGGATGAATCAACATTAGCATGTTCCTTTGTAGTTTGTGATTGCCAGCTAAGCCCTTGCCAAGGGGGAAGCAGTGTGCTTTTATACTCTGTCACAAGCAGTGCTTTGTACATGAGCAGGAGAATGTGTTGCATCCATGGGGTGTCCTAGGCATGGGTCAGTCCTCAGGGTTTTCTCTTGCACTTTGTTACCACAGAGGTCTTGTGCTTAGAGGGGGAGAGGACTAGGATGCGAAGGGCCCTTGCTTGCTTTCTTCCCTGTATGCTTGTGATTACAGTGCTTGGCTAAGTCTGTGTCAGGGGCCTGACAGTGCAGTGATTAAATCTTTGAAAAGTGGCACCCATACACTCAATGAAGGAATGTCTTAGTTGAGAGCAGAAGTTCCAGATAAGAGGGGATGATTTTGATGTGGGCGATGCTGGAGGGTACAGTTTGGCAGGTTGCGAGGGTTGGCTGAAGCACAAAGGCCCGGTTGAGTGTAGCAAGTGCCAGGCTTGGCGTAATGTGTGACTTTCATCTGTGGACAGTCAAGAAACTTCGAGGCTTTCTGGTGACTTGTACTTGCACTGTCAGATCTGTCAGTGCTTTCTGTGATGCTGTTCCCTCCATAACCTGGAAACTTTCAACCCTTAACCCATAACCAGATCTGAGAATAAGCACAGTTAAGTGATTTAGCATCTGAGCATATTTCATACCATACCCCATCTGTAGTAGCTAAAGACTTTCTAATCTCAAACTGATTTTCCTCTTCTTGCAGTACGACAAAAGATAGAGCTGTCCTTTTGTGCCTTCAGCCTGACTGAGCTAAGCCATCTGCTTTCCTGCTGGGAAGAAATGTTAAGAATAAGAGGCCTTTTTTTACCCATAGGCAAATATTTCCCTTTCTCATCCAAATTATAGTCTTCAACAGATTAAGCATCTGTTGTGTAGTGTCTCACTGAAAGCAGGAGTCATCATGAACAACTTCAGTGACAAACTGGTGTGAATTTTTAGGAATAGTCAGTTCTAGCTGCAGGAAAGTGTTTTGGTTATGACCACTTTGTTGTGTTTGGCAGGGAGTTCTTGTCAACCTTTCCTTTCTTCTGGACAGATAGGAAGAGTACCTCTGGGCCCTAGTATGATGCAGGCTGAGTGTTAAGAGTATTGCTGGATGTTCTATGTTTAGCTTCAAGATGTTCTTTGTATTTGCACCCTCTTCGAATATTGTCTCTTCAGGAAGGTAACTTTTCTGACAGGGGAGTAATAATCACTGGGTCCAACTGCTAATGCTTTATTTTCTTCTGCAGAAAGAAATTCAAGCCATGAGTCAGTGCCATCACCCCAACATTGTATCTTACTACACATCGTTTGTGGTGAAGGATGAGCTTTGGCTGGTGATGAAGTTACTTAGTGGAGGTGAGTGGTCCAATTTCTTTACCCTAAAAGGCAAAGTAAAAAATCTACCTTCCTGCAATACCCTTTCCCTTGTTTACCTCCAAAGCTTGCCACTTGTCAATTAAGACATTTCACGGAATCATAGAATTGTTTTGGTTTGAAAAACCTGTAAGATCGTTGACTCCAACCATAAGCCTAACACTGCCAAGTCCACCACTCAGCCGTGTACATGCCTTTTTAATATTTTCAGGGATGGTGACTCCACCATTTCTGGTACATTTCTCACACTATTGCCGATACAAGCCTGGTGCTGTTGGCCTTCTTGGCCAACTGGGCACGCTGCTGGCTCATATTCAGCCAGCTGTCAACCAGCACTCCCAGGTCCTTTTTTGCTAGGTGACTTTCCAGCCACTCTGCCAGAAGCCCGTAGCTTTGCCAAGGGTTGTTGTGACCCAGGTGCAGGACCTGGCACTTGGCATTGTTGAACATCCCACTGGTCTCATCCTATTGATCCAGCCTGGCCAGATCCCTTTGCAGAGCCTTTCTACCCTCAAGCAGATCAACACTGCCATGCAACTTAGCATTGTCTGCAAACTTACTGAGGTTGTCCAGATCATTGATTAAGGTACTAGACAGAGCTGGCTCGAATATTGAACCTGGGGAATACCACTTGTGACTGGCCACTGACTGGGTTCATCTTCGTTCAGCACCACTCCTTGGACTTTGCCATCTAGACATTCTTCTTACCCAGTGAGGTGTAAGCCTGTCCAAGCCACGAGTAGCCAGTTTCTCCTGGAGAATATTGTGAGAAATGCTGTCAAGAGCTTTAAAGTCTAAGCAGAAAACATCACAGCCTTTCCCTCATCCAATAAGCAGGTCACCTTGTGAAAGGAGGTGATCAGGTTAGTCATGCAGGACCTGCCATTCATAAACCTGTGATGAATGGGCCTGACTGCCTGGTTGTCCTGCATGTGCTGCATAATAGCACTTAAGATGACTTGCTTCATGACCTTCCCTAGCACAGTGCTCAGACTGACCGGCTTGACTGTTCCTCCTTACAGCTATTCTTGTAGACTAGCATCACTTTTGCTAACCTTCAGTCAACTGGAACCTCCCCTCTTAGCCAAAACTGCTGGTAAACAATTGAAAGTGACTTGGTGAGCAGCTCTGCCAGCTCCCTCCGTACTCTTTGGTGGTTCCCATCCGGCCCCATAGACTTGAGTGTATTTAAGTGATGCAGTGCATTGCCAACCATCTCCTCTTGGATTATGGGGGGGTTTCTTCTGTGCCCTGTTGCTGTCTTCCAGCTCAAGAAACTGGGTAAATATTAATATTTCAAATAAATGTTTGAATAACACTATTTAACCTCAACCTACTCAGCTCAGAAATAGCTTCTCATGTTGTATACACCAATAGTAACACTTCACTACATGACTGTGCTATTTTTTCCCCTCCTCCTATTTTGTATATTTAATAGTATTTCAGGGGGTTATTCCGTAGGTGTTTGCTGAATGACTCACTTGAGTATTTGAAAACCGGAGCATATGACTTCAGACATGAGAAGGGGAACATGTCAATTCTCTAGGAGTTGAAACCATCCTAAACTTCTAGAAAAGGAACCTTGCTGTGAAGTGATGTGTCTGAAATGGTGCTGTTTGGATCATATTAACAAGAGTTTCTTCATCTAGCTCTGTTAAGCCCAGGCTAAGGTTCTGAACTGGAGAAATGTGCGACAACCTCCACGGAGCCCAACCACTTCCAGTAGCTTTATTGTGAGAATTGCAGCTTCTCTGTCAAGGATGCTTCCTTGACCTTTTTCCCAGTTACAGCTTGGAGGTCTGCATGGTGCTGAAGGCTTACTGGTAATAACTATTCTGTGGATCTTAACTCATTTACTTGTTGATTCCCCTTGTGAGGAAATTTAAGTTACCGATATTTTGTGCAGAGCTACTCCTACAATGTCAGTGTATGGCTTTAAAAGGGAGGAGAACAGCTCCATTTGTCTAATGGCAGTCTTCAGCTTGGAGTGCTTTACCCTCTTGTTCTACTTGACAAAACAACTGGGAATTCTCAGAGCAATTTCAAATTATAGCTTAGTTAACACAGAGCCAGGAAAACTTCCTCTTTCTGGATTTATTCTCTCAGACACTGGAGACACCTTGGTTTTGATTTTTTTTTTTTTTTCGAGAGAGGGAGTTTGAAAACCTCTTATCTGTTACACTCAATTTGATGTCATAATGTGTTCCAGGATCTCTGTTTTAAGCTACATTTGAGAGAAGAAATGGATTTAAGTTCTGGATGCTAACACAGGATTGTTGCTAAATCTTAAGCCTGTCTTCAGGAAGAATTTGATTTTCCTGGCACCCTAGTGAAAAGGAATTGAAAGCTGAAAAAAACCAACCCTGTTTTCTTGCATTATAAAAAAAACCAAAACCCAAATCGCTTCTTGGCTTCTCTGTTCTTGGCTTTATACCAAAGTATGTAATGTGCCAGAAGATGATGTAGAAAAATCTGGCTAAACCTGCTGGCTTTTTCCACAGGAGCTCAAGGGTGACCATAAGACATGAGTCTTTGAAGATCATCTGTAAAGAATTTTAGCAGTTCTCTTGGGGACAATCAAATTTCATGCCAACTTAAGTCTATCTTAAAGGGTTTTTAATGGCTCATGTGTCATTAAGCAATACCCTCTCTTTTCTTGGAGGTAACAGGTCATTAAAGATATGAGGGCTGATTGTGTGTGGAAAAGAATCTCTACCAACTTAGTGCAAGTCGTTTTGCTCTGTGTATAAAAAGTGTATCCGTGGGAAGATGTCCACAGCATGAGGAAATGTCATTTCAGGGATTCAGGAGAGGCAGCAGCAGTGTTCTTGGCTTTTTCCAGCAAAGTACTCAACCCCTTCAGAGAAAATGCACAGCTGATTTAGCCAGCATTTTCACAGTCATTTTCTGTCAGAATCAAGTCAGGATTAGGCTCATCCTTGAACCTCCAAATGTTCTTTCTCTTTGTCCTCACGTTTTCAGTGTAAAGTTGGGGGGAAAAAAAAATCAAACTTTATGGACCATCTTTGAATCATTGGGACACTGTAAATGTAAAGACCACACTGGAAAACTTCTGGAAAAATAATCATTGCCTCAGTAACAGCCACTGGGTGGTGTGAATGATGATCTGCTTCTCATTGAATATTCACTTTGAATGAGCTTCTATGTTATAGAGTCTGATAATTGATCTTTGTGCAGCTCTGGCATCAAGTGAGGTACTTCCAGTAAAGTAGTGCTATGAAATCTGAATACTGCTTACTTTGCTGTGAATGTTGAAGACTAGGGTCATACAATAAAAGAGGGACTAATGGCAGTGTAACTCCTCCAACATTTCTGTGAGTTAGTGTTAAATTTTATCACTTAAAACAAGTCATTTGGAGGCTGGGGGAATTGCTGAAATGGAAAGACTTTGGGAATGACCTGTCACTACTTTTTATACACGAGGCTACCTTGAGAGGTAGCTTTGAGCTGTTTTCATTTTATACTTTTTTCGTGGCTGTACTTCAGAAATCTGATTTTAGATTTTGTAGGCAAATTCCACAGGACAATCTTGAGGATGAGGGAAGAAACTTGTGTATTGAAGGCTTCTGACCAAAGAGCTTTTTCATTCACTTTTAATGAGACTGTTTCCATCTGGTTTTAGGCTGAGTGATTTATGTAACAAGAGACACTTAAAAAAACCGCTTATCCGTCCTTTCAGCTTACTTTTGAATGGTAGTAAAGTGGCTACTTTCATGCTCATCTGATGTCCAGTGGGAAAAATAATGTTCTGAATTTCTCAAGAGGAAAAATCTTTGGGCTGTTTTTATAAACTAGGAAGGAAGACAAAAACCCCAAAACCCCAACAAAGCAAAAAAAAAACCCTCACAACAAATAAACAGTGAATCCCCAAAGCAACACAAAACAATACCAACCAGGGTGCAGCCTAACTCTTCCATTTCATCTAATTAATCACTCAATCACAGAATGGTGGCAGTTGGAAGGGACCTCTAGGGATCATCTAGGCCAAGCCTGCTGCTAAAATAGGGTGATTCATAGCGAGTTGCACAGAATGGCATCCAGGTAGGTTTGGAATTCTACAAGAAGGAGACTCCACAACTTGGCTCTGTCACCCCTAAAGTAACAAAATTTTTTCTTTATGAGGTTTTTCCCATCTGGAGAGCATGAACTGAGATTTGTGCATCCTAAGAAGCACACAGGAAATCTCTTTTGATGTTCATTCTGTATCCTATTGTGACTTTCATAGCTGAGAATTTCTTCTGGGTAAAAGTTCAGAATCTTACTGCTTCTCTTCCATCAGTGTCAGTCTATGCTGGTAAGTGTTTTCAGGCTGAAACCAGTTTTAATTTCAGCCTAATTACACTGACCCTGTTTGATAAACAGCCTGCAAGACAAACCAGTCTGTAATGCAAGCCTGTTGTTGTTGTAAGTGCAGTTTAATTTATTTTCTGGCTGCAATAATTTTGTTGAAATCTCAACTTAGTCACATATGCAAGTATTTTAGAAATGTCTCTAAGGGAAACTACTCAAAATCTATGAAGCATTATTGTCTGATAACAGCATTGTGCTCTTCTGAACAGCCAGCGGGTGCGCTTAAAGGTAGTTTAATTGCCTGATTGACATTATCACTGAAATTGAATTATTTGTCTCTGCTTTGTAAGTAATGTGTTGGAAGATCCCATTTTCCATCTTTTAAAGTCAGCAGCAAGGAGGTGATGCACAGGTGAGCTTTTGGGGAGTAGCATGTAAAACTGCTAACCTGAGCAGAGCCAAGTCAGCCAGGCTGGCTGAAGTTACTACTGAAAGTAGTTTGAGCATGCAGATTTGACACCAAAGCAGATGCAGAGCATAGTTGTTGCTGATGACAGAAATGTGGCTGTGGTGATAGCAGGGTGGTAGTGACAAGAGGTGCCAGTGTGTCCAGTTACCCTGACACTCTCTTTCAGATCTGGTCATGTGTGACTGAGTCCACTTTGCAAAGTGTCTGCTGTTCCTCTTCCCTTCAGTAAAAAATTCAGACCCTTTCCTCCAATGATGAAACTGTTTTGAGGGATCTAAGCTTAGCAATGTCAACTTGGCACCCTGGCATTTGGTCCAGTGTTACTCCAAACTAAACTCCAATGGCTATTTCTAGACAGCTGTTGACCTCCTCTTTGCCTCACTGGCATTCTCTTGTTGTGAATTTTACTCATGCCTTTTTAAAACCATCTAAAGCCTAGTCCTGCTCTCTAACTCCCATGGCTTTTTAGAAGGAAGAAGAGCAGTTACCCTTTTGTTCTTGTCTTTTTCTGATTGTGACCTGTCTGCTCCTCCAAATTCTTGCTGGTTTTAACAAGAGCTCTCATTTCACAGATGACCCAAGGCTGTGACTAACTCTACAGAACTTGTATCGAACAGTCATCTGCAGTGGCTTGCTCCATCATCCAACAATTTTTACTGTCCTAGCCTACAGCAGATGACATCTTAAAATATTTTAAAACTGTAAATCCTTTAAATATTGAAACACTTCCAGATAGGACTCTCAGATCTTCTGCTTTCTGGAAGGCTCCTAATTAGATCCCCTGAGCAGATTACTCTTTTGAAATAGTTAAGCCTTTTATTTTCCAAAAAATTTTGAGATTATCTAATCAGCTTCTTATTTCAACCTTTGATTATCTGATGAAGTGTTTGATGAGCATTTCAGCAAGCCAGACCCAAAGAGAGGTATGGCAGATTTTAGGTCTCACTAGGGAGATGGGACATCGTGTTCTAATTCTGCCATGTTAATCTCTGATCTGGCCACTCCTAATTCCAGCAGTGAGTTATGATCAAAGTGTAAGCCACAGGTTCTCAGAAATCCTTGGGTTTCTGTTGAATTATTTTGTTAAAGAGCTACACTATTCTGGGTCCATCTGGAGGGTTTTTAATTTTGTTTGTAGAGACAGAATTTCCAATAATTAAGGATGGGTTAAGTAAGAAGCAGGAGATGGTAGGGACTGCATGTGGTTGCAGAACACGATGTAGATACATTGCCACTCCTAGCTGCAACAGGAAAAGCATGAAAAAATAAATAGTTTTTGGATTTTCTCCTATAAATGTGCCAGTCTCAGCTGCAGCGGACTGGTTTGCCCCTTTTATTGTATTATTTTGCCTCCTGCCTCAATCTCTTACACATCCGTGCAAGTGCTCTAGAGGGAATGAGGCAAGAAGTGGAATTTTCCCTAACTCTCCCTCTGTGCTAAGGTGTTTAACCAGGATTAGGAAACAAATTCAAATCCAGAAACCCCAGCAATCTACTTAGTTATCTTTTCCTTTGTGTATAACTTGGTCTGTCTTTCAGTGCTCTTGCTGTATCTGTGTTCTTCAGCCCCAGAAGTGCTGAATGCAAGCAGCTGTTTCTTTTTCTTTTGCATTTTCTTCCCCTTTTTGTCAGAGGCTGACAAGATGCAGATTTAATTCTTGGCTCTGATGACAATCAAGCTCACGGAAACTGCTGGCTTCTGCTGAGATGCCTTAGAAACAGCAGCGAATCCTGCCAACTTCTTTTTCTCAAAGATGCAGCATGTTCAGCATTAGTGTCCTCTAGGTTTAGGGCAGATTGTGATTCTCTTAAAATTGTCCAGGGATCTCCAGCACTGTTTTCCAGCCTATTTCTGCCAGGCCTCTAAATGACAAACCGATGCAGGTACTGTTACCTGACTTTTTAAAAAGTTACTTATTTTTGGGTTGGAAATTAACTGGGATTATTAAACTTACTTGTTCTGCTTGCCAGACAAATTTAAAGGAAGGATTTTCTTTGCATTTACCTTGTCCTATATCTTTATCCTGTCACTTAAGTTACAGGATAACGTTTAAGATGTGGTTCCCACAGCAACTAGCTCTGCTGTACATGCCTCTGGGGGCATGTAAAACTCCTGGCATTATAGTTCTGCATTTATCTGTAATCTTCCAAACTCTCCCCTCTGCTCAGGTTTTCATAACCTTCTCTGCCTCAGCCCCATGCGCTGAAGCATTAAGCTGTGTGACTGACATCACATGGCTTTTGTTCCTCTGCTGAGGAGGAACATGAGGAGCAGGCTTCCTACACGGAGTGCCGATGTAGGTGAGGTCAAAGAAACGTGCTCTGGATTTGGAACAGGAATCGCTGATGTTTGCGGTGGCTTGCTGTTGAAAGTGAACCGGTGGAACAATTAGGACTTCTTGCCTCAAGGGTGCGATTACACAAAAGTTTTCTTCAGCAGCAAAGCTGGTTTAAGAAGTTCCTGGCTGTTTGGTCTCCACCCTGCCTGGAAGACTGGATTACCAACTAGTGCAGTGATCTCACAGTATAGCTTCGTGAGCAAATGCATTGGCACAATGGGGAGGTGCTGAACCATGGAAGTCTTTAAGCTCATTTTGCTGCCAAAGAAAACAATCGAGTAGCACATAGTACAGGGTGTTGAAGGAGACAGCTTTACTGAGTATGTTTGGGGTGCAAGAAAGGACTGCATTTGATAGGTCTGAAGACATTCCATTGCAAATAGTCTGCCCGATGTCAATATACAAAATCTGAATGTCCCTCTCTCACAAATTCAAAGTATCGCTTTGCTCGTGGATTTCTTGTGTTTTTATAGAACAGGGAGTAGTGGCTTTAAAGTGAAAGAGAGTAGATTTAGATTACGTATAAGGGCAAAATTCTTTACTATGAAGGTGGTGAGACACTGGAACAGGTTGACCAGAGAAGCTGTGGATGCCTCATCCTTGGGAAGTATTCAAAGCTAGTTTGGATGGAGCTTTGAGCAACCTGTTCTAGTGGAAAGTGTTCCTGCCCATGGCAAATGTGTTGGAACTAGATGATCTTTAAGGTATCTTCCAACCTGAACCATTCTGAGATGCTGTAATTCATTGCTCGTATATTGCTGTTGTGAGTGCTTCTGGAAAACTTGGAATTGGCTTCGTGCCGAACTGGTTCTTCTCTAGCCAAGCCAATATGCAAAAGGCCAGTGGTGGGGCTTCCTGCCCTTCACTTCTGGGAGGCAGTGGGAAGCAAAATGTCTGTTCTGCTTGTGCAGACAGACCTAAGTCTGCTGCAGAGCTGTTGGGATAATAAGGACTCCAGAAAAAGTTTCTCACTCATGTAGTTGTCTTTGACCTGCAGTGCTCACAGGTTGGGTTTTATCAGGTGAGAGTAGATCTATGTGCAGCTAGTTTCTGGTGACTTCCACTGTCCCTAGGAGTTACTACTGCATTAGTAACTTTCAGAGCAGACTAGGAGGCTTGTAAGTTTGAGCAGAAAAACCACTTGACTTGCAATTGCTGAACACATTGCACCAAGAGATGGTGCTTTACTAAGTAGGCGTCCTCTCCTTTTGGTGTTCTTTTGGGCTTTGAGATCAGTTGTTCCTCACCAGATTTCTTTACGCTTCCTCATTAATGACAGCATTATTTATATTTGCATTTAGGCTCCAGTTCTGGCTCTTTCTGTCTTGTTTTGTCTTTTCCGGATACGTTTCACCTTCTGGGCTTGGGAAGAGCTTGGTTAGCCTCAGCCAAAATTTCTCTCACTTGAGGCTGACCCTCCTGTTCTGTGAGTCTGTAGCTTCTACTTGTGCATTTCTATTGAGAAAATTCATGAGGGAACTGTTGCTATCAAACCTAGTGCCATGTATAACACACACCCATGTACTTCACAGCATTATATAAAATAGTTTTGTTCTAAGGAGGAGCCAAAGATACTAATCTTTTTTTTTGTTTGTTTTGTTTTGTTTTTTATTTGTAAAAAGACACTGCAATGGATTTTTACAATGTTGTTCTCTTAAGTCCTGTAACTGTTTTCTAATACAGAGCAGGATGCCTTATTTTCAGTGTGAATCTCATCTGCCACTAGATTATGGGAGACTTTTGTTTTGCACAGTGAGATTGAACAGTTTGCACATGGAGCACAAATCCCTGTTGAAACTCTGTTGAAGCAGAGCATCCAACTATGTTCAGATGCACTCTCACTTCTCCAGTTACACTTCAGCTGATTTGGAAGCTGGCTCAGAAGCTGGCAGTATCTGGAATCATGCTGGTGTTTTGAAACACTGTTATTGGCTTGTAAAGCACATGCTGTTGTGTGGATGGGATCTTGGTTCCAGTTCAGCTGAATTAGTTTCTAGCAGTTGGATTTGGAACAGGCCTCTTTGTTCAAAATGGTCATTTTTTCCCTTAGTAGATCAGAGTCCTATCCTTAGCCTAATCTGTTTGTAATGCCCTTGGTGTGAGAAAATTTGTCTACCTCTGAAGGCAGCAGAGATCTTAACCCAGTAAGTAAGTCACATGCCTGAGAACTCTGCAAACAACTCTGCATTGAACTGATCAGGCTGATGCTGGATCACATCTCTGTCTTCTAGCAGAAAGCATTATCCTCCACAGAAAATTCCCCTGACTTCTGCTTTCAGAGTAGCTTCACACTTAGCTGTGGGTCTCTGCTTGGGGATGTGGATGTTCAGTTGCTCTGTGTCAGGCTTCCTGAGCTGGAATACCAGAAAATTTTGAAGGTGTCATGGAGCAGTGCATGGAAATTGTGGCGTGGCTTTGTTCTTCATATTCTGTGGTGCTGTTCTTTTGAGTCAGGAGTCAGTACCAGCTTGAAAATGTACTGATCTGTGAGGTGTAAGAATCACAACTTTTGTTGTGCTGTGGTGCCAGTAGAAAAACTTTTTTTCCCCTTTGCAGACAAAGTAGGCATGATCCAAATAAGGCTTTCTTTGACACAGGTGGATCTTGAGTTGCTTTTCTGCTTTTTCATGAACTAGGAGTTTTGCTGATAGCCTTTTTGCTGTGCTTTCTGTAGAAGACAGGCAAATTCCTCTGCTTGTTCAGCATCTCAATGTGAAAGTTAGTTTTAAAAAAATGTGCTTAAAAAGTGGCAGGCTGGGCTGGGAGCGGATAGAGTAAGGGTGTGAATTGGCCCTTTCACAACGGAGGCTGGCTCTGTGCCTGCCTTCTTGTCTGTCTAACTCACACCCCCTTTTCTGGGTTAAATAAAACCTCTAACTTGGCTAAATACAGGATTTTTGACCAAATGAATTTGAGCACCATATGATCTGCCTCCTCATGTTCCCTGAGCCCTTTGCAGGAGAAGGAAAATGTTTGTGAACAAAGTCTGCTAACAGAGTTGTGGGTGGAAAGAGGACAAAATGAGTACGTGAAGAACCACATATTTTCACTGGACTTTTAAAACAAGTGACAGTTTCTTTTCCAGATAAAGACACATTTGAGAGGAAAAACCTGAACAGTGGAAGTTGAGGTTTTTTGGTGTTCTTTTCTTTTTTTTTTTTTTTCACAAAAATTCTTGTCCAAAGTTAGAAGCATTGAGGTTTGTAAGCATGTACTTTTTAAGGTATGAATACGTGACAGGATGAACCCCAGGTTAAGTCCTGATGGCACAACAGAGGATCCTTTTCTCAGACACTAGAACCTAAAGATGAGATTTCAGTGAAGGAGAACACACTCTGTCACCGGGGGTTTCACAGTTTCCTTCAATAGAGATAATCTTGCTCCCTTGTAGGAAGTCCAGTGTATGTCAAATCATCCTGAGCTTTGGCTGGGTGAAACCTTTGGCTAGCTGAGGCCCATGTCAGAACTCACCCAAGGTGAGTCTGTTCCTGTGTTTGGATAGGGTAATGGAAGGCTGAACACTGCTAAGAGTGTTCTTGCATAAAGTGCTGGCAGGTTGTTGTTGCTCAGCTTCTCTTTTTTTTCCTCCATTTTCCTTGCATTTTCTTCCTATTTCATTAGTGTCTACTATGTTAAGATTATGCCTGTTCCTCCTCATTTACAAATGCATTCTCCGTCCTTCTCTCCTTCTTACCCTCTTCCTCGTAATTGGTTTTGAAGCTCATCTCTTCAGGTCTTCTGCTCACTGCCAATCAAACAGCTTATTCTTTCTCCTCTCAGTTTATTTTTTTGGTGGATTCAATAGGTGACTTGGTGTACAATGTGAGGACTGATGCCGCTGGGCCAGCGTGCAGCTCACCAGAGTGGGCAACAGTGTGTCCAAACTGCAGCATGCTGTTAGATGAACTCAGAACATACTATTTCCCACAAAGTAAGGGACACTGTACACCCATCTAAGTGTTTCCTGTGCAGTTTGAATTGTGCAAAATGAACCTTTCCACATGGTGTTTGTATTCAAACCTTGCAGCCTCTTTGCTTTCAAGTGAGAATCCAAAAGTAAAATACTTTGCTAAGTAAAAGCCTATCTGCTTTATTTTCACAGTATCACAGTATAAGCAAGGTTGGAAATAAAAAAAAGTAGTTAACAAAAGACATTGTGAAGGGGGAAGGGGTTTCTGACAACCTGAACCTGAAAGATGAAAAAAGGAAAAAAATCCCCAAACCACACCCAAACCCTCCATTGTGTTTTTCTGTTTGCTTCACAGATTTACAAGATGTAAATTAGTTGTAATTTCTCCACTCACCAAATTTAATGAAAGGAAATTTATCAGGTTTTATGGGTTTTCAGTTACCAAAAGTGACTTTTTTTTTTTTTTTTTTAAATTAGTTAAAGAGAACAAACTCTTAACTTAGCAGTTCCAAATTACCTGAGTTAGTACTGAGATGTTCTTTCCCTGTAGGCTTACTGTTAAAAAACATACAGCTGGATCTGGTGCTTTGCTGTTGTGCCTGCTTCTCTTATTCTTCAAGAACTTCCCCATACTGCTGACAATGCTTTGTGCTCATAGCTGTAAAAGTCCTACTAGCTGACTGTCCAGTCAATAAACCATTGAAACCCAAGTTTGAGGGGGCTAAGTGGCACAGGGCTGGAAAACCAGCTTAGATTTCCCATAGTGGAGCAATAAAAACACAATTCTGAGAAGCCTGTCTTCAGGCCAGATGCAAATACAAAGAAGACAGTACCCAATAGATCATGAAAACAGGACCTTGCACAAGAAGCATGTTACTAGTCATTGACTCCAAGTGCAATTCAAAGAGGTGGTTTGCTCTATAAAGTGTGGTTTGTCATGCAAGATGATGTAATTCACACCGTGGTTGGGAGAGAGACTGAGCATGATGTTTCTAGGGAAGGATCTAAGCTTATTCAAGTTTTGTGCACAGTGAAGAAGAGACTTATTGTCAGAACGTGGCCTCATTTGTTCTCTGTTTAATTATTTCCACTTTTTTCTGTTAGGGCAGTATTATCCTTTAATGTATTGGGTTTTTCCTGCTGTTCCTCTGCATGGAGTCTGTAAGAGCTCAAAAAGAATCTAATTTTATCAAGCTTGTTGCCTTCGGCTTTTGAGTCCTGGCAGCTCCCTGCTTTTTCCATTTCCCCTCTTGCTTCTCCAGTACTCGGTACTAAACCAACTGTAGCATTGGTGTCTGCTGAAAAACTTTCCAAGAGTCCTGTGTATGTACATGGTTACATTTTGGATTGTTCAATTAAGTTCTCAGTTATTTGTGATTGTGGGGATTTTACAGCTCATTTTGAGCATCTCCACCCCAGTAAGGTTCATGTCTTTGCCTCTGCTTTCCTGCACCAAAGGCTTCAACTCCTGGCTTTGATCATGATCATTGTCACTTCCCCTCCCAATGAATTCCTTGGACTTGTGTATTAAGGGATTTTAAAGTATGCTTAGCTGTGAAGCAGTTCTTCCAGTTTAAACTAATATATTTAACTCTTTTCTCTAGGCTCTGTTTTGGATATTATAAAACACATTGTGGCCAAAGGAGAACACAAAACTGGTGTCCTGGATGAACCCTGTATAGCCACAATCCTTAAGGAGGTGCTGGAGGGGCTGGACTACCTGCATAAAAATGGACAAATCCACAGGTATGTTTCATTTTTTCTCACCATTGTTCTGACATATATTGCTGAAACAGTAGCTGAGCACTTGTGGTCTCATCTCACAACTGGCCGTGAGAGCACAAAATGAGGAAAGTCAAGGTAAGAACTTAATCATGACTCAGAATTCATATACCTATATAGTGGCTGCTTTGGGAAATACTATGATTAGGCCAAGTTTGAATAAACTTTGAGCTATTGAAAGCTCTGATATAGAAAATCTCTTTCCAAACGTCAGCATCCAGCTGTAAAGCGTAGTTGTTCAAGCAGTACAGCTTCAGTTGGTTTCCTTTGTTGCAGAGTTACAAATCACCAAGAGCACTGCATAAGAAATGTTGGGCAATTTAATAACCCTTCAAGCCCTGTTCTTTCATAATTACTTTTGGTAAGGCTAGCTGCAAGATCAACATCATGAAATTTTAATTTGAGTAATCCAGTTTAAAAAAAAAAAAAAGAATATGGAAACAAAAACAATGGAAAAAACTTCTGTAGGCAAAAGCCAGGTAACTAATGGCCTGCAGTTTGATGGAGTACTGAAATGTGGGCTCCTGCGCTGCTCTGTTGTTTGGGAGGTATTTTTAAATCGTGTTTTCCTCTCCCCTGGTGTCAAGGTGTGTGCACTGTGGTTCAGGAAAATAGGATACTAAGTCAGTATGTTCTGCCTTGAAAAAGAATGAGATTTGCAATCCTAAATATGTGCTGAAAATAGAATCTACCACTTGTGGGTAATATACATCATTCCAGCCACAGGCTGCTGCTGGGAACAACAGCTTCTTCTTTCTTGGGAGTTTTGTGAGCTTGGCTGTCTTCTGGTACAATGCCATTATAAGCATTGTTGCTGCTGTGTTGGAGCTGCACAAGAAGAGGTAACTTTGGTTGCCAAAACATTATTTAAATTAGAAAATCTAAGAAGTATTTATTTCAGATTTTAGTCAAACTGACCAGCTTTTGCAGACTGTTTGGAGGAAAAAGAAAGAAATTATCAGAAACAATTCTGGTGGAGTTCTTTTCACTGAAAGAAGACTCAAATTTTGATTTCCAATCTCCATTAAAATTCTGATGCAACAAGAGTTTCTTGTTAAGATTTAAGCCGATTGCTTAACTTTTTTTTTTAGAGATAAGACTTCAGGCAGCTCTGGGAATTCAGAGTAAAGTCATAGTCCAACTTACTTGCTGAGTGCATAGTAATTTTTCACCTTTGACATAAGTAACTGATGTTCATCTGTGACTTCCAGTTGATTTGCTTGTCTGGTTTAGTTCATCTTCTGGACCGATGAATCGAAAAACACAGGTTAAAGCAGCAGTAACCTGGTAACTTTCAGTTTTTCTGGAGATGTCACATAGTGCTTTCTGAGAGAGAAGTGGATCTCCATTTGATGTGCTGTAGGAAAAGACCAAAACAGTGAAGATTACAGGGGATATATTGATGTGTGGTGGCTTTTACTGCACTCAACAACATACAATGTGCACAAAGCTCAAACTGCTTGATCTGATTAAAGTATGATTCGTATTGAATCATTTGAAAGTGGACTGAACCAAACTTGCTGTGACCATTCTTGTTCTGTGAAGCATTTTGTCCATATTTAGTGTACTTCAGAAGAGAGATCAAAGCTGTGTCATTGCTGCAGCTTGAGAGGTACTTTGCACATGTTTCATCCCTATGTTTTGGGGCTGCTCCAGCAATTGTGTGATGTTCGATCAGAAAAAAAGGTGCTTGGGTTGCCTTGTGGTGTTGGGGCATGGTGGTCTGGGAAATGTGGGGAAGTGGTAGTAGTGATGGTACAGAAGGGAAAGTTGTGTAGTTTCCTACCTGTGATGCAAAGAATGGATTTTTGGCTGTTGGCAGGAAGCAAGTTTACATGCCTTTGAGGGATGAAAGATGTTTCCTTAATGGAGTTAATTGTGCTGTCTCGTATTTTCTCCAGATGTGTATATGCTGCTAAAAAATACAGAGTAGAGCTGTAGTGCAGTTGGACCTTTCCTCATACATAGAAATAGCTCTATGGTTTTCCCATTTTGCTTAATGCAAGGGGTCACAATGTTGGTCACGCCTGATGGGAGGGGCAGGTGGAAATCTTGCAGTCATGCCAGAGATGCTCTGAGAAGTGTTTAAAATAACTGAACTTTGGTCCCGTGGGTCAGCTTAAAGTATCTGGCTTAAAAGGAAAGTGCGTCAGGTGATGGCTGATCTGCTGGATATAGTGTCTGCAATGTGGGGCAGCTGCAGTTGGGGTGAATTTCAAGCCAAACCAGGGTCATATGTGAAGGGTCAAAATTGGAGGGCTTTGGTTAGACTTGGGAAAACCAACCCAAAACAAGCAGCCATCCGTCAGAGCAAAGTGTTCAGCTGGTTACACTAAAATATCCCAACTCCATTTGTATTACACCTAGGAGGAAATGGTAAAGTTAGAAAGGCAGTATGGGATGAATTAATGTAATTAGCACATCTGATGTTTGACCGGTCAGGCTGGTGGCAAAACTCAAAGGATGAGTTATCTGCACCCAAATGTAATTTTGTGGGCATTGTTGACCTGCATCACAGGGACATCTTGTTACTGCTGTAAATCGTAAGTGAGATCAGAGAATATATGTCTGATGGTGGAGCTGCTTGATGCTTTTAAATTATGCATCATCTTAAATGGGTAAATTAAGTTACCACATGGAAGACTGGACTAATGAAATTCTGCCTCTGCTGAATCTTACTCTGCCTAAGCCTGCCTGAACTTAATGCCACTTCCAATTAAGGTTTGGGGAGCTGGCTTCACCTGCAAGTGCAAATCCCTGCTTTGGACAGCAGGGTAGTATTCTCTGGAGGAGATCAAAATGCCATGTATCTAGCAAAGTCTTAAATTATATTTAATTTTTTTTTCTTTCCTAATTAGGAGCCAGAACAAGGCTGAGAGTAAGTGCCATTGTTCAACAACAAATGCTTAAGTCTCCTATACTGTCCAAAGTGGTGATTTTTGCTTTCGTTTCACAATGGTTGTTGGGAACCAGAGTTGAGGCCTTATGTGAAGGACAAAGAGGAAAACAGAATCAGTTTTATTTTCATGAAATGCTCCATACCAAGGTAATGATTGCAAGCAATTCCTGTCTTACTGCAAGATCACCACTACCTCCAGTATGTCACAGTTGGCAGCTCTCTACCTTCCTCGCCATGTGCCTGTCCCTGGCTGTCTCTCCTGCGCCAGCTGCTGCCATCCCCAATGGGGTTTTCCGTGTAACCCGGTGATCCCAGTGACAGTTTGAAATCCCACTGATCCGACTCATGTCAAGTGAGTTAAATACCTGGGCACCAGCCAGTGTGCTGAGGACAGAAGTCCAGGCTCAGCAACCTTCACATGAAGCTGCCTTGCAGGAATCAGACTTCTTTTTTTTTTTAATGGACGTCAAGCAAGACTGACACGCTGTGAGGGGTCACTCCTGGGCTAATCTTGTCTGGGTGACACGCAGGGTATGTTCCACCTCTTCCACATTTGGACTCTGATTTCTCTGTGTATTTGGAGATTAGCAGGAGCTTGAAGAATGACTCAAACAGAACTAAAGCAAAACCAACGCAAGAGGTTTCGTTACTTAAAAAGGCTTGTAGGAGGGGAGTTCAAGGCTTTTTCAGGTGGTGCTCTGTATGGTAGCCTGACAAATGAATCATGCTGTTACAAGGTCTCTCTGTCTTTCTCCCTATTTTTATCTCTGAGCTTATCTTCTGTTCATGATTAGCTCTTGTGTAACTGAATATTTCAGTTAGCCCAGGTGAAATGATATGCTGCTCAAATATAATCAGATTCTCCTGTTGCAGCACAATAAATAGGATACTCACAGGCTGTTCTGTAGAAAGAAAAAAGCTTAGGAAGTAGTTTAGGGTTGCATGCAATTGAAATGTTGGCATGGCAGCAGTCCAGCTATTAATTTGTTTGCTGCTCTACTTCTTAAAGGGTCAGAGGTGCACCAGTAGATTTGATATGCAGAGTCAGAGCAGCTTGTGCCCATACAGAGTGTTTTGGTGTATTTTTAAAAATAGTTTTTCTGAGTGTAGGGCAGCAGGGTGCAGTGGTAGCCATTTGAATGTTGCTTTCAAGAGACCCTGTAAACAAGATTCTTGTTATGTTTTTATGTCAGATATATTAGCTTTATTGGCTTTTTTTTTTTTTTAACCTTAGGATGGCTTTAACACAGGATCAAAATTTGTCTGCCTCTTCTACCTATATCAGAGAAAATTTCTGAAAGAAAGATGGCTTTATGTGAGCCCATACATATCACCAATACTTGTGGAGGGGGTTTTGCAGGAGCACTCCTGCAGCAGTCAGTTTTGAATCTAAAGTGAAGGAGCTGGTGGATATATTTTAGGCAGAAGTCAACTGTCCTGCAGGATTCAAGCTTAATTTTCATGTAGCTGATTCAAGCATTGATAGCCATGCTGGCAGATATTGTGATTAAGCTGGATTCCAGTATGCTTCTGGTGGTATTGATGACTGAAAGACTTTACTTTCCTGTAGGAGAAATTCACAGCCCTCCTATCCACAATGCTGTAACCTTGTTTTGGGGAACATGTTTTGGAACTAAAGTTTGGTAGGGGGGGATTGAGGGTTGGGTAGCAGGATGTGGAACCCTTGATCTCTAATTGCCATTTTGATTTCAAGTCAGGACAGTAGTAATTTGAAATCTAGTGATTGGCCAGCCATGAGAAGTGGAACTTTACATTCAGAGAAGTTCATACTGGTCTCTTCTCCCTTATGTTATGGGATGGGCAGAAATGACCTTTAGAGGTAATTGGTAATAAAAATTTTAAAGCTTTAATTTGTAAACAGTGCAGTAGCCAGAGTAATAAAAATACTACTCTTGGTGTCTCAGTGAGAAGAAAGAGAAGACTCTTCTCTAGACTGTACTGGGCAGTTTGTTCCCCCAAATAAATAAGCACCTTGCTGTGCAGTGCCAAGGGCACAAAGACCACCATATGCCCACTCTTTATACGTGGCAGTTGTTTTAGGGTGTATTGTGGTGGTTTGATGAATAAGCATCTTCTCCTGGTGGGTGTTTCTTCTACTGCATCATCCAGAAATTCATTGTTTAAAAAAGCAATGTGGCTGCAGAGAGAAAATATGAACCAGATGTAAATCCCAAATACACAGCCAGCCAGTAAAAAAATAGCTCCTGTGGAAAGTTTCCCTCTAAGTGGGTGAAGACAATCTGCTCTGAAGCCTGAAGCCTGGCGGTTGCAGCTCTGATGGTAAATGCTGCTGCTGTTGAAAGCCTAGGGGTGCTGCAGGCTATGGTCAGTGCCCCAGCCCTCAGGAGCTCTGTGCCTTATGGGGGTCCATGTAGGGACTCACAGGGTAGTGCCTGAAGCCAAGCAGGTCAGCCATACAGTCATGCTGCATGACTGTAGCATTCAGGTGTCTGTCCCTTGGCCTTCTCAGACCCATTTGCTGCCTCTGGACTTTGTCACTGGATGTCCTGTTACTCAAAGGGACTGGTTTAATCCAAGGGAAAACCAACCTTCTGGTACACCTACTCTGCACCACATTAAAAGGGAGGTGAGTTTTTAGGGCTTTTCTCCCCGCTTTGTTACGTGGAGATGAGAAGCAGGAAAAACACCCTGAAGAGAAGGAGGTGAAGGTCAGAGTGACCTTTGAAAGGTTCAACAGCAATGACAGGTTTTGGTCAGTGATCCATGACTGAATTGCACACTCAATTAATACAGTGTCTAGCAATTCCTGAGTTGTCAGGAGTATTTGGAATCGATGTTTCCAGGAGAAGTAATCTTCATTCACAGTCTGTGGCACTAATTGTATCAGTGAAAATGCAAAAGGCTCTCTCAGCTTTTGATGTTGAAGAAACCAGGTGCCATCCACATGCACGTACAACCACTCTGTGTCTCACAGCTTTCTTGTGACGCTGGTGTAGATTACTAGATCAGCCAGTGCAGACTCTTGTGATGTATCTCCAGCAGTAGAGTAACTGCTTAAATCCCTGCTGTTCATCTTTTCTGCTGTGAGGCATCAAGTGTATGACCCACTTGAAAAAGATGGCTTTGAATGTTGTAATGCAGCAGATTTTCTGGCCTTTACAGATCCTAAAAGCTGCAAGTGTGGAGATGCCTTTAGCGTTTACTCAGATTGCTGCAGGCTTTTCATTCATGTCTTATATTAAAGCATGGGAAAAAGGTCACTTGCTAAATTTATGTGGTGATATATTAAACACACTTGAAAGTTTTGGAAGACTGCATCATAAATTTTTTGGGTTTTACATGTTTACTAGATCAAATTATGTCCTTTCCTGCAGAGTTCTTATAAAACTTTTAACACATAAAGCGTAATGCTTTCAAAACACAAAAGTGAGACAAAACCCACACGTTTTTAAGACAAGAAATGGGGAATTGCCAGAGGGAAGT
The DNA here is from genome assembly GCA_013399055.1 of Ramphastos sulfuratus. Classification (NCBI taxonomy): domain Eukaryota; kingdom Metazoa; phylum Chordata; class Aves; order Piciformes; family Ramphastidae; genus Ramphastos; species Ramphastos sulfuratus. The sequence continues at coordinate 402,606 of WBNM01031664.1, read as the reverse complement.
CTATCATTTCACAGCAGCCTGGAAAGCATCACCAAGTTAGACTGGGAATGCCAAGAGGACTGTTTCTGTTGTATGGATACCAAATTTTAGAACTGCTTTCTCCATTTTATAGGATTAGATAGAGGAAATAAGGAGATCTTTTTATACTGGCCATGCTTAAAGCTGTGCTCTCTTAGATTTTGGAGAAGGAAGTTGAGCTGGCAAGTCTCTTGTGAGCCCTGGTTGTCTTGAATTTCTCCTGTGTCATGTTGCAAACGTTGCTGAGCGAGAGCTGTGGGTGGCTTCGTAGATATGGATGTCTCTTGGCTGCATAGAGGAATGCCTTGAACCTTGTGTGTGTATAGATATGCATACTGCTTTTACAGAACAGGGGTGCTTACTGCCTTCTGGAAACCAACAACTTTTTGAGCTACCTTACATCAAAAATTTTGGGCCTTATTTGACCTGAGTAGATTGTGTTTATTGGGGTGAACTTTCATCTCTCCACTGTGGCAAATGACCCTGCCACATCAAGGTAGGGAGATGTGTGAATCACAAGCTCTGTTCTGCTACCTAATCCACTGTCTACTCAGAGTGGGACAACCTGCATGTGGTAGTTTGAGGAAATTCTGTGTTTCAGCATGCAGGAGATAATTGCAGCATGGTGGCATGCATCACTAGTATTGCCACATGAAGCATTGCCACCTCCTTGCATGTTAAATAATTTGAAATGAGACTTTGAAATAAGGCCACATTAACTTGACTATTTTCCTCTGTTACCAGTGACTAAGGCAGGGCCTCACAAAAATATCAAGATCTCCAGGGGTAGGAGGCAGACCTTGTGACTCCACTGTGTTGCTTTTCATGCAGCAGCTGTTAAAGGAGCTTTGTGCCTTGTGCCCTGTCCCCACTGCAGTGCTTACGAAGTGGGATCAGGAAATGCAAGGGCTGAATAGATGAGTTTGTGGAATAAATCTTCATATGTTTTTAGCTGCTGTTCAGTGGTGTGAAAATTTGATTTTAAAGCCTACTGGGCATGGATCTTTACTTGTAGGGGATACAAGAAGAAAATCTGAAGTTCTGACTGAATAGGGGACACCTTGAAGTGGTGTATGAGGTTAGAGACATAGCTTTTCTTGCAGTGACTACTGAAGTGCTGAAGCTTGTCAGAAACCCTAACTGCTTGCCAAATCCTCCTTGCCATGAGCTGCTACTGCATGCGTTGGGATGAATATGTGAAGCAACAGCCTCTTTTGTGGGAGGAAGAGGTGGGGCTGTGAGGGTTGGTATGATTAGATTGTTTCCATGTTGGGAGATAGGGCTAGATCTAGTGTTCATAGCACTTTATTGTCTGGCTGAAGGAACTGGTCTGTCTGAAAACTGTTGTTTTACGAATTTGGGTTTACCTGGAGCACTTTAGGATACAATAGAATCATAGAATAGAATGGTTTGGGTTGGAAGGGATCTTAAAGATCATCTAATTCCAACTCTCTGTCATGGGTAGGGACACCGTCCACTAGAGCAGGTTGCTCAAATCTCCATCAAACCTGATCATGGACACTTCCAGGGCAGTGTTTATCAGGGAAACCTGCTCCAGGGGTTTTGCCATGCTCACAGTAAAGAGTTTCTTCCTACCTGAAATATCTTCCTCATATCTGGCTTTGCCCACAGTGATGTGCAGTTGTGGTTGCATGAGCATGGATGCTGGGCTGGAGGTGCGGTGATGGATGGGAGGTAAAGTCCAAGGCAGAGAGGATCTATCCTTGAGCCGCAGCAGTTGAAGGGAGCCTTTATCCATTGTTAGGCTTGTAAACACATGTGAAGAGAAGGAATTAATGAGAGCACAAAACCATCAAAGGCAAAGTTGGCAGAGGAACAAAAAGCTTAAGCTGGACATAATGTGCTGAGATAAAGGGAAGTCGAAGGCGCCTCGATAAGGGTGGCTGTGTGACAGACAGGAGCGAGTGGTGAGACACACTGCTTGCTGTCTGGCTCGCACTGAGTTAGCCCAAGGTCTGCAGCTATTTCTTTACTGCCTCAGCATCTCACCAGCCCCTGGAGCTATTCAGATAACTAAAATGACAGAGTGAATTTTGGGAGGATCTCCTACAGCATCTCAGACAGATCTCCCTTGTCTGAGCTGACGCAGCGACTCAGCCTAAAATGAATCAAATTTCTGAGTCATGGTTGCTTGGACCCCAAACCCTCTACTTAAAATAGCAGTCCACTTCTGTGGTATTGGAGGGCAACAAATCAGGAGGAGCTGAACTTAGTAAGTGCATCATGGATCCTCTGAAAGATGTTTTGTGCTTTTAGCTAAAACAAAATACAATGGAGATTCCTTTATCCTGTAGAAGTTAAGAGGGTTTCTGTTTGCCTGTGCCAGGAGAATGAACGCAGTCATCTCTCCCAGGAAGTCTCCTCACTGCACTGACTGTGATCTGCTGGATGTTAAGGGTTGGGCATGTCGAAAACAAGTGCTGGATGTACTTGTATGGCTTGTCTTGTTGGAAGCTGACAGTCCTTTCAGTAAGCTTTGTCTGCATGCCCCTCTTTGCAAAGCCAACCTGTCAGCCACTTCTGCCTTTAAAAGCCTGGCTTTACACTGCTTAAAACAACCAAAAAGAACTTTTAAAAATTCCTGATAACATTGGATTGTTCATTTAACTTTCTCTAGGCATTAAAATGGCAGTTAAAGAGCTCTTAAATTTTCCTACTGACCTAACCCCCATGAAGCTAGGACTTTAAAAATGCCTCTATCATTTGAGTCTTGAAGTAAATCATGAATTGCCTTGTGCTGCTGGCATTTAGCTTCTACGTGAAGACCTCATCTTTCACCATGGCCCAGCAGCTGGCATAGCAGCTCAGGGAAGAGGGTAGAAGCAGTTGCTGTGCTTCCCCGATCCTGAGCAATAAAGCATGTCACTGGGCTGATCCCCTGCTGAAATTTATAGCAGCCTGGCTGCTGCTGCTGGTCCCGGCTGCCAGTGGCCTCGAGGGCCTGCTGAGAGGGCTGTAGATGAGCAGGGATGAAGCAAGCTGTGGACTTGGCCCTCTCTTCCCCCTGCTTTATGCCTGCCTCAGCAGGGAGGCTGGAGAGAGGAATATGGAAGCTGCTTTGCCAGCTCTCTGCTGTTGGAAGACCTTCAAGCTTTGGGAATTGTTCCTGAGTTGAGCACTGCAGAGTTAAGTCCAGCATTGTAACAATAACTGTATCTCATCCAAGAGTCAGGGGCTTAAAACTCTATCCTGTACATGAAAATGTTGGTACACACAGCTTTTCTGAGCAGGAGCAGGGAGCATGCTCATGTACAGCTAATACAGTTGCTTTGGGTGCTTCTATGTTGCACCAAACATACTGATGTTTGAGGATGTAAAAGTACTACTCTGCTTGTACACTTGGGAACCTAGTTTCTGTTTTGCAGATCAGTCTCATGGTAAAGCTCTTGAATACAGCCAACTTTTTATATCTTGGCTTACAAGATGAAAGGATGAAGTGACATAGGAGACAGTGTGTTGTTGAAGGGAGAGTAATGTTCGCTAGTAGAGAGAATAGTTCACATTTGGTGTAGAATGCCACAAATTGCTTCCTACTTAACTGCGTGTAGAGATAATGGTCTGCAAGTACTTTTCATGTTACTCGGAGCAATGTCAGCTCCAGGAATTGGTTGCATTCAGTATAAATATTTTGAGTTATTCATTACCATTAACAGAAAATAGTAATTCTTGCTTTTACACCTTCTCTTTTTCCAAATTCAACTTGGCAGGACCACTCGTTCATTCCTCATGCCAGATTGTGCACTATAGAGCTCAGTCCATGAAATTTATTGTTAGAATTGATGTAAATTACATCTAATGGGCAGATGACTCATGGCCGTGCTGACAGCCAGCATTGCATCCTAAAGGCACATATGAGCAGGTTGGAAGCTAAGGCATAATAAACAGAGCTCATCTCATTTCCCCCTTCATGTCACAGTTTTCTTCTCAGTGCTAGGCTGCAGAAGTGCTGGGATGCCACTCTGCTCAGATCACTCATGTCACAGTTGCAGTGGCTGTACCAGATTGTCTTGGGTATTGGTCCAAATGTAGGCTTACAACACAAGCCAAGTGAATCCTTTGCAATTTCCAAACAATACTAAGATGCTTGTTTAAAAAGCAATAACTTAACCATGCTTCATTGCTTTCCTTGCAAACACAGTTCTTTTAAGTCTGTAATGTGATCAGTATTACATACACTCCTGCTCTGCTCTGCTCTGGTGAAACCTCACCTGGAGTACTGCATCCAGCTCTGGAGCTCTCAGCACAAAAAGGACATGGACCTATTGGAGCAGGTCCAGAAGAGGGGCAGAATGATCAGAGAGCTGGAGTACTTCTATGAAGAAAGACTGACTTGGGGTTATTCAGTCTGGAGAAGAGAAGGCTCTGGGAAGACCTTACTGTACATAAAGGGACCGATAGGAAAGATGGGGACAATATTTTAGTAAGTCCCGTTGCAACAAGACAAAGGGCAATGGTTTTAAACTCAAAAGAGGAGAGATTTAGACTAGATAGAAGAAATTTTACACAGTGAGGGTAGCGAAACACCGATTTAGATTACCAGGTGTCCCATACTTGGAAATATTGAAGGCCAGGTTTGATGAAGCTCTGAGTAATCTGATCTAGTTGAAGTTGTCCCTGCTAACTGCAGGAGTGGAGTTTGGACTATATGACCTTTAAAGGTCCCTTCTGACACAAAACATTCTATGATATGCCAGATTGCAGAGTTGCATCTGGTTACTGATCACACTGCTCTCCATTATGGACCAGCAAGTTTTGGTTTTGTCCTTAATGTTGTCACTGCAATGATAACCACTGTATGGCTTATGGCTGAGGGCAGGTCTGATCATGTGGCAGGGTCTCAGGGCCTTGCCTGGGCTTTTATAGTAGGAACAAACTATTAGGATACATTTCCTGTAATTTCCCCCATCCTGCTGAAAAACTGTGGGAAGTGTGGGAACACTACAGTCAGATGGGGAGCATCATCTCATTGCTTTCCCATGCTTCCAAGTCTCCTGTAGCTGGATGCTTGATTGTAGTTTTGTTGGACTGGGGATCAGTTTTGGTTATGCAGCATCTCATGCCTATGGCCCAGCCCTGACCTGGAGGCATTAATGTGATGTAACTGGTACATTAGTGCTTGGTTGCACTGAGAAGATAAACCAGTTTGGAATGCAGATGAGAAGAGATTTCTTCCCTACTGCAAAATCTTTCAAGGCTGGTGTGGAGGATCCAGCTTTGCACTGGAATGAGTCCAAGCCACTCTTCCCGGTCTGGTTGTGAAGTATGAGGTAAATAAAAACAGAATGATGATATTATGGAAGAGCTCTTGTAGGCTTTAGAAGAGAGGAAGATGACAGCTGCAGGAGCATTTGTTAAGCTACTGTTGAGAAAGTTCACTCCAGCCTTCTACAACTTCATTTAAAATGTGATATCATGACTGTTTACAGTGCAGCCTAAAGCTGCTTCCTGTTTCCAGGGCAGTAGTTATGCCAGAGGCACACCACTTATTCTGTCAGCCCAGGATATGGTCTTGACCACATTAATAGGAAGCACCTTCAGATTGTTGTACTTGACAATAACTGTATCCTGGAGTAACAAACTCCTCACCATTCAGCTTGCAAGTTTGTAAGCATCTTCTGAGGAAAATAAATAGGAAATCACTGTTTCTCTCTCCTCTGCCCTATTACTTTAAATCCAAGTAATTAATCTTTAAGATGGTTTTAAGGACCTAGTTTGAAGTTGTTGCTGGTGACATCAGTATATGCCACAGAAAGGGATCTGAGTTCACCTAGCGGTATTGCTGCTCAGTGTTCACCTGGTGCTGTTGCAGTGGGCAACGTGATGCCAATACACCAGGGTGAGGAATGGGAAAGCTGAAAGTTGCCTCTGTGGTCCAGTAACTCCAAAGTGGAGTCAATGTCTCCAGAAAGCTCACTACCTATTGGTTTTGCTGCTTGGGGTGGAGTATACCAGGATGGGGTGAGTAATGGCCTTTTCAGAGGGTTGGTCACTGGGAGGAAATGCCACATCAAGTGGTGATTCAATTCTGCAGCCTGACTTGGATATTTGGCAGTGGCTGTTGTTGGCCTCCTTAATTTCTTATTGTAACAATGACTTGCTTTAATTTCTTGAACCAGCTTGAAGTGCCATATTTACTGCCTTTTGTTTCCAATGAGAAAATACATAAAATTTAATTAGTCCAAGATGAAGTTGAAAAGAAGCCTCTGCATTGGAGGTTAAGGGACCAAAGTATTTTGGCTCCTTTTCCCCCCACAAAATTCAGTCTGAGTGCTTGTTCATTATTCTTTTCACTCCAAGCCTGTCCAGCTTGCTCTGTTCTTTTAGGACGGTGTGATGCTATTGGATGCATGCTGCTTTCTGGCCACTGTTGCTTCATCAGTGAAACTTGCCTGAGTGGTTTTAGACTCTAAAACACATGATGGTTGAAACTTCATGCTTAATTCTGTTTAAAAAACGTCCCTGGTGCTTCCCCCATTGTTGAGCATGGTTTGCTTGGTGAGCCGCACACGGCATTGTGCTGCCAGGGGAAGTTTGGAAAAGCTGCAAAATACTGCAGGGCCCAGCTTACTGGAAATGTTCCAGCATCCTGGGCTGCCTTGGAGTACAAATGGAAGAGGAAATTACTGTTACTTGTGTCCATCTTCAGTGAGAGGAACAATAACTTGAAGCAGCAACCTCGGCACATGCTATTCCTTTCCTTGTAACCTGGAATTGGCAGGCAGCTTTGGAAAGGCTTCCTGCGTCCTGGCTGTCACAGGAGAGACGGCTGTCTGGATAAACATTTCCAGTAGGATTGGAGAGTTTCCTGAACACTCTGTGTTCCCTCTGAATTAGTGTTGTTGTGAGGGGGGATTCCTGGAGATGGCTGCACCTGTGCCAAGTGCATTTCATACTATGTGAGCCAGCTCATTGCCTAGGAAGCAGCAGATTTGGGTGCTGTGCTCTCATGGCTTTGCATGCTTGTGGGATTGGATCCCAAAGGCATTTTCTTCCAAAACACTGACAGGGAGCTTTTCCACTCCTTCACTGTTACAGACCATGGATGGTTGATGGGAGTGCAGGGATTAGTCAGGTTGTGTATCTCATGGTGATTAACTGTTTACAACTCTGGTTGTATTGGATTTTGGCCAGTGATGTCAAGGAGGTAGCCAAGCTGCGTGTTCAAAGTTTCAGGTCCCTTAAGAGTTTCCATCCACTGCAGTGCTGATACTCTCTCATCTGAAACTGCTGCAGCTGTTAATTGCAGGAAGAAAACAGAATAATGCTTCTTAGAGGGAAATCTGACTTGCCCCTGAATGTTTATGTATGTGACAAGTGTAAAATGAGCAGGACTGGAACTGACTGGCAGTGATTGTTTTCTGTTTGTCGTCTTATTCCAGCATCACTGTCACAGCTTTTTACTGCTCAAGAGTCTGATTCTGCTGTTCAGTCAGCTTTTCAAGGTAGTCTTGCCATAGAACTTCAGCGCTTACATGTGGATCTATCCAAGTTGTTCTTGATTGTTACAGCAAATTGGGATTTTCCTGTACATGCTTTTACATTTGTTCTTCAAACAGAGCTTAGGCTCCAAGATGATCACTGATTTGGCAGGGCTTGAAATACTTCTTTGAGGGTAAAGGATGCTGTCAGCTGTAGTTTGCTGTTAGAGTAGTCTTTTCTGAGACTGTCTTGTGGATGGTCTTTGTTCACTTTTGTTCTGGTGTATGCTGGGGGAAAGTAATGCCATGCTGGTGTCCTGGACTGAGTGTTGGGAAGAATCTAACAAATGCTAATGCTGGAGATGATGTGTTTAAAATTATCCTGGTCTGGAACTGGTGGCAGCCCAGGCTCTTCTTCAGAAGAGCAAAGCCAGGAAGGAAGAGATTTCCAGGGCCTGACTCTTTGGCCAAGCTACCACACCAGTTCTGATCTCATGATGCACGAGGGAGGAGGGAGTAAATAGCTTTTGAGGTTTTTTGTACGTGAAAGGATTTGGAATATTTGCAGAAGGCTATAATGGGAGAGTCTGCTTGGGGTTTTATTTCTGTACAGGTGGTTGCCATCAAGGTAAGGTGTGCTGTGAATTGATGCCTATTCGCTGGCATCTATTCCCTAGGCAGTTGCATTGATTGCACCCTTTTTTAAGATGCCACCTGCATGTGCTTTGGGTCTCTATGGCCTCTTGGTCGGTGCAGGCTTAGCAGTCATGATGGTGTATGTGGGTGTCAGCTATCAAGGTGTTTCTCTTGGCTTTGCTTGGAGGGCAGTCTGTGAAAATAAGCTGTATGACTTTATGGAGTGAAAGCAGTGTTCCCCGTAAGCATGGAGGAGTGCCGTTGTTAACCTAAGAAGCCTGAGCTTTTTGGGTTAGAAAGGGGATTGTACAGTAACTTTCACAGCACGTGTTCTTCATCCAGCACAGCTGGATGTTCTTGTGATTTCATTGACTTTGGTCAAAGGAAACTCAGGATGAGTTTTTCACTGATGTTGAGACTTGACAGGGCTGTTGGGTGGTTGCACTTTCCCTTTCTCGCTCTCTCTGTTGTACCAGATCTGCTCACCTGTCCCTGGTAATGTGCTTCAGTTCATTAAGCCGCTAGCAAAAGACTTTTTTCTTCTGTCTGGATTTTCCCCAGTGCGTGGGGCTAAACTGGCTTCCTGAGGCAGTGTGTGAGCTCCTTCAGGGCTGGAGAGGAGAAAGGCTTGGGGTAAGGGAAGTACAGGATACATGTAGCAGTAGTGAGACTAGACATTCACTATCTGAAGTCTCTCCATATGAAAAGGCACATGAGTATCAAACCCATACTAGGTCCTGTATGCATATTTTTAACTACCTGAAGAACCTGGGACAAACCACTTTCCTTGTATTTTTCTGGATACCTTCTGATAAATTTTTAATCTCTTCTCTGCATAGCCCTTAAAATGCTGCTGTAAATCATACAAATACCACTTAGTGTCTGTCTACTGAAGTTACAATTGGTGTGAAGTCCCTACTGTTTCTGCATGATTGGAAGTAGGAGGTGCTAATGCAAGAAATGAAACAAGAAATAACCTTTTAATATGTTTTTGTTGGTTGAAGGAAAGATTTAATGACTTCAGCTTCTTGTTACTTTATCTTTCTGCAGGGATGTGAAAGCAGGAAATATTCTTCTTGGAGAAGATGGCTCTGTCCAAATTGCAGGTAACTTTCCTGGTAGATTTGAATAAACTTTGTGTAAGGGGTATCCAAAAAGACGATTTAATGATCAGGAAGAAATCTACATAAAAATGTAAGCTTCCAGAAGCCCTACAGTTCTTAAAGCAAACAAACAAAACCAGACCAATAGAACCAAAAGCCCTTACAATAAACAAACCACAAACCCAAACAATAACAACCCAGGGTTAATTACATCTTGTTATCTTAAAATACCATTCTTTGGAATAATGACAATCAGATGAATAAATTTATAAACTTTAAGACCTCAGAATTAATAGATTAGATAACATTCTTGGCATAAGTTGGTCAGATTGTTAAAAGAGTAAGTTCATAGACTTGCACAGACCTTGCTGATTCATCATCAGTGTATGAAGTGGGTTTTAGAAGGACTGTGGTGAACAGTGGATACATTCAACAGAAATTCGCGCATTTGATAGTAAAAAGTCATTGCAACTTTGCCTTAACCTATGGTCTGCCAGTCAGAGTGCTCACATGGATGCTCCCTGGTCTGCTTCAGTTGAGCTGAGTGGCAGAGTGCCTGTCTGACTGCCCTAACCCAACCCAAACTGCAGTGGACTGGAAGTCGTGGAAGCAGTTGTGCAAGCTGAGAGACAGAGTAGGGCCGACTGTTAAAGCAGTTACTTTAGCTTACGCAGATGTGCCTGCAGGAGATGCCTGTTGTGGTTACTGGTGTCATGAGCTGCATCAGCACAGGTATGTTGGAAACAGCCCTTGGATGAGTCATGTCTGTGGAAAAGGATGTTGTATGGTGTGCAGGTTTTTTTGGGGTTTGTCCATTTCCCCCCTTCACTTTTCTTGTTTTATTTCATACATGCTCCTACAGACTTCATTCTTTCCAGAAGTCAAGAATTATTGTTGTAGACTATTAAGTAAGACAGGATTTTTGGACGGTACATTTAGAACCTGAGACACTTGATTTTCCTCCTCATCCCAGTGTGCTGGGATTTGCATCTTGGAAAGAGAGATGTGGATTTTCTACCAGGGGGCAGAATGCTGAGTGTTTTTCATAGGTAGTTCTTCTCCCTCTGCAGAAAGCAATAAACCATTTTACAGGACATAACATCTAAAACACCTAAAACACAGGACTTCTGTTCTAAACCTGAAGTTGCTTTGTTTCCCCTTTTAAATATCTTAGTGCTCTTAATGCCTGCTGTTATATTTCTGATGAGGTGTAAATAATTTATCCTGTGTGGCAGCTGATGGAAGAGAGGGAGTGGTTTCTAAATCACCCAGATGCAAACTTTATGCAGTGACATCCTGGATTATTTTTCCATAATGGGGCCAAGATGTAACATTTTGGATTTATAATTGGTTGAATGCAAATGCAAATAGCTGTTGCATTAGAGTAGCACACTCTTCTCCCCAGTGTTTCTGCCAGCCCAGCAGAAGGCTGCTTATGTTTCTCTTCCACAAGGGGTGCCAGGGCTTGGCTTTCTCTTTTTAATTTTTTTTTTTTAATTGAAGCTTACTGGTAATAGACACATGTCCATGTGTGTTTTTTTTTTTTCCTGGTGGTTAATTTTTAGTTGATAAACAGTTTTAAAATTGACTAGTCTTGCTTGTATGGATTTCAGAGGCTTTATATTGTCTGTGATGTGCACATGTTCCCCTGGCCAGAGCTGTCTACTGGTGGTTTAGATGTGCAACATTTAAATTATGAAATCTCTCTCTCATCCTGTGAAAACAACAGTGCAAGATGTGCAAAGTTCCCTCTTCGCAAATTCTGTCTTTGAACGTGCAGAAGGACTAAGCTGTAACCTTTCATGTGACAGTAGAATAACTGAACTCAACAAGGCCACCAAGTTCACTGCAGTGGCCGGAAGCACTTTCGTTTATGCTAGGGCAGCTAATGACTTGAAAGAAAGAACAATAAATGACTGAGTGCTAGAGAAGAGCCTGACCTGGCCATTACATGAGATTTTGTTTCTGTGGGGATTTCTGACACTGAAGCTTCCTTTCCTCCTGACCTATGATGAAATAACAAAATTTCTTGTGATTTTTTTTTTTTTTTGAGGAGGAAAAAATTCAGGAACCAAACTAAACCAAATAAAACAAGTTATTGTTTCAGCAAGATCAAAGCACTTGCCTTTGACAATAATAGTAATGCATATTATGAATAATTCTGTTGAGTGCTTCAGTTATCAGCTGGATGACATCACTGCTTTCCCATGAAACAAACACGTTTAAGTTTCGCTGGAAAGTTACACCAGGAAAAAAAAAAAGATCAGCTGTGGAATGAAGCCTGAGGGTTAGAGTGAATGGGGCACCACCCTTGAAGGAGCTGGTTTGGTGTGCATAAAAAATTCAAGTGATGTAGCAGAAAAGAACTGCTTCAATTCTTTTATAGTGACTCCTTTCCATTTCTCCATCCCTCTACCAAAACTGCCTGTGAGCAGTTAAGAAGGTCTTATTCAGTGTTTGGCCTTTGCAACCTTTTGTTCCTCTGTGTTTCCTGCTGCTGGACACAATTATTGTGTCTCATTTCAGAAGAAATGTAAATCTTAAATATAAGTGTAAGGAATGTGAATCTCCAACAGGAAATCCTTTGAGGGGAAAAAGCTCCAAAGCTGCTTTCAAGGTTTAGGAATGAAAACATTGGGCCCTGTGGTGGAGGAAACCCCACTGCTGGGCTCTACCTCTGCAATGTGTCAGTGAATTTATTTACTTTGGAAACTACAGAATTCATGGCAATAATTTTGCTGCAGGATTGTATGGTTCTGACTTCTCTCCTTAATTTGGGCTGTACAGTTCTGTTGAGGCTGAACAGAAAAAAACATGTTGATGAAGGTGTGTCTGATGCTTCTCAGGCTGTTTGTAACTCTGAATTGGCAGACGTGCATCAGAGCTGAAAGCTGTGGTGGGAGCACTGGGAGCTGAGGTGGGTGCAGGTGAAATCTGGGAGCTGGGGGAATTTGCTGGAAGTAAGAATTCTAAAAATTCCTCTAATGGCCTGTGCAGCTTCTAACTCCTCCCCAGGTCCTTAGACTTGGTGTTTTTTACTTACAGCTTTGTCTGTTTTTAACTGTGTAGCCCTTTTTGCTTTCAGAATGTACATCCACTGAACCAAAGCATAAAATTGCCTTCAACAGACCCATCTGACCAGTGGGACCTAAAGTGAGGCTGTTTGCTTCGATCTTTACATCTTTTTCTTTTGTTTCTTTTTTCAAGGGCACATGCTTGGGCTTGTGGCTTGGCACCAAAGTTTTGGGGCCTGTTACAATTCAGAGTATTGCTTGCTGAGTTTGAAGTGTTTTCCTGCACGTTGAATTAATCTGTCTTCTGGAGAGAGCAGGACTCTCTCCCAGATACCATTGTTCTGGGCCATGCTGATGGTGGTTGCAATGTAAATTGAGATAGCTGCATTCTTTTGTGTCCCAGCCTCTCCATGGCAATGGTTGTATTTTGTTTTTTTAATCAGAGCATAAAACTTCTTTGCCCTGGTGTTTATGTGCTCTCTGGAGTCTAAAAACTGCTTGGGTAAAAGTACTCTTTATCAACAGAAGCTGCATTGGCACCAGTGTTGCTGCATAAACCAGGGCACTTCTCACAGTAAGCAGGGTTTAATATTCTTCAGTTTATTTAACTGCGCAGGCCCTATAGATTATTTGGAAATGAAGTTATAGACTGGCAAGGGATGGGAGAGTTGAAGGAAACTCTCCTAGAGTACATGAGACTTGCCCAGTACAAACTGTGCTCCAGCCATGGCAGTATGTTAGCATCCTACTGAGACAGGATGCAGACTAATTCCTTTCCCCCTGATTTTATCCACTGGGATGTTAAATATTGCTGTCACTCACCCTGGAAGGCTCATGTCTTGCCATGAGATGTTTTTCTACTGCAGGGACAATAGCCTGGTATCTTCAGATTTTAAACCCAGTCTGGGTATGAAGGTGCAGTGCCCGAAGCAGTCGGTGTGCCTGCTGTCCTGGTCAGGCCCCGCTCGCTGCCAAGTGGTTGGAGTAGATTGAGATTTCACCAAGTCGTTCAGGACTTGCTAATTGATACTGGGCAAATTGCCTAACCCCTCTCCCTTTATCTATTTATAAAATGGGGATAGTTAAGGCCAGGCAAAACTTGTGTAACTGAATTTGTGTAACTTTCCACAAATCCATGCCAGCTTGTCACCGGTTCACTGTGTTCCTGACTGCTCTTAATTCATTGTACTAAAATAGCGCTCTACATAAACATCGAGCTATGATGCAGGCAGTGTCATTCCCCCACTTTCCCTTAGGAAACTCTAACTTTGGGAGATTAAAATTGTTTTAGCAAGGGGCAAGGCTTGACTCTGGGAGAGTTGTGCTGATTGCAGGGCTGACTTGAGTAGCTGGTGTCTTGTCACAGACATCTCTGAGCCTCTTCTGTCTTTCAAAAAAGGGGCAAAAATATTTTTCTCCATGGTTGGTGGAGAGTTTTGGTGCCTCTCATGCAACAGCATGATATGAAGTAACCTTTTCTTTGCGTCACTTGTAATACCTGCTTTTCCTGAAGAGATGTTGCATGATTTGGTTCTTGAAACCACTTGTGAACTTCTCCAAGGGTTCTACGAGGCTTCACCCAGATTGGGCCTTGTTATTCTTAGGTCACATTGTACAGCATTAGTGTATTTTTATTAATGTCATGGCTGGTCTCAGATGTGGTCTTTAGTTACTGGGAAAAGGCATTTCCTACATCTTTTGCGTGCCTCGACATTACTGCCAAAAGGCTAAAGTTGTGTTGCTATAAAGCAGCTGTTCTGAATGTGAATTGATGAGAAATGTTGTGACTGTAGAGATCCACCTTTCCAAATGAGAATTTGGGAGAACAAGTGTGTATTTATAGATCCAGTAACACCACAGAACCATATAGCCTTTAAAGTAAGGAAGTTTTCGATTCTCGTTCTTCACTAATCTCCCTTTGCTTTCGTGCCTTACCACCTGCTGTGTTCTCAGCACAAAATTGCTATTTACCACTGCCTTGCTCCTTTTCTTGCCAGGTTTTATTCATCTTCAGTGCTCTAAAAGCTGTGAGGTTTGCGGAAAAATACTAAGTACCACTGCAGATATTTTCTGATGGTGAAAAACTGAAGAAGAAGGAAGGTCACTAGTGGAAAAAAAACACTTAGAGCTGTCTACTGAAATGCTTTTATTTTTACTTAAGGAGGGATATCATCTCAGCTACCCAAGTTTAAAAACAACCCTTGAGTGGTTTGAAGTCAAGATTTGTTCATTCTGTTGTTCTGCCCCCACTGAAGTTGGGAAATGCTTTCGAGTCTGATCCAAACCCACCAAACTCTGTTAGGAGCTGTTTTGATGTCAGTAGGCTTTGTTCCTGACTCCTGGTTAGTGGAAGGTCTTCTTTCCCTTGTACCTATCTTGTGGCTACCTACAGTAGCAGACATTTGGGCTTTATAGGACTATGTTGCAATATGTGATGGCCAAGGAGAGGTAATTTTTACAGACTGACTTGTAGCTTTGAACAAACCAGCCTAACTTACTGTACTGCAGAACTGTGTCTTCCTGAGGCACACAGCACCAGTGGTGCCTGTTGTGATGTGGTTCTGCCATAACATTCTTACTTTGGTGAGTTGTTTAGGCTGAGTGTGTTTCTGTGATGCAGAGTAGAAAGAGGCCAGAATAGTTTTCAAGTTTGACAGCTTGGATGCCTTGATAGCAGTTGTTGTTGCCTAATGCCACACTTTTGCAAGCACCAACCCACAACTTCATTGTCACCAAAAAGTGTTTTGTAGGGTATGTGGTTTGCAACACATGATATTTATATTGAGAAAGACAAAAATTGCTGTATTTCCTGCATCAGCAGAATTGTCATTTCCATTCTGGATTGATTTTGCTGTAATAAGAGAGTCTATGTATATAGATTTTGTTTTTTCTTTTAAAAGAAGCCTTTGCTTTATGTCACTGAAACGGGTTCAGCAGGTGATTTTTTTCTTTTACCACTTGCATCCAGACATCCTGGAGACTATTATTTGCTATCAGACTGCTGGAAGTCTTCAATTTCTGGGCTCCTTCAGGATATCTGACAGTCGTCGGATTCCCAGCAGTGGTGATTACTGGTATTGCAAGCCAGCTCCAAACATTTCCAATTCCTCCTTTGCCCTGGTGGTACAGTCCTTTGTTATCACTGTAGTGAGCCAATATAAAATACAATCTCCCAAAGAGCACAAATGTAAACCCTCCTGAGCTGTTGTACCTCTTGAATTTCATGACTTTCCTCCTTCTCTAGAGTTAAATTCATTTGTGGTAACCTAGTTCTGTTTTATCTATCTCTGCAGATAGGTAAGTGGCAGAGAGAACAACACACAGATTGTACCAACTGTTCAAAGTAAGACTTGAACCCTAAGTTGTGGTTAGGATTTGATTTTATTGCTTTGCAGATATTTCTTGAGAGCAGGCACATTCTTATCTTAATAGCTGGGACTTGGATAAAGTTAGTAAGATGACATTTGAGAAGACTGTTTCAAAGTCATTCCTTACAGCGGAGTAGCACAGGCTGCTTGTGCCTGTTTTAGCCCAGTGGAAATGGGGGAAATTGGTTGGAAAAGGCTGAATAAATCAACCTTGTACAAAATACAACAAGCCTTTTGCTGACCTCGGATGGCAGATATAGGGGCACAATTTCCATCTGGAGTTTATAACCCCCCGTTGGATGTGAAATGTGAATGCTGTGTGCTCTGTGTTCAGGACTTGTGTTTTTACTGCTGGAATGCTTTTGCTTTGACATTTCCTTTAGCCTCAACATGATTGCATGGAAACCTGAGGTAAGATAATATACACAAGTTCAAGTACAGCACATCATGATAATATGCTGATGGCACTCGGACAAGTTTCTATTAGTATTATCTTATTTAAAAGAACTTCTAATTGGTTTTGTGTTTAGAACAATAGATCTTGTGAGCCTTCCTGTTATGAGCAGTAGAAAGCAAGTAATTCTACTCAGAACTTTATAGGAAGCTCATTTGCTTTTGTGAGAAAAGCAAGGGTTGTGAATGCAGACAGGGAAGACCTCAGTGCAAAATCTCTGTTGAAAAGTGAGTTTCCAGAACAAGACAGGTCAGTGCTTCTAGAAGAAGCCAAACCCTGATGATAGACTTTTGCTACTGCTAGTTTTAGCCCTGTGATTTCTATGCAACTTTCTTGAATGTCAATTTCAGTTATCCCTATCTATTCTAGTGAGCACAAAGTTCCTATCCTTGGAAGCATCTAATCTAAGTGAGCTGGAGACTTTCAGCATCTTATTCTTCTGAGTCATAATTTCAGTGGTGTTCCTCAAATACTGAAAGAGTGGTGTGAAGGGGCTCATAATGCTGTTGCTGTGGTGCAGAGGGAAGTTTGGGACTATCCTCATGTGGATGCTATTGCTAGCATCCTTTTGCCATTGATTCCTTGGAATGACATCCTTAAGCCACGGAGTAACTCTGGCTCCTCTGAGTAAGACTTTTGCATTTACAGTTAACTGTCAGTTGAGTTTCAAGACTTTTCCAAGCAGTTATGATATATAATGTTCTGTGTTTAAACAAATTGGGGGTGTGTGGGTAAAACTGAATTATGGAGAATGAGTCATTGTAGGTCTGTAATGCAGTAATATATGAGCAGTGTTGTTTGGAGCAAATCAAGATGAAATACTTCTACAGTTTTGCGTTTACAGTTTCTATATCACCTCATTTATTGTATTTCTTTTTCCTCTCCAGTAAAGTCCACTATCTTCTCTTGAATGACTTGGTAGCCAAATAATTTGTAATGCTCTTCCCTGAACAGCCATGCTGTAATTCCACTGCTATCCCTGCACACTACTGCTGCCGTTCACTGATCCTGTTTTCCATGTCATTCTTAAATGCATGAAAAAAAATCAATGTTATCTTTGAAAGCATAGTTTTCATGTGAAAGAATGTTTTATTTGAAGTAATACAGTTACCAGCAAGTGTATGGAGCATCCCTGAGGATCTTTCAGGTTGTGTAAGATGTTTCAGATGAGAGCAATGCTGAGCAAGGTGCAAATACCTGTCTGCAAAGCTTCCTCTGTGGTGGTCGGGCTGGTTAGCAGCATGTCTTGCTCTATTCAGTATCCTTGGGAACTGGTTCAAGTTCCTGTTAAAGCCCTGAGCATCTCAGTGGTGGAAGATTACCAAGCTAAGCATGTTCTGGTAATAGACCATCCAGAATCCAGGGCCAGTACCTCCGCTCTGCAGGATGCAGTTAGGGCAGTTAAATGATATCTACTAACTTTTTATGTACTTCATTGCTGAAAATGTTAACAGGATGCCAGCTGAAGTTCACTTATGACTTGTTCTGTATGTATACAAATGTAAATCAAGCCCTGGCTATGAGAGGCGGGTTTGTACAGCAGCAGATCTGCAGGGGGAATTCTGTAATGTGACCAGTGGGCTGTAATGGAGAGTGGAATTTTCCTCTCTGCCGGCCAGCACTGAAAGCTCTGCTGTGCCCAGTAATTGAATGGTGGACTACAGACCATTCATCTACCAGCACTCTCAGTTAACTGTTGATCATTCTTCATTTATTAAGAAACTCCTCATGCATAACTGTGTGATCTAGTACTTAATAGATGCCTGGGAATATGAGGGGAAAGAGGGAACAACCATTCAGCTTGCTCAGGATGTGGTCCTAACAAAACCTGGTCTTGTTTTCTTTTCAGATTTTGGTGTTAGCGCATTTCTGGCCACCGGCGGTGACATTACCAGAAATAAAGTCAGGAAAACCTTTGTGGGCACACCTTGCTGGATGGCACCAGAAGTTATGGAACAGGTGAACTGTTTTTCCTAGTGTCTGCTAAGCTGATCTGCACCTGGAATTCCCTGTTGTCAGCAATGGCCTTATTTGCTTCAGATTAAGATAATCATTTGTCATCCTTTAAGGCTTTCTTAAAACCAGAGGGGTTTTCTTTGGTTTGCCTATCACACTCAGGATGCACAAGGGAATATTAAGTGTTCAGGAGATTGAGAGGTTTTTGCCCCATTGCTTCTCTTCAGGCTCTTGCCTAAGGTGAGGATGAGACAGCTCAGTTGTTGCATAAAGATTAACATGCCCCTCCCTCTTGCCTAAATGAATAGAATATAAATAGTTGGCTCTTCATAAATATGCAGGTATACACCTCTTCTGTGTTTGCAAATAGGAGGATTTGGTATAACTAACTGCAGCAGGCCAGAGTGGGGAGCTGGTATGGTGAAATAACAGCCAGTTGACTTCAGGTTTGTAGTTTCCTTTGACTTAGGAGTGTCCAGAGTGCAAATGCTCAGGAGTGCTGGCCTGTCCCACTTCCTCCTCTGCTCTTTTGACTAGCTAAAAGGTAGCATACTTCTTCCTGTTCTCCACTACTTCTAGGATGAGCTACAAAAGCTTTGTCTGCAGGACTTCTGATGAAGGCCACCTGGAAACTTTGTTTAATGTAAAATACTGTTGCTTGTTTCTCAGCAAGATCTACAAAGGTATTCCACAGTCCTGACAGGGCATTTGCAGTAGTTACTGCAATTATGTTCAATGCCATAAGCACTCTGAAAATTATCTTTCATCCCCTTAAAACCAGTTTGGCAGAAGACTGGACCCAGGGTTTGATTTCTGACAGGTGGGCCAAGCAGACTATAAATGACTGACTATAGCCAAACTGACTATAAATGTGTTTTCATATTCCCATTTTTTCCTTCCAAAAAATCTTCTTGACAAAAGTGTTTTTGGAAAACAGTTACACCCACCTTGTAACTTTTCTCCTTGCTGTCCACAATAAAATACTTGGAAGCTTAGGAGAAATGTGAATAAGATCTACGCATATAATAAAATGAAATGCTGCTAAAACAGTGATAGAACTTTAATGCATTTTTTCATGTATCTAAAACTTCTGAAAGAATTGAGATAATTTTGGTGTAGCTTAGATATACTATTGATTAAAGACTCTTTTCAACGTCTGACTTTTTCACTGGCTCCCTGTGGTGGCATTGAGGGGTTGGTGCATTGCAGAACTCCTGCAGCCTCCTTGGAGTATGAATCTTAACACTGTAGAATGCAAGAGATGCTTCCCAAGTCAGGAGCTGTCTTCACAGGCTTGCTTCTGAGCCACTTCACTGTCTTGTACTTCTGAATTTTTTTTTTAATGTCTTTTTGCCATGATGATTTAAAAATTAATAAGTTCATAGTACCCCATGTTTCCCTTGCTTTTCTTTCCTTTGTGTCCTGTCCTGGTGCAGGCTGGCCTGAACCTAACAGAGATGCTCCAGGCTGTGTGATTTGAGTGCATGCCATCTGCAGGACAGCAGGGAAAAAAAGATCTTGATGAAGATAATAAAAAGGGGGAAAGAAGGTGTTAGTGACAATGAGGAGATTCTTAGAACCAAGGAATTGTTTTGGTTGGAAAAGACCTTAAACTGCCAAATCCAGCCATTAACCCAGCACAGCCAGGTCACCACTAAACCATGTCTCACAGTACCACATCTACACATCTTTTAAATACCTCCAGGGATGGGGACTTCACCACTACCCTGGGCAGCCTGTTCCAGGGCTTGAAAATCCTTTTGGTGAAGAAATGTTTCCTAATGTCAAATCTAAACCTTCCCAGGCACAACTTGAGGCTATTTCTTCTTGTCCTATCAGTTGTTACTTAGAAGAGATTGATCCCCACCTTGCTACAACCTCTTTTCAGGTAGTTTTAGAGAACAAAAAGGTCTCCCCTCAGCCTCTTTCCTTCAACAACCTCCAGGTCCCTCACCTACTTCTCACAAGACTTGTTCTTTAGAGCCTCCACCTGCCTTGTTGCCCTTCTTGATGCAACAGATAGATTTCTGAAGGAGGCAGGTTTTCTAGGGAGTTCAACATTTCCATGAAGACTGTACACATCTAACTTGTTGCAAATCTTAGATGGTGAGGAGGTAGTTTGGATGTTGATGTGAACTCCTTCAATGTCCATTCATGTCCATCATACTATCTTCCAGCAGGTGTCACTCTGAGCCACTCTATGTAACCCGTGAAAAAGGACGAAGCGGTTGCTGTAGGTTAGCCTTGGATGTGTAGAGATTATCGACCCCATTCCATCTGGCTTACTTCAGCATCATTAAGTTCCTTCAGCTTGTTAACACATGATAACCTGGCATTGTCTTTTCATGTATATTCCCTTGACAGATGTATGGAAAGAAAAGGTGGTAAGGAAAAGAAATGTTGTTGATGTAAACTAACTGCAGGGTGGTGACTAATAGATGTTGGACAGATGTCAAGATGAATTGCTGTGGACAGTTTTGAACTTCATAGCTTTCACTTACAAGCAGGATTATATGGTAGAATTATAAAAACCCTAACCACTGAACAGTTAAAATCCCAGGGGGAAGTGATTAGCTGTGCAGAGTATAGAGGTGCTGCAACACCAACTGAATGATAAAGCTTAGAGATGTCCCAAAGTATTCTCAGAACCTAAAAAAAGTGTGAGGAGGGAAAAAACAGCCTTAACAGCATATTTCTTCCTGCACTGTGTTCTTTTATATTGTAATGGATATCTGTGCTTGTTTGATTAAACAACTTGAAACCTGTCCATAATGATGGGGACCATAACCTGAGGCACTTTGAGAAACCTTTCAGCCCCTTAAGGCTCATGAAAATAATGCTTGAAGAAATTTGTGCAAGATACAAACTCCTGTTGCTATAAAAAATTTCATGTTACATATAGTAGTATGTGAAAAGTAGTGCAAGAGGAGGTTTTTGTTTGTTGGCCAAAAATTAAGATCATCTTAAAGGCAGATAGGGAAAGGTTTTTGGCTTCATGACAAAGCTTGTTAGGTTAGCTGAACACAGCATCCCTATTAGCTTTGCTCTGATTCAATATTCTTTTTTCTGTAGCGTCGAAAGAAGAAACACAAACCATTCTGAGCAGCCCAAATGCTTTTTGTAGCTGCTCTCTAAGTTAGTACATGATGTCTCTCCCCTGCAGCAGGGAAAGCCAGTGCCAAAATATTACCTAATGATAATGAGGAAGTAAGCGCTTTGGCATATGAAATATTTTTTCCTGTGCATGAGGGGAAGTAAATGCCATAAATTTTCCTGAACAAGTCTGTGTTTAATATCAAGTACAGAAGCTGGTACTAATTAGTGGAGGGAAATATTAGTCCACAGACAGAAATGCGGAGCTTTTCACTGAGCTGGTGTGTCCTGAAGTTTCAGGATCAAGCATGTTTGCAGTCAGATTGATTAAGCGGTTGACTAGAAGTGTAGCGAGGCATATGTCCCAAGGGATAACAGTCCAGCTATTAACTATGAGAGTTTCATTATACAGTTTAATGACTCTCTGTGTCTTTGTATAGAAGTCAGAGCCTGGGTTAACCCAGTGCCCCTTTATATTCTACACACAGAGAGGTTTATGGTAGAGCAGTCCTAATTGCACAGTAAACAACCATAATTTTCACCAGACTGTGACTTCTAAAACACCTCCTCGAAGGTCTAAGGAGCTGGAAGGGGAGAAGGGAGAAAGTGTTCTTTCTATCTCTTAAAGACTAGTGCTCATCTTTCTGGATTTGAGGGAAAAGGAGGAAAGGGCAAAAGAAAGGGATAGCAAGAGGCACACACTAACATCCTTTAATGTTTTTCAGGTCAGAGGATACGATTTCAAGGCAGACATCTGGAGCTTTGGCATCACTGCTATTGAACTGGCCACGGGGGCAGCTCCTTACCATAAATACCCCCCGATGAAGGTGAGCAGGTCTCCAGATACTTGTACATGATAAAGGATCAGTCTGTTCTCTGGGGGTTTCCAAGAATCTGGCCAGCAGGCTTCACCAAGAGTTTGTCCTCTCAGCTTGCACTTGGGGATCACGAATGTTCTTGGGTACATCTGAAGTCACCTTTTAAAAATACACCACTTAATCAGTATTTTCTGAATCCATGCAGTTCTTATATAGATCCTGAGTCCCACCAGAGTCACCATTCTTGAAGTAAGTGCTGTGTGCTTTGATCCTGGAGTCTCTAAGGGCAGCAGATGCTTTTAGGGCTATAAATAATGATTTAGAACATGTTAGCTGGCATCCTGTGACACAGGGATGGCATGTGCTATTCCTTCTCCTGCACTGATGATCCTTGATGCCTCTCAGAAATCCTGTGACCAGCTATCCAGAAGGCTCTCTGATTCTGTTGAACACCAACACAGTCCTGTCAGTCACTGAAGCAGTGGAAAGTCCCACATCAGTACAAGACAATGTGGTGTTGGCAACTTTAATATTTTATTGAAGTTCAGGTGGAAGAAATGTTCTTGCTTAAACACTAACACTTCAAAAATCTTATTTTAAATATCTTGAAGTTTAGATGGCCTTAGAGTTTGGCTAACTTTCCTTATTTCCTGACTCTTGAACGAGGGACTGTTTCCAACATGATGATTTTTCAGGAAGTCTACATCTTAAAGTTACCAGAGTTGACCCCTGCAGTTGAGGTCTGAAGCATCCTGTCCTACTGAGCTTACCCCTTTGTGAGATCTGATGGCTCCATGTCTCAGTAATGAAACTGACCCCTTTGGCCCACTCTGTTTGAGGGCTGCTTTGCTTCTATTTCTGCGATACATGTTCCCTCAGATCAAATAGGAGAAGATGAAGAGGGTTCTGAATAACCCCACAGCTTATGGTTACACTAGTTACCTGAGATGTGAGGCTGTGGGTGCCAAGGCCCTCAATTTTAGGCATACCATGGGACAAGCTTCCCTTTTCTGAGTCTTTAACTGCTGGAATGCTATGCAAGTTGGATGTCACCTCTTAGGACTTGGATACATCTCCTCCTACCCCACAACTGCAATAGCATTTGAGAATCCAGGAGCTCCTACCTAATTTGAACAGGCACATCCATGTGTAGTTTCAAATGTCAGGACTTTGCACTGGTTTAACTCTTGTAGAACAGAATTAGCTCTAAGATTTGTGCCGTCTCTGTACAAGGACTGTTGAGGAGCTGAATGGTGTAGGAGTGCCATTAAAGATTGTGCCATATCAGTGACTGTGACAGAGCAATGAGGAGCTCAGGGAGTTGTGTTGCTGACTTAGCTGTTGCTGTTTTAATTGGTACTTCCTTCTGTGCTGTGATTATTTGCAATATTTTGTGTAGTTTCTGCAAGCTAGGGTTCTGTCTATTGTGTTTTGAATAGCGGGGTTGTAGCTTTGAATACAAAGATTGCCTGTTTAGTATCTTAGCTGTCATATGGTAGATAGAATGATGAGTCTTCAGTTCTATTAGGTATGGGTTCCAGTGGTGCAGCCTGCAAGGGGACTCCTGTGTTTTATTTATTGAATGTAATTGTATTTCACTGCAGATTAGTTTTGTTATGCAGCAACATGGCCCATGCATTAAGTAGCCCTCCAAGGAGAGGGGAAAAAAGCATGGAATTCTGTCAGGGACTGTATAATTTCAGTTAGATTGATGGGTTCTTGCTGCCCTAAGCAGTATAGCTGTTGAAAGCTATTTAAATGCACTGTGTGCTGCTTCCTTTTCTAAAAATAGATATTCATCTGTATGTAGGTGACAAGCGAAAATGGAAATTAGTAATTTTCTTCCTTTCCCTTACAATATCTGAGTGATGTGGGAGAAATAAATCAGTTTGGCTTGATAGGTGCTTGTGTGAGAAATGTCTTCACCTGCTGTCGTGTTGTCACATGGAAGTGAACCCTCATATTTTGTTATGTTGCCCTTCTGCTTTCACATGAATTTGATTTCTAGCTAAGAAATACTTGCAGGGGTATCTTAGCAGAGCCTTTGAACCAAATACCTTGTGCAGCTGCTCATTTCAAATGAGGAAGGCCATTGGAAGTTCTGCTATGCTTAGACTTTTAATCACACCAAATAGGCCTGAAAGCACATCTCAACCTTGTGTTTGACCCGTGGATGGCACTGTAGGGCAGGAGATGTGATGGGAAAACAGCATAAATCATTGGGTATTAACTAGTCTGGCTTCCCAAGGAGAGGAGGTAGAGGTAACGCTTGCTAGGTCCTGTTGTGTGAGTCTTGAATCTCTCAACTGACAGACAGAATTTGCAGAAGTGTAACATTTTGGAAAATAATTGTTTCTGTAAAGCCAGTGAGTGTGGGAAGCAGAGGTAGAGACCCTGTAATTGCCTTGAGGAAATGGTAGGTGAGTTTTAGCTGCTTGGTGAATGTGAGGAGACGGCCTAAATTGTAAGAAGCTTCCCTCTGAGCTTTGGCTACCCTTAGAGCTGTTCTAATGAAGCAGTCCTTGTTGACTGAGATTCCTGGTAAAAAACATTTGTCTAAAATCCAGCATTCCCAAGATGTGTCTCTAACAAAGGCCAAGAAAAAGCTCATTGCCAATAGACATAATTCTTTCAGGTTTTAATGCTGACGCTACAAAATGACCCTCCATCTTTGGAAACTGGTGTGCAAGATAAGGAGATGCTGAAGAAGTATGGGAAGTCGTTTAGGAAGATGATTTCATCATGCCTACAAAAAGACCCTGAGAAAAGGTAAGAATCAAGTAACAACAAAAATTTAAACCCTCCCTAAGACAAGCTCAAAACCTCATTGTATTCCATAATTTTTTAAAGCTGGTACACACTCTGCCCCTCCAGCCTTTCAGGCGCAGTGAATGCAGCAGTCTTGCTGTGTGGCAACAAATTCTCTTGGCTGTCCTGAAAACTAAGGGTAAATGTGTGGCATCGTGCCAGGCCAGGGCACACATCTTCCATTCGGGTTAATGAGAGCGCATCCCAGTCCACTCCATGTGTGGCGCCACTCTCCCCCGGGCCTCCTCAGGCAGGTGACTGCAGTTCATGTTTTGTTCCCTGTCAAAAGTGCTCTGTGCTTATAAATCAGCAATGGCACCTTGAGCAATATGTGTTTACTTGCAGAGCTTCAGAAATAAACCTTTTAAAGTTTGCCAGTGCAAAGAAAGCTTTCAGTGTAGTTTTGACTTGCTTAATTATGAGGAATACTTGGCTTGGGAGGGAAAATAAGGAAAAACACTGGCAAATTTTACCAACTTGTTTCCATCAATACAGGTTGCTTAAGTGACCTAATGACATTTTTCAGTCTAACTTGTAACAGCAGCTTGACTACTCAGTGATGGTAGAAATCCCTCCAAGGGGATGAGNATAGAATCACAGAATCATAGAATGGTAAGGTTGGAAGGGACCTCAAGGATCATCTAGTTCCAACCCCCTGCCATAGGCAGGGACACCTCCCACTAGTACATGTTGAGGTTCTCAGGACAGCATCGTATTGTTACATTGTGACATCAGTCAAAGCTGCACCAGCAGCACTGTTGGAAAGCCACAGCCTGGCACATAGGACAGCTCAGATGTATTTCTGTGGAGGCCAGTCACAGTGCTTGCCAGTCTGTGAAGCTGTTTAAAGGAGTGTTCATCTTGCATTAAAATGTTTTCCTTAAAATGCAAAGGAGAAGAAACAGACATTCCCACATCAGTTTTTATACCTCTTAGTTTGCTTTTCTTTTTTCTTGCAGTAGGCAAACTAAATGTGGAAAGGGAAAAGTCTCTTCATAAAATGATAATAATGAAGACATTTTTCAGTTCTCTCTTGTGACAGATCCAGGAACAAAGGCTTCTCACACATCATGAGATGGGATCTCTCTCTTCTAACAAGCTTTACCCTTGAAATGCTTAATGAATCCAGTGAAGTGCTTGATAAATGCTGATAGCAGGGCTTTTTTTCCAGGGTTTTTCTCCTTCTAAAGCATATCCTATGCCTGCAGGTTAGAATGTATGCTGATCAGAATTAATCAGTCTGAATCATGACATACCCCTTCCCTCAAATCAAGCACCACTAATAGCCACTGCCACCATCCTGACTATGGGAGCAGGAGGTCAGCTTGTAAAAAGCAGAGTCAGAAATGCTTATGAATGTTGTATGGGTTCACGAAGAGAACTTAGTGCTCTTTAACTGTTTTGAGGGCTCACTTGCTAGAAAATGGATGATTTTTCTTAGAGTCTGAGGTGAAATAAACCCTGTGATGAATGACCTTAGCAAGTTATCAATTAAACCCTGTTACTTATTTAAGCACAGTGTGGGAAACGTTGTAAGCTGATGAGTTCTCATGTAGGTCTGAATCTTTAGAAAGCTCCTTCTAAACTGCCCATGGGGTGTCTCTTTTCAAGTATTTATCCTAAAGTCTAACTTAAAAGGGAAAATAGTTTGTACTTGTTCCTTTGCTATTACACAAAGGTTGATTGTCCTGCCTGTGTTTAACAGAACTAATTACACATGTATGATCAAGTATCTCTGAAAGAACTCTGTAACACTCACACATGGTGAGTACTGCACTCCTGCTGTAGGTGATGATACCTCAATTTTGAGCACGTTGCTTCTGTGATCCTATCAAACTGATTTTGTGGGCCTCAAGTTCAGCATTAAAATGGGAGCAACTTCACCACCCCATCCCCAAATTCTTCTCTGCTGCTGATCCAGAATTCGAGTGTTTAAAATTGGAATGCATTTAGGGCAATTGCACAGGAGAAGCCAGTGCCCTTATGAGGTGCTGTGTTGGAACAAGCTGCAGCAGCCTTGGACAAGCATTGTGTTGAAAGGGAGCCTTTATAATTATTTTCTACATCTGTTTTATTGACAGACCGACAGCAGCAGAACTATTAAGACACAAATTTTTCACAAAAGCCAAGGTAAGGAAACACTTCCTAAGCTGATCTGTGCAGAGACTGTGGAGAGGACCTTTCAGAAGTATGATAGGTATGGTGACAGCTTTATTGGCATGAGTGTGGGCTGTTTCACTTGGGGCCGGCATAGTTGAGTTGAATGGTTCATTGTGAGTGAACAGAATGAAATCCCTCTTCTGTACCTCCTTGCATATGCTGCTATTAGAGAAATTATCTAGAAATTCTTGAGCATTTAAATGTCTTTCAGTGGCTTTCAGGGTTTTTTTAAATGCTTTTGTAATGGTGCCAGTCTGGCTGCCTGTCCAACCATAAAAGTCTCTGTGGCAGTAAATGTAACTTATATTTTAGTAAACTCTATAATCAGCCTGTATGCAAAGCAGTGAATGAGGCCCACTGTGCAGAGGGCTACCTAAAACTATTTCACCCCATGTTGCCTTACAGAAAGTGAAGATCTTGTGATACAAAATGGTAGAAAACGCTCATTCTAGCCTCGAAGTGAACTGCCAGTGAGCATTTATGTAATTACTTCCTGGAGATTAGTGCATATGCAGTGTGCAAGGTCCTACTGAGGGAGACATGCAGAAATAATACAAGGGAGAATTTTGTATTTCCATGAGAATGAAGAAATGTTTTCTATTTGATTTTATTCCTGTGGCATACTTATGACACATAGGTTTATAGCAGAACACAGATTGAACTGCTGAAAAGACACCTGATGCCTGGGGTAGCACAGCAGGATCACCAGTTAAAAGTAGTTTTCAGCTCCCAAATTGAAATGATTAAATGGAAGTGGCCACATCTAGGTTCAGGAGCTGAGTGTCCTGTTGAAGTTGACAGAAGACTGGGAGCTGCAACTGAGGAAGTCTAGAGAGTGATCCAATTTATGAAATGGAGGAGTTCGCTTCAGGGCAAGTTAAATTGATATCTGGGCTCTTGACAGTATTAACTAGGTTTTCATTGTCCGTGGTGGGATTTTAGGTAACGGCATCTGTATACTGGATACACACTTGGTGTCCAAAGTGACAAGATGGTTTACACATTGCTGACCTTTCTTCGTTTGGCTCTGCACTTCCTGGTTCATTTTATACTTCATTGTGTGCAGAATCTCCTTCATGCTTCCATTAAGCTGCTGCAGAGTAACATATTAGCATATGTGGTGATAGAAAATTAACATCATTGTAAATGAGGCAGTACTTAACCTGGCACCCAAAGTGGAAATTTGTGCTACTTAACACTCAGTGTTCAATTGCTTTCCACTCATCAGCCCCTGCCAATCTGACAGCTGTAACTTGAGGACAGAGGAGTCCAACTTCTGTTTGTACAGAACCATGTTTAAATGCAGCCTGTGTTGTGTGAAAGTATTTTGGTCATGCCACTTCTAGGAAGGAGGCAGCATGTGCCTTGAAGTTCCATCCTGCCTGCAAGAAGCCCTCACAGAGCAGTGTTGGGAGCACTTTATGGGCAGGGATGGCAGGGGATCTAAGCCCACTGCTGTCAGTCAGCTCTCAGCACTAATGCCAGGGTACTTGCCCAGCCTGCATCCCCTGCAGCAGCAGTTTGGCTGCGCACTACAGGGGTTGGGAAATGGGACTCACAGCAGCCCAAATGTTTGGCAGGCTTGCTAAAGAGGAAGTTTAATAAAGCATCACAGCACTTTCTTGATATTTAATCTGTTGTGATCACTGTGTTTACTTCCTCTCTAAGCATCATATGTGCTGTGCAGTTTTCCAGCCACTTTAAATTGTGCTGCCCCAATTCCTCAGTCTTATTACTCTAGCATAGAGGTGTTCATGCTTCCCAGCCTGCCTGACATCTGAGATTCGCCTTTGACAGTTGGACAGGCGTAAATTTCAGAGTAGAATAAAGCAAAGGGAATGGATCCAGGTGGTGTAGTATCTGCAAATGGAAGAATGCCAAATCTCTCAGCAGAATAGCAGATGCTGTCGTGTAAGAAATACATTTCCCAGTAAATCAGACAGAATAGGATGTGACTCCTTGATTGTTGATTCCACGTCACTTTTCATAGGGAAAGTAGCACTGCTAACTGAAAAGGTATTTGGGATGAAGCATCATATACTGTAGTTCAAAGGAAGAAAGTGGTTAATATCTTTGGGAGAATGAGGATGAAATGTGTAAAACATTTTCTGCTGCAAACGATTTAAGTTTCTTTATCCAAGACACTGAAGAAATCAAAGGACATTTTTCTTTTCTATTTTTCTTCTTTACAGAATAAAGAATTTTTACAAGAGAAGATGTTGCAGAGAGCACCAACAATCACTGAAAGATCCAAAAAGGTAACAGAAACCTCTTGGGCTCTTGCTGTTGCAGTCATACTATGGTGTTTATGCTTGTGCTTACATATTTGATGAGATTTACTGTAGTACAGAGTTCTCTGGATACTGAGCTGGACATCTCAATGAAATACTCAAGCACCCTGGCAGATGCTACAGCCTGAGGTGCTGTTGTGCTGTTCCTCCTAAAAAAGATCAACTGTAAAAGGTTCTTCTTCACCTATCAGTTCTGTGTCTTTGTGCTGAGCAGGTCCGGAGAGTCCCAGGTTCCAGCGGACGTCTTCATAAGACTGAAGATGGTGGCTGGGAATGGAGTGATGATGAACTAGATGAAGAAAGTGAGGAAGGCAGAGCAGCAATTTCACAGCTCAGGGTGGGTCCTCGGACTGATAGCTCTGCTGCTTCTATTCTGTTTTCTAACTGGTATGTCTAAATATTGCAGGGGAGGGTGTAGCTGTAAGTATGATACACAGTAAATCATTGTCCTTCCCCTCAAGTTTGCAGCTGAACCAGAGAAAGCAGACTGTAGGTTGAAGAAATTGTATTGTTGCCTTTTCCACCGTCATTCTGGGGCACAGCTGATCTCATTTGAGCATGTTGAGTGTCATTTGAGACATGAGTTTAGGTGGTCTACTCCCAGCTCACCATGTTCATTCACCTGATATAGGTTATTCTCATTGTTTTTAAGGGTGCTGACTGAGATATTTTCCTTTGGAAGTGTCACGAGAATTTTTGTCCTACTGCCCTCTCCAGGATGGAGCTAAAGTCAGTAGGGCCTTTGTTTATGGCTGATACCTCAAACACACAGAACCTGATTCTGCTCGCTCAGTTACACTGGAATCAGTTGGTCCTAGTAAAAAGATATTATGGCATCCATGAAGTGACAAGGTCTAGCACTTGAAAATCCCCACAAAAAACACCACCTTCCACTCTGCTAACACAAACATGAAAACCCCTAAATCTAGACTTAACCCCTAGAAACACAGAGGACTAATTTGTAGTGATCAGCTAAAAGATTGCATTTCCAGATTATCCTCCCCTCACAGTCAGCAGTGTGGATTCTGACTAATGGCTTGGCTTGGTCTTTTCACTACAGCAGGTATGTTGAAGTGGACTTTGTGTTTCCATCATCCTTTCTAAAGACTTGTACCCAAACTGCCAGTGTGTGCCACCAGTAGGGTGGTGTTTTTGAACACCAGTATTTATCCTGTGCTTTTGGCTGTATTTCAAACACAGGGTATAAATTCCAGCTGTCCCTAATCCCTCTGCAATTTTAACTAATTGCAGGATAGAATAACTTGAGTTAACTAGGTGTCACCTTGAGTTCCTGCCCATTGCAGAGAGGAGAAGTAGCTGATCCTTAGAGGTCTTCTCCAACCCAAGCCATTCTGTGATTCCATCTGCACCTGCATTTTATTTCCTGTCAGCCTTAAAGTAAAAAGTCAGCCTTGCAGATTGACTTGATTTGCTAAAATACTTATTACAACACATAAAAGCATCTACAGAAATTAAATTTGTTTGTGATTTTTTTTTCCTTTGTCTCCACCTTATATTAAAAATAGGGTAAATTTAATATAGAATCATAGAATCATAGAATGGTAAGGTTGGAAGGAGACCTCAAGGATCATCTAGTTCCACCCCCCTGCCATAGGCAGGGACACCTCCCACTAGCACAGGTTACTCAAGGCCTTGTCCAACCTGGCCTTGAACACCTCCAGGGAGGGAGCAGCCACAACCTCCCTGGGCAACCTGTGCCAGTGTCTCACCACCCTCACTGGAAAGAACTTCCTCCTAACATCTAGTCTAAATCTTCCCTCTGCCAGTTTAAACCCATTGCCCCTAGTCCTGTCATTGCAAGATCTTATAAATAGTCCCTCCCCAGCCTTCCTGTAGGCCCCCTTCAGATACTGGAAGGCTACTCTAAGGTCTCCTCGAAGCCTTCTCTTCTCCAGGCTGCAGAGCCCCAACATCTCTCAGTCTGTCCTCATAGGAGAGCTGCTGCAGCCCTCTGATCATCTTCGTGGCCCTCCTCTGGACCCACTCCAACACTTCCATGTCCTTCCTGTACAAATGTATATTTTACAAGTCTCTTGCTAGGATTGCGCCTGAAGGAAGATAAATATTTATTATAAACAGAATCAGAACTATCTGCTTGATTCGTTAAATATGGTGACTTGATGGCTTAACATAACATTTTGGCTAGAAAGATTTGCTGACCTGCTTTCCTCTCTGCATTCAAATTAAAGCAACTGTGCTATTGTGAGCTCTTAAATCATTCACCTTCCATCACTGTAGCGGTGCAGTGGCCATGTGGTCACATTTTTCTAGTTAACTCATGTCTGATCTCTGATCACACAAGCAAAAATAAGTCAGAACTAATATTTCAGCACATCACCAAACTCATCTTATTTGTACCTTAGGTAAATGTCTTTTAACTTTCGTCCTGTGTCCTTTTTGTTTGTTCACATTTTTCCTTAGTTTGCTTCTGTTTGCCATTTATCTGGGTTAGTTGTTAACTGTGGGGCAAGGCCAGTGTTGCCACACTTGTCTGCACAGTGTCTAGCACACTGTGATCTGTCAGACAAGCTCCTTTGGAGTTATTCCTTGAGGCATCCAGGTACTCTTGGATATGAGCTTTGTGCCTGAAAGAACAGCGCTGCAGCTGTGGAGCGTGGCTGTTTATGACTGGGAGCAATGCCACATGTTTTATCTTGCCTGGTAACTGTCAAGTGGAGGCTCAGCACATCGAGATGGATTTCAAGCTGTACCCTTCCAGATGCATGACTTTTTCCTGACACTGTCTGTACATAATCATCGTGAAGGAGCTGTTCATTCTCCTTCTGTCCAGAGTGCTTTGTGCAATTTGATGTTCTCAGAATTGGACTTGTTAATCTCCTCTCATGAGAAGCCTCTGGGTCATATGTTACCCATTGCTCTGATCTGCATTTCTTGAGGTAGTGGCACTTGGTTAGTGCATGAAGTGACTCCAGGGTGGCATGATGAGACTTAATGTTCTTCTGTGGAACTTATGCCCATTCTCATTGCAACCTGTTTTTTAGACCACTGTGTGGAGAAGGAACAGTGATCTTATTAATCCCAGCATGGACCAAGCCATCCCACCTGTCTGTCTCCACAGGGTAATTTGACCTATTAGAAGGCAAAGCTGCAGGGTATCTTAATTGCAAGGCTTTCCATGAGTACTTGGCAATTCCTTCCTGCTCATGTGAAATCGCTAATGCACACTGGCTTTGTTTGACTGATAAGCAAAGATTGATCGCGTTGCTTTGACTGCACTTTCCCCTGCATTCCACTGCTATCTTTGTTTCACTGCTGGTTTTGTGTACAGCTGTCACTCTTCTGCTTACTCTCATGGAGAGCACAACATAATGCAGAGTCCAAGGACAAGGAAAGTATGTGAGAGATTTCTTCCCATAAAGCAGCACAAATAAGGCTCGTTTTTCCCACCCAATTAGGTCTTGTATGCTTTAAGCAAGCTGGTATGCAAACTGGTTCTCTAACTATACAAAGGGCATTTATTTCCTAGCAGACTTTTTTTTTGGGGCTTGGGCTTGGGCTGCTTAAAATGGGTTTTGCCATCTTGGTGTACAGTAGTTTGACCTAGTCTGAATGATCTCCAGGGGTACTGGTTTCTGCTAATGGTTAATAATGATAGCACCTTGTTGTATGCTACTGTCCAAATATCAGCTGCAAGTTCTGAAACATGACTCTTTGCTTCTGGGTGGTATGATCAGGTTGCCAACAAATTGTGTGTTGTCCCTTTTTTAAAGCATCTTAACACATAGATGTAACCTGAAAGCAATTATGTAGATTTTGTATATCCAGTTTGGTTCTAACAAGTCTCTCTGGTCACTAAGTTTACTCTTGCCTAGGCAATGACAGCTTATTCTCTGTTTTTCAGTCTCCCAGAGTGAAAGAACCTGTACAGAATTCAGAGGTAAGGTACAATTGCAAATGGCTTCTCCAAATGATGACTCCTAGTTCTTGCTGTTGTTTCAATGAACATGTCTTTATTAGCCTTTGAAAGAAGTACAGTGTAAAGGAGAAGGTAGTATCTAGCTGAGCTCTGCTTGAAAATCTCTCTGTAATAGGAATTTTTGGCTGTGTAATTCCAAGAGGTCTTCTTGAGTTAACTCTGGTGTGTATCTTCTCAACTTTATTATGGCAAAAATCTACATGTTGTAAGACAATGAAGTGGTCACAAGATTAAGTAGAACAATGGTGTTCTGATTTCCTTGCTTTAAAAACGAAACCCCAACAAACAAACAACAGAAAACAAATGCACAACAAAACACAATTTTAAAATATCTGGTTTGTGTCCTCTAATTTACTGGTTTGGTTGCAATTTATAATCTGTCCGAAGACATAGTTCTGTGTTTCTTCCATCAGGAATGCTGGTCTGTTCAGTGATAGAGACTGCTTATCTTCTAGACACTCCACTCTGTCTTTCTTTTGCCTACCTGTGTAGAAAGATAAACAGAGCTGTCTCCTGGAGATTAGTCTTGGGTTAGACTGTCCTGTTTTTCCTTCATCCATTTCCAAGAATTGATTATAAAGAGAGATCTCAAGAAAGACTATAGTTCTGGCACATTAATTTGACATAAATTCTGAATACAAAGAAAATGCTGAAAACTGCAATCCCTTTGGAATTAATTTCCCCATTTTGATACATCCCTTAGTGATTTGGGAGTCTGCCTCCCAGGTTTTCAATATTCAAGGTCATTTATATTTCCAACCACTTAGCAGAGTAAGTTGCAGGGCAACATGAAGGAGTGCTATCAAGCTTAGAGTTCTTTGGCTACCATGCCAAAATCAGTTTCTCTGTTCTGAATAACAGAATAGGTAAAAAAGGTTAAACTTTCATTTAGTGCTCTTCCCTCACCCTCTAATTGCATGTATTTTGTTGGTGGTCATGAGTTGATTTTGTTGCAAGGGACTAACTTTAGTACTTCCAATCCTAAATAGTCTTGCGTGTTTCAAAGGTTGCTCTGATGCTGACATTTATTGTATGGATGGATAAATGGTTGATAATTATCTTAATGCTTTGCTAGACTATATTCTCTGAAAAGAACTACAAGTCAGAGCAGAGTTGCTCTGATGTGATTGCATGGCTAATTGGAAATATAAGTAGACCTCAGATTTTGAGAAGGCAGGAAATTAAAGGATAGGATGGCCTTGTCCAAGCTAGGATGTGATCTGTGTGCATCCAGCCTTGCTAGCTGGAGAAAGTACTTTTTGTCCAGTCATGCTAATGTCTTGGTTTCTTACCCTTCTTCACTGGTGAGTAAAACTTGCAAAATATCAGGCCAGAAGGTGTCCCTGGATGTAAGTACACTTTAATTCATTTGAACACCAATTTAGGATTAGTGTTAGTGCTGTGGAGACCTGGAAATGCCCTTCACATTGAACTTCTCAAAGTGATGGGGTCAAACAAGTGCTTTTAGGAAAGCTCATACTTGAATCAGAACTCTTGAGTTCCTTTTCTCATTAAAATGCCTTTTTTTGCCTTCAGCTCTTCCCATCAGCTGAGCCTCCAGGTCCTTCACTCAATGCTCCAGCACAGGCACCTACTCAACTACCTCAGGCTGCAGGACCAGTCCCTGCACAACCTCAAACTGCTGTACCTCCACCTAGTCAGGCTCCTCCAGCAGCCCCAGCAGCAACCCAGGTAAGATCAGGAACCTTTCATACCAGTTTTCAGCTTTGCACTTAGCTGTTCTGTTCCAAGCATGCTAAAATGATCTGAAGCCATACAAGCTGCTTGCCTGGAGCTGATTTAACGCTGCTGCTTATGCAGAAGTGACAGCTGGCCTGGTGGCTTGCTAAGGGAAGAGAGTCAGTGTGGCTGCAGCAGTTTTTCATTCTTACTCTGTGGGTGAGCAGTGCCTTCTCACGCTCTTTAGTGAGTGGACTCTGTCTTAAGGCAAAGTTAAAGGTAAGAAAAAAGGGAGAGTCTCATTCAACTGGCAACTACTTGTTCATGGTATTTGAGGTCCAGCACAAACGGCCTCTGATTGTGTCTCGGTGTCCCTGACATCTGTGGGATAGGAGTGGAGAGAAGTGTGAGAAGGGAACTAGAATGTGCAAATTCTCCAGACTTCAGAAGAGAGACAGGAGGGCCAGATCAAAATTGTCCTTGTAACAGTGAAAAATTTTGGAGGAACTTCACCTTTGGGAAGCTCTAAACCTTACAGTACTTTCAAACACTTCCATTTCAAGCAGAGAGGGGAAAATGGATCTTTGAGGGGAATTACAGGGAATAATAAAGCTGGACAAGTTTGTCATTGATTCTTAGCTATGTCACCCCAGAATGTAGGCTGTTGGCCAGATAGGTTAGCACAGCAAATCAAGAAAGGGCTCTGACTTCTGTTAAAAAGAAAAACGGCCAACCCAAATGATACTGAGATACTTGGAACATGTCTTGTGGTTTGCTGAAGTCAAGCAGTGCAGAGTTTGCCAGACTTCTGAGTGGTGGCACTTCTTTTCATAGAATCATAGAATGGTCTGGGCCAGAAGGGACCTCCAGAAGTCATCTAGTCTGGCCCCCTGCAGTCAGCAGGGACATCCCCACTAGACCAGGTCACCCAGGGCCCCGTCAAGCCTCACCTTGAATACCATCAGGGAAGGGGCCTTTTTGGTATGGCAGGGACAGGCTGTCACTGTTGGAGGGGACCAAGCTCTCATCAAACTTTGGCAGACCAAAGAGGAAGAGACTTGGAAGTGTTGGTTAGAAAAATAGCTCTTAGGTGTAATTCCTTCCTAGAAACATTCCATTGTAAAGAACTAAGTGTATCACTTTGGTGCAGTCAGCTCATGTTTCTATGTAAAGGCTTTGTAAACACATTAGTTGTGAAACAAAACGAACGGAGTTGGGGTCTGACATATTCTTGGCTACATTAAAAGTAGCTTTATTACTTATATCAAACTCATTCCAGTCTCTTGGAAAAGGGCCAGTGTTTAATTCCTGCATTTTATGCAGCAGTTGAAACACCAGCAGCAATGAAGCCCAGGACCTGCAGTTCAGTAACATGAAGTAGCAGTGTTAGTCACAGTGAAAGTGCTTGGATTTGCACTAGCAGAGTATCTTGCTCCCTGCCACTAGTGCCAGATACCTCATGTGTTGGTGGCTTGTCCCAAGGTGGACTTCATACCTTTGTGTCAGTGTGCTCTTCTTTATAGCTATTGGTGTCGGTGTACTCTTCTTTATAGCTCTGTTTTGTCCATTTGTTCTTCTTTACAGCTTTTCATATCAGTATGTTACTTTTTATAGTTCTCCTCTAGGTCTTGGCGCTGATTGGTTACTGTTTTGCAGACCTCTGGGTTTCTCTGTGAACCCTTGTTTGTTTTCAGTGTTCTGGTAAAGCTTGCAGCTTCAACAGAAGATAGCCATTAGAAGCCCTGAAGCTGCATTGCTGGCTCAAGAGCACCAACAAGTCGAGTAAAATACTAGTTTGAAAAGGATCTTTGTTTTTCCTTTCCTCACATGAAAAATAGGTGATCTAGGTGAAAAAAATTGGTCAAGACCTCTCAGCTTAAATTACCAGCCTGATGCTGTGCCTGTCTTCTTACTGCAGCTTTACAACCCCTGCCTCAGCATGTACAGTACAGATGACTTGTGCAGTGGAAGTGTGACCAACCCTTTTCTGGGTTTTGGTCATTTTTTTTTTTTTCTGTGCATGGAGATTGATTAACAATTACCCTTTTTACTGGAAGTATCACAAGTGCTCTAAACATGGACACTTCTGGGATCTTTCCTACTGGAAATCTGCTGCTGATTAATATGAAATGCTTTAGTAACACATTCCAATAGTTACTCAGATGTAATTTAGATTTGAGAATGGGCAGGTATGAAATTGCTAATAGAATTTCTTGAAGTCTTTGATTTCATAAAAAAGTAACTGAAAGTACCTGTTTACCTGCCAGTGAAATTATTTCTTACAACCTGATAAAAGTCTTTGCTGTTGTATCAGGTCTTTAAATCTGGTGTTTGGGGCATGGATTGAAAGACAGGAGGTCTTGAAAAACTGTCACAAATGGCCAAAACCCTTAAGTTTTGATGCAAAAGAATCAGTCTTTTTACATTTAGCACTTCCTGAAGTCTCCTGCCACCTTGGCATTTCTCAAATTGTGTAGCTTCAACTCATTTCAAGATAATTGCCAAGAGAAACTCCCAAATTCCTGTTAAAGCATGAAGTTCTCTTTTAGTTTGTCTTTATCGCTGTAATGCCATGATTCCAGTGATTAGTTAAACTTCTTAGTTTTATTTATAGTTCACCAAGGTTGTCTCTAGCTTTAAAACCAGATATGGGAAGTGGTGATCTGCTCTAAAATGGTGTAATTCTATTGCAGGCCCCACCTGCCCCTGCTGCAGCTCCGGTACAGGAAGATACAAACGTCCCCATCAGCCTTGTACTAAGATTAAGGTAAGGATGCAACTGACTTGTTCTGTCGAAGTGAGCCTTTGTGGAGACAGGCACTGAGAGGCTTCTGCAGTGCATCTTGCCATATGCCCTTTAATTAACAAGATGATGGTTGTATGTTGTTTTCAGCTTGGATTTCATCCAGTCTTCCAAAACCAAGGCCCAGAAAAGTAGTTTATCACATCCACTTCTTCAGTTTGGCAAGAGATGTATATTGAAAGAGGTTTTGATGTTTTCATAAATATTCCTGAACTCTTAATAGGGTGGGAAGGAGGAATTAGCTGGGTTATCTCCAGGAGGTCAGAGATTCAGGGCTTCTGGCCTTGTTTTGGACCATGCTGCTCCTCAGGCACAACTTCTGGCTTCAGCCAGTAGCGAGAGTGGAGTTTTTACCCAATTCAAGGCACGGATTCTGCTCTATGTCACTAGAAAAAGGCAGAAAATAGACTGTAAGCACACTCTACTATCATTACACACATTGGCATTTCTCTTTAAAAGAACCTCTCTCTCAATTTCTGTAGACATCTTGGTTATTGATAGACATTGAACTGGGACTCCTGAACATCACCTCCCAGTCATTCCTAGACAATCACGTAATGTGTGTGCATCTGCAGTCAGTGAGTGCTTCCTTCCTCTGAAACATGTTCTCCAAGGATTTATCTGTTGACAGTGAGTTCCTGAGACAGTGGAACCACCTGGTCTTGTAGCAGAGAGGTGACACTTACCTATCCTGGTCTTCAGGCTGTATCAGGTTGAGGAGCAGACTGTGCTGAGAGCCCTGCTTCCAGATACACACTTAAGAGCTTACTTTTGGCACTTAGACGGGGAGAGGTGTGCTGAATTCACTTCACAGACTGATTCTGCACTGACAGTGCTTCCTTTTGGACACAGATCTGTGCAGTGAAATGGTCTTTTCCTTACAAAATTCTCTTCTTTCCACAGGAATTCAAAAAAAGAGCTCAATGATATCCGATTTGAATTTACCCCAGGGAGAGGTGAGCTGGTGGGCAATTCCAGTGTGGGAAGGTGGTTTTGGTGAAGAGAAGGTTTTGTGCTTGGTGTTGTGCAATTGTGTGTATGGAGTGTCTGTCCACAATGCCTTCCTAAAGGGCTTGCCTCATGGTTGGGCTTGGAGCACTGCTGTTGAGAA
This sequence comes from Ramphastos sulfuratus, assembly GCA_013399055.1. NCBI lineage: Eukaryota > Metazoa > Chordata > Aves > Piciformes > Ramphastidae > Ramphastos > Ramphastos sulfuratus. Next base: position 363,896 of record WBNM01031664.1, on the reverse strand, counting down.
GACCCTCAAAACTGCTCTTAGATGTGACTGAAGTGCAGCATAGCTCAGAGCTGCACCTGTACATCCTAGTATCAGACCCTTTTCCTGCTTGGCCTGTACAAGCTCCTTCTGGTTTCTATGTGATGCCTCCATCAGCTGGACAATTTCTGTTGGGTGGTGACTGGCTCTTGGGTTTCTCCCTAACAGATACTGCTGATGGCGTGTCTCAAGAACTCATTTCAGCAGGTCTTGTTGATGGCAGAGATCTGGTAGTAGGTAATGATGCATTATTTTTTCTGCTCTAACCATTTCAGTCATTTTTTTTCATATTTAGAATGACTTGAGTGGGTACTGGAAAAGTTTGCTGTGGTTTTGGTTCTCTACTCCAGTGACTCTACAAAACTACTGTTAATTCTAGTGACAGCTCTGTGCCAGTACATTTAGACAAGCCTTAATCTACAAGGATGTGAGCTAGTTGGAAACATTATGAAGCAAAATGGAAGCTAATCAATGCATTAGCTAAATGATTATCATCTGACATCTTTGCATTGCCAAATTGCTGCAGAAGCCTGTACTGCTCACAGGTCCTGCACCAGAGAGGTCTGGGACTGGAATCAGCCATTTTTTTTGGTTGTTGTTTTAAATAGGGCTGGGGAAGGAACTGTGAAGTGCATGTGTGATATGGGGTGAAGAGACAGGTGGAAAGTACCTCTAGCAACAGCTGGCTAAATAAGTGTGTCCTTCTGTGTAGCAGGTGGGACTTGAAACTGTCATCACTACCTGTGTATTTTGACTACAGCAGGCAAAGCTATTCCTTACAGGCTGCAATTTGTGGAAAGGCCAGAAGTGCAAAGCTAACTGCATTTCCAGGTGCAGTTGGGCAGTTTATCACTGCTAATCCCACATCCAGGAAATAATAACTACCTCTGAAAAAGAAGCATAATAACAAATGACAGCATTTTTTATATCTAAACCTTTAGACTTAGATTTCAGTAGATTGAGACTGCTTCAGATCTAAACTCTTTTCATTATTTAAAAGGTTATAAGTTTACTGAGTAATAAAGAGGCCTAGTGAGTTTGAGATGTTTTTCTCTAGCCTGTCCTAATATTTGCCCATTTCCTTTGTGTGTCATTTCAGTTGCAGCTAATTTGCAGAAAATTGTGGAAGACCCCCAAGCAAACAGATCCATCACTTTCAAACTGGTATTTATTCCTGTTCCCTAATTGAACAAGTTGTCACTTGCAAAGAGAAGGCATTGCATATAGAAGCCTACAGTGAACATCACAGGCATCTAATGTTTGCAATCTACATACTCCCTTCTTTCCCAAAGCTGGTTGTTTAACAGTAGGCAATACAAGCTCCCTGCTTGTGTTCCCTGAGCAGCAGCTGGGTTAAATGTGAGGTAATGTGCTCATACAGGCACTTCCTCACCCTAGCTAATAAATAGCAGGGTATCTTCTGTATAGTTGCCCAGAAAGGGCAGAAAATACTTCAGGGCGGGTAAGTAGGCTAAGAAATGCCACAAACTGCTTTCTTGGAGAAGAAAGAATGGGAGAGTCTAGATATATTGTCTGTGAGGATGATATGAAATGAAGTAGGTTTAAAAAAAAAACACAGGGAACAAAAGAAGAGGTTCAGAACTAGGAGAAGATAGGCTGGGAGAGAAGAACAACAGATGAATCCTTCAGAGGTAGCCGTAGAGGCAAAACAATGGTGTAACCTCCTTGTTGGTAGCAAAGCAGTGATTCCTTGGTGGTTTTACCCTAGTTAGCACATGTAGCCCTAGTCAGAGCAGACATTTGCAAAACTTCAGTCCCAGTCCTTCCTAGCTTCAAATTAAAAGGGAAAAAAGGAAAAAAAAAAAAAAAGTGCTCAATTTTAACTGTGGGCAGTGTGAGCTGCTGAGTACAGTGCAACACTGTCCTGCGACTGCCCCTCCCCACACTCTATCATGCTGTGATGTGCTGTGGTGCAAGTGGCAGGGCAGAGCATGGCTGTCGCTATCTGGATCTCTGTTCCTTGTGTTTCAGGCATCTGGTGTGGAAAGCTCAGATATTCCCGATGATGGCAAACTTATAGGATTTGCACAGCTCAGCATCAGCTAAACAATGGTCCCAGGAGATGTTTCCCAACCGAGAACCCACATGTGCATATTCGTAATGCTTCTGTTAGCCTAAAAAATACAAACCACTACTGCCAAAGAATTGAACTACAGCCCCCTTTCTAGAAGCTTTAACATTTTCCTTAATAGGATCACAAACCTTCCTGAAATTTACCGATGGCGTTTACACCTTTTGTAAACAACTCTCATGTTTTTGTATCTGTCATCTCAGACATGCAGATCCAACACCTCATTGCCTGCATGTTCATTTGATTATTGCCTTACTTTAAAAAAAAATACTACTGAGTACGAAGCAGGGGGTTCCACTGCTCTGATGATCTTGCCTGAGTGTTTGCATACATGTGGTTTCTTCTTTTATCTTTTTTTTTTTCCCCCACTTGCTATTTTTGCACAAGTTTTAATGCCGAACGGATCTCTTTATTTCTTTACCTGCTTCTCTTTCTGTGTGATACACCAATGTACATGTTGTTTGGGTCACCTGGAGTGCTGAGAAATCTGCTTCTCTTTGGCTGTGTCTTTCAAAACTGCTGGTTTGAATGCTTGCACCTGAGAAAGCAAGCTAAGTCTTAACCCACGGGAGGGAGAACCACCTTCCCTTGTGTTTTTGAGAGTTTCCTTGATTTTGAGGTGTTAGAAGTCAGCTTCCCTTTGTAAACTGCCTTAATTTTTTTTTTTATTCTTCCATTTTGGTTCTCTCCACATGAGTGCCAGGCATGGCATGAGGGCTGAACCTTTTAATTTACTTTAAGCAGTCCTTCCTCAAAGTATCTTTCATTCTGCAGCTTAAATGTAGTCTGTTCTTGAAGCAGAGCAATGAGGCATTGCTGTTGGGAAACTGGTCCTTCAGATGATCAACTAATTATTCATGGTCAGAGGCAGAGGAGATCTGGGTCACTCTGCATTTGGAAAAGGTGATGCACTTCCAACTGGTCCTGAACCCCAGCCTGTAATGCCTGGCTGCGCCAGTCCTCCCCACGTGTTTCCCACTCCCGTGCAAAGTGGTACCCGTGGAACCGTCCCTGTCGTGTTTCACAGCAATAAAGAATCCCCAGCAGAGTGGCAGCACTGGGCTGTGTCCCTCCTGCACTAATGGCTTGGGCCATCAGCCTCCTCATCAGCCCAAGTCTCCACGTTGGATCAGGATGTCACTGAGAGCCTGTCACACATCTCTGTAGCTTTTCTTTGTGTGTGGTGTTGAGTTGGAGTTTCTGCATCCATCATATACATTATCCTCTGAGTTTGATAGGAGACACTTGTAATGCAATATGTGAATAATAGATGGTGGTGATTTGGGGTTTTTTCCTACTGTTTCACAGTTGGCCTTTACCTGCTATTGGCTCTGGAGTGTTTTCTACACAGCAATTGTAAGCCTGCCATTTAACAGGCAGGTGGAAACCTGTTTGGTTTCCATCAGCCACGAGCAATGCAGAAACAGAGGTTAGAGCAGAATGGCTGGGTTCAGTTAGGACTTTTTCTTATTTCCAAGTCTTCAGATGAACAATCTGTATTTATATATTGTTCTCTGTGAGCAGCTGTGGAAGTCTCCTGAATTGTGTGCATTCTTTATATACCACCCTGTTGCTTTTAGCCTCATGGTGGATATTAAGTATGTCCCCATGGGCTATTTGCAGCCTTGTGGCTGGTGAGTGCGAGGGGGAGGGAGAGGCAAAAGAGGATTTGGGAACAAGAGCATCCCAGGGTGTTGAGCAGGTGCTCTTAAAGCCCAAGAAGGGGATGCCCAATACCAGGGAGTTGGTAGCGGTTGGATTTGGCTAGGTGTGTGTGTGTGCACCGATGTGTGGCACCTCTGGCACTTTCTCCTGTTGTCTGACACAAAGCACTCCCTGTGGCATCCCCCATTGATCTTCTTGGCTTGGGAAGAGCAGGCTGACACCTCGATTTTCCTGTCATCCTGGGGCTGATACAGATGTATTGGAAACCTTTAGGATACAGAGACAAGATAGTCTTGGTACAGTATTATTTTCCCTTCTGCCCGCATGTCATGGGGACCTCCTTGTTCATTTGTGTACTGGTGCTGACAAAGGTAAGACTCAAACTGCTCAAATGGAACAATGCAGCATCTATTTATTAAGTTATTCCCTGCCTTCCCAAAGCCAGGACTTGGAGAGCTTGAGCTCACACTAAACCAAGGCTCCCTATTTCCTTAATGGAGAAAATAAGTGAGGAAAAAAATGGATGTGTTTTGTTCTGTAGAGCTCCTGATGTTTTGGGTAGGGATTCAAAATATTTACTTGGGCTATTACAGTTGTAGACAACTGTCTTTCTGATGTTGTTCCAGTAAGTGCCAATGCTGTTCATAATTGTTTTCCAGTGTCATTTAAGCATTTGGTTTTTGTGCAAATTTCTCATCTGAACCTGGAAGCAGGTGGAAATTCAATGTTAGTTCCTACTTTTAAGGACAATGCTCTGTTAATGAAAACGGATCCTCTTCACAACTTTGGTGTATTGTAGATTATAATGAAAGATGTAAAATATTCAGGCTTTTTTTCCTTTTTTGGACTTTGTATTTTACTGCATGTCTCTAATTTTTAATCAATAAAGAACAAATTGTCCATTGCCACGTGTTTGTGTGGTTTACGTGTTGTTGGCTTGGATGGGAAGGAATTTATCTGAGTGGTGTCTGCAGCATTTCTGTTCTGGGGTGGTGGGAGGTTTGACAACCCTCAGGAAGACTTGGTAGGGAGTGGGGTGGGGATGCTTTGCAGGAGTTGTGTGCAGAAATGGAGCCAGGGTGCACCTAGGATTGCATCCCAGGGGCTTTTCTTCAGTTGAAAAGTTTGCTCCAAGTTCTGCATGCCCTGTGCAGCTGGAGATCAGTGTCCCTTGCCGAGGAACACCTCAGAGTGACACAGGATGGTGTTTGGAACATAAGCTGCACTGTCTCCTCTCCACCTCCACAATGCTTGTTCTTTTGGACCACTTCATTCAGCTCTGGGGTCCCCAGTATGCAAGAAAGACATGGACTTGTTGGAGTGGGTCCAGAAGAGACTGTAAAGGTGATCAGGTGGCTGAAGCAGCTCTCCCTGTGAGAACAGGCTCAGAGTTGAGGTGGTTCAGCCTGGAGAAGAGAAAGCTCCAAGGACACCTTATAGTGTCCTTTCAGTATGTAAAAGTGGCCTACAGGAGAGGGGGGACACACACTATTTCCTGGTTGATTTGAGCAGCCCCAGCAGGGGTAGCTCAGAACTGGTGGGAAGGATGGATGTCCCATTTATGGCTGCAAAAGATAGAAGGAAATGAAGTCTCCTGTCACCAGGGACAACAGCCAACTGTCCTACTTTCCTTGTCTCTAGCTTTGCCCATCCCTTAGCATCACTCCCTTTATTCCCCTGGACTTTACTCAGCTCTACATCACATGTCTTGCTTGACCTAGTGGAACTGCTGGAGGCTGTCTTGGTGGTTCATCAAATGCAGCACTTGCTTTGGAGGAGTCTTTTCCCCTGTCAGTGCCACCAAGTCTTGGCAGAGATGACCCAGGTCTCCTGAAGCAGATGTCCTTCTGCTCCAGCCATCTCTGTCTGTTGGTGGGTGACTCAGAAGTGATTAATGTATTACACGGTATACTTAGGGCAAGTAAAACTCATGCATTAAGTCTGTCCAGGCTTTATTGTGGATGCCTGTGTCTGCAGAGCTTATCTTAGGTTTAAACATTAATTCTGGCCCTCTGGGAAGTCTGTCCCAGCACTGTCCTGTTCCAGACACAGCTCCCAATGTCAGGCATTGGGGAAATTTTGAAAGTGCTTGGTGATTTTGGGCCATTTCAGAAATGGCTGGTCCTGTTCACCGTGTTTCCCTGCCTCAGTGTGGCCTTCCACCAGTTTTGCCAGCTTTTTATGGTCTCATATGTGCCACACCACTGTGACACCAGTTGGATCCGTGCTGTCGGCCCCAACTTGACGGCGGAGGAGCAGCTGAACCTCACCCTGCCCCGAGATGCAGCCGGGGAGTACGAGCAGTGCTCCATGTACTCGCCGGTGGACTGGGACCTGGACTCCATCAGGACCTATGGCCTGAATGCCACGGAGAAGTGCCGCAGTGGGTGGGTGTACCCTCCAGGACAGCCACCGTCCCTGCTGACCGAGGTCTGTAAGCGCCTTTCCACGTGCTGGGGGCATGGGAGGGAAGGGATACCCAAATGGCCACTCTGTGCTGCAGTTCAGTCAAAACTGTTGCTGGCCATGGTGCAGCAGGGCTGAGATTTACATCGGGTGTATTTTGGGGACCTGGGCTCCTCCACTCAGCCCCCAGGTGTGGTCCTTGACACGTTGCATGCAAGCAGGCTGCCAGATAGATGCTGTCAGGGCCACGGCCAGAGACAGCAGAGACATAATCACTCGTGGTGGGGCCTTCTGAGTGTCCCTGCACCAGGTGCTCCTTTGTAGACAGGACAGAGCTTTGTGTTCAGACACCCGGTCCAGCAGAAGGAGGCAGAGCTCAGTGCTTGATTTCTGCTCCCACATGTCCTAGGAAACTGTCAGGGTGAGCAGCTGTGGGGCTCCTGCCTCGGGGTCTTGGTGTTCCTTTCCCATCTCAGGGTTGTTGCTGTAAAACCACATCTAATGATCAACAGGAGCATGGCAATGCCAACCATGAGCAGTGCTAAACTTTCGTTGCTTTCTGACCTATGTATTTCCTATGCATGATCTTGTGACTTTTTTTGTAGATGTCCTCTGAAAGATGACAGTTGCAGCACATCTCTTTAATGGAAACTGCTTAGCCCAGGCATTAGTATTGTACTCATCCTTTTTCCTTGGGAGAGGAAGGCAGTCTAGGAGGAAACAACCTGCTGAGACTCCTGTTCCAAGTCCTACTTGAAAATTTGCCAATCAGAAGACTTCTCTGGGGCATGCCTGGGCTGGGAGTGCATCTTGCAGGTTCCAGTGCTCGAGAGACAGGCTCCACTGAGTGCCCCTGGGGCTTGTCCCACCTCTGACTTCTGTGCATACCCTGGAGACTCACATCCTTAGAGATGGGATCAGAAAGCATCTGGAGTCTGTTGAGAATAAAAGTCTATGTGTTTCCTTCCTCCAGTATGACCTGGTGTGTGACAGGGAGGATCTGAATGACATCTCTCAGTCCATCTACATGTTGGGGCTGTTCCTAGGATCCATGATTTTTGGACCACTAAGTGACAGGTGAGGAAATATTTGTCCAGGGTCTGTACAAGGGTGTCAGTGTTCAGAGCTGCACACTGCTCCAAGCCTGGCTGAGAACTGCACCCCATGCATGTTGTCACCACTCTTCACTAACAAGGACCCTGACCAAAGTCCTCAGGTGCTGTGAGGACATGGCCATACAGTGAGTGAAAGGGAAAAGGACACTGCATGTGTGCAGGGTGCTTCACAGGTCAACAGAGTCCGGTCTGAGCCTTATTGCCTTCAAAACAGGGTGACACAATCACTGTGCAACGCACTGGGCTCTTCTCCATCTCCATGGGGTCTCTCCGGATACCAATTGTGTTTCCCTGTTCCTCGGCAGGATCGGCCGGCGGCCAGTCATTCTGATAGCTGTCATCCTCCAGGCCTTGTTTGGTCTAGGAACTGCCTTTGTGCCCCATTTCTATGTGTACATGGCCTTCAGGTGTGTCGTGGGGGCTTCGGTGTCAGGGATCACCATGACAATACTGGCCTTAGGTAAGTAGGATGCTCATGCATTAAGGCAGATAGATGTGGTCTCTTAAGATGCAATAGGAAAAGACTAAAGAAAATCATCATCTACAGCCTGAAGAACGCTGAGATAAGGACAGGTCTTGCTCTGCATTGTCCTTTGGCACTTTGATGTTTCCTCAAGCTGTGGGGAGCATCTCTCCCATGCCAGTGAGAGAAGGACAAGGGCAGAGCCTCCAGGCTCAGGAAGTCAGGGTGGGGAAAGAGCCCAGTAGCTCTGGGACGTGATAGATTTTATTGCCCAGCTCTGCTCCAGTGGGGGACTCTGGATGCTGAGAAAAACAAGGTGATGTACCTGAACCTTCTTCTTTTTCCCAGCTACAGAATGGATTGGGGTCTCCTCCCGGCCCAAGGCAGTGCTTGGTTCTCACTGCTGTTTTGCAATTGGACAGATGATTTTGGCTGGCTTGAGCTATGGAATTCGCAACTGGAGGCTGCTGCAGATTGCAGGATCTGTTCCTATATTTGCCTTTTTCTTCTATTTCCAGTAAGTGGGATATGGGCAGAGCTCCTTGCAGACACAGTAGAAGCAAGTGCAGCAGTGAGGAGGCAGCAGCTTAGGAGCAGGCTGGGTATTTCCTATAAGAGTGCTGATGCTGGAGGGCTTTCTGCAGAAATCACATCTCCCTGACGACCTCCAAATGCAGCAAATGGATTGGTTCAGGTCTTCAAATATGGACTTTGGGGTCTAAAAATAGGGTATTTAGATTTCGTCTATCACATCATGCCCATTGCTTGCTGAGTGGGATCACAAGGAGATGGGCTGTGGGGAAACCCAAAAGGTCACAGCAGCATCTCTTGATTTCATCTCCTTGGCAGAATGCTACCAGAATCTGCTCGATGGCTGGTAACAAAAGGCAGAATAGAAGAAGCCAAGAAGATCCTTCAGAAAGCAGCATCCTTCAACAAGTGCACCATCCCACCTGAACTGATTGAGCAGGTACCTCTAATGGCATGGGGAACTGCTTCTTGTCTTTAGAATCTTTCCCCTGTGCTTAGCTTTGTAGCAGGCTCTGGAAGTGAGGTCATCTGACAAAAATCTCTCCATGCCTAGTGAGGACAGTTTGGGAGTGGAATGTGGGTAAATATACAGACACAAGGTCAGGGAAGAGTCAAGAGCTTCTGCTGAGGCTCAGCTGGGGTCATTCAAATGCTTCTCTGTTTTCTTCTGTGAGGATTGCAGAGGTATTGAGAATGAGCATGTGAGCCCTGCTTAGTCTGTGGTTTCCCATGTATAAATGCCCAGAGGACATTTCCCCAGTGCCCACACTGGGGAAATGTTCACCCCAAGAAACCTCTTAGTCACCAAACTACTGCATTGGGCACCCAGAGCATCTGCAATGGAGCCCAGCACCACTGGGCTGCCTCCCTACCAGAAGAGTTTGGGCTCCTGCTGAGGCTTTGACTGCGGATGAAAAGTTTCCTTTGAGTGGTTTGACTCTGTCTTTCTGTCTTCTGAAGCTGAAACCTTTGACACAGACCAAGTCTGGGAGCATTCTGGATCTCTTTCGGAAGAAGCACCTCCGGAAGGTGACATTAATCATGTCATGTGCCTGGTAAGATATCCAATGACCCCCTCTTCTTAAACATGTGTGTGAAGCAAAGACAAGACTGAGGGCTAGTCAGAACCTTACATTTGCATTGTGGGTTTGGGTGTTATTGGTGGATTTTTCTCTTCCTGGCTATTCAAGAGGCCATGCACTTTGTGGGGAAGCTTAGAGCTGCTCCAGCTTTGGCAGTCCTATGGTGTTTGTCTGGTTTTCTGAACCTTTGTTAATGCTGTGGATTAGCCAAAATGTTCTTGTTGGAGATCAGTGTCGTGTTTGCTCCTGGGCAATATTTATGATTGGTGCCACGTTGCCTGGCTTTCAGGTTTGTGAACAGCCTTGTCTACTATGGGCTGAGTCTGAACGTGACAAATTTTGGTCTGGACATTTACCTGACACAGCTTGCATTTGGAGCAGTGGAAATCCCAGCCCGTGTTGGTTGTATCTTCATGTTGCAGTGGTTCGGGAGGAAGAAAAACCAGGCTGTTCTCCTGCTGCTGAGTGGCCTGGTGTGTCTGGTCATCACTGTGATCCCTGAAGGTGAATAACCTCTTCCCATCCTGAAAGGATGAACTCTGGGACAGGGAGGCACAGAGCCCCAGCCCTTCCCTTGCTGGTGCAGGTCCTGTCCTCTACAAGGCTGACTCATAGCTTGAGCTGACCCTGGTGCCATGGTCGCAAGGGACTTGGTTAAGTCCCCAAGAGCTGCTCTTTGATCCCCGTTCAGGCACTGTTCAGAGGTGATTGGCTCCCTGCAGGTGATGCAGTTGTCACTACACACCCTTAGCCTCCATCCCTGAGCAGTGCAGGGCCCTCCCTCATCCCACAGCAGTGATCTCTCCTCCTCCCCTCAGACCAGCCTGTGACAACCACGGTCCTGGCCATCATCGGCAAGTTTGCTGCCTCGGCCTCCTTCTCCACTTCCTACGTCTACTCTGCAGAGCTCTTCCCCACAGTCGTTAGGTAAGCTCTCCCCAGGCATCGGAGCTTCACTCTGCTGGTGGCAGTCTTGGGCAAGAGCCCAGCTGTCCCCACAGCCACATTAGTCCCATGGTGGCTTGGGAGGGCTAAGCTCTGCCTGTGCCTCCCATTTCCTCTGTTTCCCAGGCAGACTGGCGTGGGGCTGTGCTCGATGGTGGGGCGGGTGTCAGGGGTCATGGCCCCCCTGATCTACCTCCTGGACCGGTACCACCGAGCCATCCCCATGGCCATCTTCGGGAGTGCCCCCGTGGTAGGGGGGCTGCTCTGCTTCCTGCTGCCTGAGACCCGTGGTACTGATCTGGCAGATGACACAGGGGATGGCTGTCCTCCAGCAGTGGTGGGTATCCCGATGGTGCCTGTGCTGTTTCTTGGGCATGGACATGAGCTGCAGGAGGCCTACATCATTGCATGTCCTCTGGGTTTCTTAGAGAGCTTACAGCTTTGGCAGGGAGCAGAGCTGCCCCACTGCAGAGGAAGGGAAGAGGCCCCTTTACCCTGCCCATGGTGATCGCCCCTTTGTTCCTGTCCATAGGACAGGAGGACTCCAGAAATGGCTGGTGCTTCTCTGGCCTCACTTACCCTCTGCAGGGGAAGGGCTGATGCCTTGTACCCATGTCCTTTGGCTTTCAGCCTCTCATAGCTTCCAGCCTTTGTTCCCCATAGGACTTGGTGGAATTGCAATCCAATACTCTGTTATCCTGCTGGGAGAGGATTGTCTGCAGAGGCCCAGATAGCAAGTGGGGAATGGAAAGCCAAGCTACTCAAGGCTGCATGTATCAGAGGAGGCTGCCATCACCTCACAACGGGTCTGTCTTTGCTGTTAAACTGTTTTTTTCCCTTTCATTAGGTCTGTGAAAATGCCAACAGCAGCTCTGAAACGGGAGACGTGAAAGGAAAAGACCATGGCCAAGACAATGAGTACACACAGACCACTCGCTTCTAGCTGGGCCTGCAAGCAGCTGTAGCTGAAGGCAACCTAGTGCTGTGCTGGCGTTGTGGACAGGCAGGTCTCCATTTGCAGGACACCAGCACCTCTCAAGCAGTCACTGCGAATTCTTGCGTCTCCTTTACTGTTCTTCCTTCCTGCATCTCCCTCTATAGCTTGTCCTCAGGCACTGCATTCTGTCTCTGGTGTTCAACAGTGCTCTCCCTGGTGGAAATCTGATGCTTTTCGTTTAAGGGAAAAAAAGGAGGTCATCATAAACTGAGATGGTGACATTTTCTCTTCCTTTTTCCTGTCCTTATGTCCAGGAACCTGAGACTGTAAACTTCATCTAAGTGAGACACCTCCTAGAGCACTGAGCAGACTTGCAACAGAGTAGCGTGCTCACTAAAGAGAAAGCCAGAGCAGATGCAGCACTGAAAACAATCTCACAGTTGCAAAGGGGAGTGAGTTCTCTTGACTGTCTACCATGATCTTCTCACCCTCTCTTAAAAACACTCCTTTTTATTTTCTCTTTTTCTGAATTTGAAACACCCAACTGATTAAAAAAACAAAACAAACAAAAAAAAAGACATGCAATGGAAGAAGCAAGAAGAGGTAAGCAAGGATGTCTAGCAGGCAATTCCCACCTTCAAGCTGTTGTTTTTGAATTAAAGCATGTCATGATGCTTTCTTCATGGAAAACAGTGCTGTTGGGAGGTGGTGTAGGACCACATTAATTTGCAGCTGAGAACTGTGGCAGCTGATCTCTGACAAAAAAATCTTCCTGGGAACTGTCAAGTCCATTCTACTGTTCTAGTCTGTTCCTTCTTGCTCTATCCTTTTCTGTTTTTAAATGGTTTAGGACCACTTTTGTCTTCTACTAAAAAAAAAACAACCCATGCTTTTCCTGTGCTTCCCTTCCTCATACCTTGGGTCCCTCAGGATGACTTTCTGTTACCACTGGCATGGTACAAATGAAGCCCAGAATTTAGATGGTGATGTTGTTCCAGCTTTGTCTGTGTACAACTCAAAGGCTATTTGCTGACAGTGTCCAGAAGCTTTCAATGCAGAGTTTATTTCTTTTCCCTGTTGTCATTTCTGCATGCTTTTCAAGGATCAAAGTATCTCATGGATATACAGTTTGAAGAAATAGAGTTTTGGATAAAACCAGTGACGTGCAACAGTGCCCCACAGGAGGGGCTGTCTGTGGTGCCATCTCTCTGGCACTGCTATTCAAGGGGTTTGCTGTGGTGCTCCTGCTCAGTGGTCCTGAGTATAGAAATGTATATCAGACGTGAGAGCAAGGCCTCTCTCCTGACCTTCACTTCTTCAGAGAGACAGTGGTGAAGCCCTGGTGCTGCAAATGCCCTGCTTCATCTTCATGTCTTCTGGGGGCTGTCACAAAAAATGCAGTAGATTAATATCAGCTCCAGGCAAGTCTGGCCAGGATTTGAGATACCTCAGGCTTCAAAAGGCCATTTATTACAGCACAAAGCAAATGAGACAAAGAGATGCTACAATCCTGAGTGCCCAGCCTTCTGTGACCAAGGGTAATGCTGAGGTTTGAGGAGATAGATAGTTCCAGGAAAGGACACTAAATACATTCTTGGCTTCTAATCAATCAGTGCAGGAGAGGAGGCCACTCTTCTCTTTCTTTGTCATTACACTGGATGACAATAAAATATTGTGGCCAAGCTGGCAGCAGCCAAGCAAGGTCACTGTTAGAAGCTGACCACGACTGGGGAAAGCTGTCCAGATATCCACTCAGTTTAACTGCCCTTGAACTGGAGCATACATCACACAACTCAGGAGGCTTCCACAGCTGCTCACAGAGAACAACATGTAAATACAGATTGTTCATCTGAAGACTTGGAAATAAGAAAAAGTCCTAACTGAACCCAGCCATTCTGCTCTAACCTCTGTTTCTGCATTGTTCGTGGCTGATGGAAACCAAACAGGTTTCCACCTGCCTGTTAAATGGCAGGCTTACCATTGCTGTGTAGAAAACACTCCAGAGCCAATAGCAGGTAAAGGCCAACTGTGAAACAGTAGGAAAAACCCCAAATCACCACCATCTGTTATTCACATATTGCATTACAAGTGTCTCCTATCAAACTCAGAGGATAATGTATATGATGGATGCAGAAACTCCAACTCAACACCACACACAAAGAGAAGCTACAGAGGTGTGTGACAGGCTCTCAGTGACATCCTGATCCAAGGTGGAGGCTTGGGCTGATGAGGAGGCTGATGGTTTGCTTTAACAACAGATGGATCAGACTGGGCCTTTAGTATATGTTTGTTCTTTCATACTTGCTCTCTGAGCTTCTGTATCCATCCTTCTCCAAATCTACTTCATCCTCTGTGGTGTCTTTCTTGGACAAATCTTCCAGAGTGTTGCTGCTGAAGACAAGGAGGAAAAAGAAAGAGATGCCCTTGTTTCCATCCTGCTTTCTGATGTATTTCTTTCTACCTTGGAGAAACATGCCCCTTTGCATGTCTGAGGTTTTTTTACCTTAAATTCAGAGCTTGCAGTACCCACCTTGGCTGTGGGATGGTCGCTTCTGTGCTGTCTGCTAACTCATTGCCACGGGTCTCAGGCAGCAGGAAGCAGAGCAGCCCCACAACCACAGGGGGACTGCCGAAGATAGCCATGGGGATGGCCTGGTGGAACTGGCTCAGGAGACGGATCAGGGGCGCTATGATCCCTGCAATCCGAGCTGACATGGAGCACAGCCCTGCGCCGGTCTGTCTGGGGAGGTGAGAGTGGTGCTCAGCATCGCCAGGGCCTCTGCGGAACTACATGTGGCCATGGGGACAACAGGCTCTTGTCCCACCACTGTTAGCACCTGTGACAGTGTCATGTTTCAATGCCTTGGGAGACCTCACCTGATGATCGTGGGCAGGAGCTCTGCAGTATAGACATAGGAGCTGGAGAAGGCGGCTGTGGCTGTAAACTTGCCGATGATGGCCAGGACGGTGATTGCCACGGACTGGTCTGAGGGGAGGAGGAGAGAGGGCCGATGGGAAAGGTTTCTGCAGTGGTATTCCTCAGGATAAAACATTCTAGTGGAGTTACCAAGAGAATCTACCAACTAGCCCACTGGAAATTGTTCTCAACACACCCTTTCCTGGGCAATACCCTCTGGACAGCTGTTAAAGAGAACCCAGGTTTCTCCTGAGGCCCTGCACACTTCCCAAGTTAGCAGCATGTGTAGTGGCCGATGCCTGCCAAGGGCAAGGAGCTGTGTAAGGTTCAGGCACAGGGCTGATGAAGATGAAAGTCATGGCAATAGGAAACCTGACCAGTGGGAGCCCTGGGCTGTGGCCCTCAAGGCAGTGCAGAGCCTGGAACAAGCCCTGCTCTGCAGCCAGCAAGGCTGGGAGGGTGGATCTGAACCAGAACAGAGCTGCCTGGGCCTGGCCTTGGCTCTGTTGTTGACTTGCAAAGAGGTTCTTCACCTTCAGGGATACCAGTGATGATGAGACACATCAGGCCCGACAGCAGCAGGAGAACAGCCTGGGTTTTCTTCCTCCCAAACCACTCAAGCAGGAAAATGCAGGACAGTCGAGCTGGTAACTCCACTGCCCCAAAGGCAAGCTGTGTCAGGTAGATGTCCAGACCAAAACTTGTCACATTGAGGCTCAACCCATAGTAGACAAGGCTGTCTGCAAACCTGAAATTCAAGTGAAGTTGAACAGGACGTGGAAGCAGATGGAGTTTCCAGGGGTTTTATCCTCCAAATTTGGATTACACCAACTTATTTTAACACCCTGCAATCTCTGTGGTGCTTCTAGGCACCACCTGTCACAATTCTGTGGGATGTAGTTGCATAAGATAAAGACATATGAATGGTCATCAACTTTAAGACTGCACCCAGAAATTCTAGAGGGGGCACAAAAACATCACAGCACAGGGATTGCCACAGCATCCTGAATAATCCCATGCCCTTAGGGATTAGATCTGATCCATTATGGAGAAATAAAAGATAGATGATGAATACATAGATGCAAACATGACCCCAAAGCATATACAAAATGAATTTACAGTTCTTGTCAGCCTTCAATCTCTTCCTCACCTAGAAGAAGGAAAATAGGACCAGGTAATGTCTTACCAAGTGAGCGACATGATCAGCGTCACCTTCCGGAGGTGCTTATTCCGAAAGAGATCCAGAATGCTTCCAGACTTGGCCTGTTTCTCAGCCTTCAGCTTCAGAAGACAGAAAGACAAAGAGTCAGACTGGTCAAAGAAAATTCATGGCTCACTCCTTTTTCATCTGCAGTTAATGGAAAGCCTTTGTAGTAGCCCAAGCAGTTCTGGGAGGAAGGGCAGCCCAGTGGGTTTGGGCTGTTGTGCAAAAGAACATTTCAGCAATGTAGACACTTTGAGGTGGGCTTGTCCTTTGGGCATTTATGCATGGAAAACCACAGACAAAATGGAGCCCTTGTGCTCACCCTCAGTACTCCTGCAGTACTTATGTAAGTAAAGCCAGGGAAATATTTGAGTCCTTTCTATAGCCCAAGGTGGACTCTAAAAAGCTGCAGGCTGAGCCTTAAAGCAGATCTGACTCTTCCCTGACCTTGTCTTGTACCTAGAAACTGAAGCTGAAGTCACCCACATTCTATCCCCAAATAATCCCCAGTGGGCATGGAGAGATTTCTGTCAGATGACCTCACTTCCAGAGCCTGCTACAAAGCCAAGCACAGGGGAAGGACTCTAAAGACAAGAAGCAGTTCCCAATGCCATTAGAGGTACCTGCTCAAGCAGTTCAGGTGGGATAGTGCACTTGTTGAAGGATGCTGCTTTCTGAAGGACCTTCTTGGCTTCTTCTATTCTGCCTTTTATTACCAGCCACCGACCTGATTCTGGCAGCACCCTGTCAAGGAGATGAAATCAAGAGATGCTGCTGTGACCTTTTGGGTTTCCCCACAGCCCATCTCCTTGTGATCCCACTCAGCAAGCAATGGGAATCCTATATATTAGATAACTCCATATACCTCCTCAGGTTAGGTTTCCTAGGCCCACATTTAGGCCCTAAAGTCCATATTTGAAAACCTAAAGTAAACTACCTGCTTCTCTCAGCAGTCCCCCAGATGTGATGATCTCTGCAGAAGTGCCTCCAGCATCAGCACTCTAATGGGAAAGCTCCAGCCTGCTGCTGAACTGCTGCCTCCTCACTGCCACCCCTTTGCACCCACTGCTGTCATGTCTTCACAAATCTCTCTCCTGCTCCTTCTTACCAGATGTAGAAGAAAAGGGCAAACATTGGAGCAGATCCTGCAATCTCCATCAGCCTCCAGTTGCGAATTCCATAACTCAAGCCAGCCAAAAGCATCTGTCCGAAGGCGAAACAGCAGTGGGTAATGAGCACTGCTTTGGGCCGGGAGGAGACACCCACCCATTCTGTAGCTGAGGAGGAGAACAAAGGTTCAGGCTTTGCCTTCTCATTGCATGCTGGACTATCTTTTCTTACTGAATCTTGTGAGAACACATCTGTCTGCCTCATGGCAGAGCCATCCTACTCACCCAAGGTCAAGGCAGTAATCAGAATTCCTGACACTGCAGCCCCCACGACACACCTGAAGGCTATGTACACATAGAAATGGGGTGCAAAGGCAGCTCCTACACCAAAGAAGCCATGGAGGAAGATGGAGATCAGAAAGGCTGGCCGGCGGCCGATCCTGGGCAAGAAAAATGAAAGCACTCATGTGGCTACCTGCAGACCCCCCCACTGGTTTGGGGAAAAGCCCAGGTGGAATGCAGTTCACATGAGAGGAGATTTGGCACTCATGTGAAGAAACTCTGTACTCCCCAGGATTTAACCAGCAGGAAAAGTAGTATCTTCATTTTTGACCTGTCATGGGGTTTGTAAAGGCAAAGGAGATGCTGCAAAAGGAACTAGCCCTAGAAGGACCCTCATGTCCCCTCTCTTGAGACTAGTGAGGATCTGATTGAAATAGACATTAGTGCTGGTTCCCCTGTGAGGTAGCCTGTACACATGCTGTGTGTGCCCTTTTGCCTTCCATGTCCCCTGTGTACCACGTCCTGTGGGGAGCTGAGGACTTTCATTCAGGTCACCATGAGCTGAGCAGAGCCACAGGAACAAGGGACATATGGTCTGGTTAACTCAGCTGAAGATGAGTCCAGGTTTGTGAACAAATTTAAGTTTCTGGGATTCCTGGAAACACACTTAAGTAAGTGGGACACCACAGGAGCTGGACCTGCATCTGCCTCCCTCTCTTTTCAACCCTCAGACATCTACAGACATATCAGGTAGCCCCAGATGCCCTTACTTGGGCAAGGGGATTGGGTCCTGTGGATGGAGTGTTTTGTGCTCTGTGCATGGCCATCCTAAGCTCTTAGCTGGGCNCAGCAAGCAATGGGAATCCTATATATTAGATAACTCCATATACCTCCTCAGGTTAGGTTTCCTAGGCCCACATTTAGGCCCTAAAGTCCATATTTGAAAACCTAAAGTAAACTACCTGCTTCTCTCAGCAGTCCCCCAGATGTGATGATCTCTGCAGAAGTGCCTCCAGCATCAGCACTCTAATGGGAAAGCTCCAGCCTGCTGCTGAACTGCTGCCTCCTCACTGCCACCCCTTTGCACCCACTGCTGTCATGTCTTCACAAATCTCTCTCCTGCTCCTTCTTACCAGATGTAGAAGAAAAGGGCAAACATTGGAGCAGATCCTGCAATCTCCATCAGCCTCCAGTTGCGAATTCCATAACTCAAGCCAGCCAAAAGCATCTGTCCGAAGGCGAAACAGCAGTGGGTAATGAGCACTGCTTTGGGCCGGGAGGAGACACCCACCCATTCTGTAGCTGAGGAGGAGAACAAAGGTTCAGGCTTTGCCTTCTCATTGCATGCTGGACTATCTTTTCTTACTGAATCTTGTGAGAACACATCTGTCTGCCTCATGGCAGAGCCATCCTACTCACCCAAGGTCAAGGCAGTAATCAGAATTCCTGACACTGCAGCCCCCACGACACACCTGAAGGCTATGTACACATAGAAATGGGGTGCAAAGGCAGCTCCTACACCAAAGAAGCCGTGGAGGGAGATGGAGATCAGAAAGGCTGGCCGGCGGCCGATCCTGGGCAAGAAAAATGAAAGCACTCATGTGGCTACCTGCAGACCCCCCCACTGGTTTGGGGAAAAGCCCAGGTGGAATGCAGTTCACATGAGAGGAGATTTGGCACTCATGTGAAGAAACTCTGTACTCCCCAGGATTTAACCAGCAGGAAAAGTAGTATCTTCATTTTTGACCTGTCATGGGGTTTGTAAAGGCAAAGGAGATGCTGCAAAAGGAACTAGCCCTAGAAGGACCCTCATGTCCCCTCTCTTGAGACTAGTGAGGATCTGATTGAAATAGACATTAGTGCTGGTTCCCCTGTGAGGTAGCCTGTACACATGCTGGGTGTGCCCTTTTGCCTTCCATGTCCCCTGTGTACCACGTCCTGTGGGGAGCTGAGGACTTTCATTCAGGTCACCATGAGCTGAGCAGAGCCACAGGAACAAGGGACATATGGTCTGGTTAACTCAGCTGAAGATGAGTCCAGGTTTGTGAACAAATTTAAGTTTCTGGGATTCCTGGAAACACACTTAAGTAAGTGGGACACCACAGGAGCTGGACCTGCATCTGCCTCCCTCTCTTTTCAACCCTCAGACATCTACAGACATATCAGGTAGCCCCAGATGCCCTTACTTGGGCAAGGGGATTGGGTCCTGTGGATGGAGTGTTTTGTGCTCTGTGCATGGCCATCCTAAGCTCTTAGCTGGGCTGTCTCTGGGTGCTGGGCAATAACTCTGGGAAGGTGACTGTGCTTCCTCACCTGTCACTTAGTGGCCCCAGGATTATGGCTCCTAGGAGAAGCCCCGCCATGTAGAGAGACTGGGAGATGTCGTTCAGATCCTTCCTGTCGCACACCAGGTCAAACTGGAGGGAGGAAACACAGCTGCTTTTGTTCTTGACATGCTTCAGATACTTTCTGTGAGCTCTTGCTCCAGCCTCTGGGAGCAGAGGAACCACCTCCAAGGACACAAGCCTCCCTGGTGTGTGCACAGGTCAGTGGTGGGACAGACATAGGAGGTGCACAGTCTGCCTCTCTGCATGCTGCATGTCTATGGAGTGCTGGGAGCTGCAGGAGTAGGAGTGGGAGGGAATGCAGCAGCTGCTGAAGACACCCTAGAGAAGCTCACTATAAAATGAGCAGAGTGCTCCAAGGACTTCAACAAGCCTTTGCAAATGTCAGAGGCTGGACTCCCTCCTCCAGTTTCAGCTCACAGGAAGGTATTTATACAAAAGTGCTGGAGCCAGGAGTGAGGGACGATGGGAGAGAGAGAGAGAGGAAGAAGTGAGGGGAGGCAATGTGAGAGGAGTGGAGGTCCAGAGAAGGAGCAGTTTGGGATTATGATAGACACAGCCTTTGTTCAACTGCATGCCCTGAAGACCTCTTGCCCTGAAGATCTCTGAAGGCCCCGGAAATATCAATGACAAGCCCTAGAAAGGTAAACATCTTTCACTGAGAAGATGATGTGAGGAGAAGCAGGCTGAGAAACAATCAAAAGGGTGTCAGGGAGAGCCAAAAGGCTCCTCCAGGCAAGATATCACAAGATACACCTCCTGGGTGGTACTGGACTGGGAGGAGTGGTGGGCAGAGCATGTGCTGGACTCACACAGACGCTGTGTTGCCCCTCTGGGCACCTACGGAACAGTCTGCCTGAAACAACCTCCCAGGGGTAACAGCTGCAATCTGTGTGATGGAGCCAAGGTCCTACAGTGCCTGGTGTAACACTCAACCTCTGCTGGCACTGGGTTACCAAAGCAGAGGACAGGATACGGCCATCCCTTCCCTCCCACACCCCCAGCACGTGGAAAGGCACTTACAGACCTCGGTCAGCAGGGACGGTGGCTGTCCTGGAGGGTACACCCACCCACTGCGGCACTTCTCCGTGGCATTCAGGCCATAGGTCCTGATGGAGTCCAGGTCCCAGTCCACCGGCGAGTACATGGAGCACTGCTCGTACTCCCCGGCTGCATCTCGGGGCAGGGTGAGGTTCAGCTGCTCCTCCTCCGTCAAGTTGGGGCCGACAGCACGGATCCAACTGGTGTCACAGTGGTGTGGCACATCCAGAACCATGAACTCTTGGCCAACCATTTGGAATGCATTAAGTAGTAGGGGGAGGGAGATGAGAAATATCACCAATTTCTGATATGGCCCAAACTCCCCCAGAACATTCATGAACTCTCCAAACTCAGCCATGGTGACTGCCTCTATGGGCAGGCTGCACTGGGGCACATTGCTTAAACAGGCAAATATTAATGTTTAAACTCTGTGAGCACTAAACCCCTAATCAGGTGTGATAAAATGAACAGCTGCATTTGCACGTTAGTCCACTATGGTGCCATGCTGCAGTTCTGCAGCATGTACTTTGTCACCAGGCATTCCCTCCCTGTTATGGGGACCAGCACAAAGGTGCCAGAGCATTGGCACTGTTGGGGATAGGGCAAGGAGAGTTTGTCTTATCCCAGCCTGGAGTGTCTCCTCAGGCCTCCCAAAGGCAAGTGTGCTATAGTGTAAGGTTTTTCTCTGAGACACGAAGCTGTGACTTTTCCATCACGGTACAACAAACTGAACTCTTCGAGCTTACCTTGTTGTTTGTGGCTTCTGCTCTTGCTTCCTACTCCTTGACTGTCAGCATCTCCTGTGTCAAAGAAGTAATATTTTGACTATAACTATGATTTGAATCTCATGTGTTAATGCAGATGTGACTTCTTGAGGCTGTTCTCTGTACCATCACTGGACATTCTCTTCTGATGCCCTAGGAAAGCTTGAGGCCCTCGTGAACATTTTGTAGACATTTTAGAGGGATGGTCTATAGACTAGGGAGATGATACCTGCGTGTTACATCAGAGGATGAAAAGGTAGTGGGTCACCCTAAGATGACATTTCTCATAGAAAGACATTGTTCTTATGACTGTCTTAATTATCTGGGGTTGAATAGTTTAATCCTGCATAGTAGAGATCTCTCAGGAATAAAGTTTGAGTCAACTCTACAAATCTTTGTTTCCTGGAGCCCCACTGCTAGAGTTTCTGTGCTCGTTCTCTGTCTCTTTTACTCAGGTGGATTACAAATGCTTGCAAAACCTCTTGAAAATGGAATAGCCTCTACTGGGGAGTATGAGAAATTTCTGTGTCTCAGGGAAGACTTGGACAGCTAGAAAGCCTGCACAAATGTGAAAGGTAGCATCCAAGAGAGTACTTCAGAAAGAGAAACCATTGCCTGGGGCAGAAGGCTGGTGTGGGCAGTAGGGCATTGATTCACAAACTTACGGACTTGACTTTTCTCTTATGGAGCTCTGGACATCAGGAGTGATTGTGGTTGGAGATCTATATTTTGGGTTGTGTAGTGATTTATCCCCATTTGGCAGCTAAACCCCAGGCAGCAACTCTCTCACTCCTCTGTGGTGGGATGGGGCTCAGAATCGGAGAGGTAAAACAGAAAACTCATGGGTTGAGATAAAGACATTTCAGTAGGTAAAGCAAAGGCTGCATGTGCAAGCAAAGCGTAACAGGGAATTCATTCACCACTTCCCACCAGCAGGCAATGGCAGATGTTCAGCCACCTCCAGGAAAGGCCTCGTTGCCCTTCTCCACGTAGCCATCCCTCAATATCATACACAGATGTCACTCCCTGGTCTCCAGACCAGCCCTGCAAAATGTCTGCAAAACATCCATTGAGTTCATTTAGTCCACGGATTTGGGCTTTTTTATGGTGGTGGCCCAGGACAGGAGAGGTGATGTGTTGTGTGGAGTTTCTGTGCACCACTGACAGCTCAGGTCAGCTCACTACTGCACTGGCAATGCTTCTTGTAAGGCCTGTCCTCCACTGGTTCAAGTGGTCTGTGCTAGAGGAATACTCACAATGTGCAAGTCAAATCATGGGTTACAATGTTTGAAGGTGTTCTTTGAGCCAGACCATAGAGTTCAACACTGCACTGAGCTCCTTCTCTTGCTCCTCTAAGTCCCTTAGGGGTATACTTGCTCCAAGTGGACCTTTATCAACTCCAGTCTCTCCAGGTTCATACCTGCTGTGGCACAGCCTTATCCACAGCCACAGTCACTTTGAGGTGCATCCGTTCCAGTGTGGCCTTCTCTTTGGGACACAATGTCTTCAGAGATGTGTCTGCTGCAGTAGAGCCATACCCATATCTGAAGTCCCTCCAGGGGTGTACCTGCTCTGTTGTGGGCTTGTCCATGGCCATTTGCTTTGAGGTGCTCCAGCATGACCTCATTCACAGCCACTGATGCTTCAAGGTGTATCTCCTTCAGCATGGCTTTATCCACATCCATAGATGCTTCAAGGTGTACCTTCTCCAGTGTGGACCTACCCCTGGGTATACCTACTGTGGCATGGGCATAGAATCATACCAATATTGAATCATTATGGTAGGAAAAGACTTCTGGGATCATCAAATCCAGCCATCAACCCAACACCATCATGCCCACTAAACCATGCCCCAAAGTGCCATGTCTACATGTTATTTGCACATAACCATGGTCACAGGCTCTTTGGGACACACTCACTCTGGCATGGGCTTATCCACAGCCATCTCAAAGTGTCCTACTCCCTTGTGGACTCTTTCAGAGTTCACAGTTCCTTTGACTGAAGGTCACACTGGCATTCCAGTCTGTTCCATACAGCAGCGCAGAAACAGCAGCGATGTCCTGGCCATCTGCCAGCCTAGGCACATGGCTGCTGCCATTATCAGAATGTTCCAGGGACAGCAGGGTGAGGTGATTGGCAGCACAGCAGTGCTGGGAGCAAGGTAAGCAAAAAATGACCACTAAGGAGCAGCAGATTCTACTACACAGTAGAGCAAAAGCCTTGTGGGAGGCGCGTGAATCTGTCAATTAAAGAGCTAAGCTGCAACGACAGCTATAAATTTGACCTGGAACATTCCAGTAAAATCTCTTGTTATCTCAAACACTTCGAGCTCCACGTTGGATACCAAAAATGACTGCTGTGGTTTAACTCCTGCTGGAAACTAAACTCCGGTGACTCCTTTGCTCCTTGCTGATGGGATGAGAGAGAAAATCAGAAGGCTAACAGAAAACTCATGGCTTGAGATGATGACAGGTTAATAGGGGAAGCAAAGGGCCACATGTGCAGACAAGCGAACGAGGAATTCATTCACCACTTCCCATCAACAGGCAAGTATTCCCAGGAAAGCAGAGCTCCATCATGTGCACTGGCTATTTGGGAAGGTGGACACCATAACTTTGGGTATCCACTCCTTCCTCCTTCTTTCCCCAGTTTTCATTGCAGAGCATGATGTCATATGGTACAGAATACCGCTTTGGTCAGTCGGGGTCAGCTGTCCCAGATGTGTCTCCTCCCAGTGTTTTGTGCACCCCCAGGTTACTCACTGGTGGAGTGGTGTGAGGAGCAGAAAAAGGCTTGGCTGTGTGTGAGCACTGCTCAGCAGTAACTAAAATGTCCTTGTGTTGCCAGTACTGTTTTCAGCACAGCCCCAAACACAGCTCATATCAGACACTGTGAGGAAAATGAACTCTGTCCCACGAGCACAGGGTGAATTGTGTCCAGGACAGTTGTACTCACCAGCTCTGCTCCTGCATTTTCCTTTTGCTTCTTAGAGCTGGCAGAGGAGAGGTCAGTTGATGGGTACCATGTGCACTAGTGTCTGGGTGTCAGAGTGTCTTTGGCAGAGGTAAGAGGCCATCCTCTTCCTACCACTTCAGTGCATGGTGCTGATCCCTGCAAACCTTTAGGTCTCATTGCTCCATCTCTAAACACGGCTTGGCCAGGATCAGACAGGGCTGTGAGGTGGCAGCTCCTCAGTCCCAAGTGTCTTGCCCCATGCCAAGGTGGGACAGACTTCAGCATCTACTGAGTCATGTCACTTTGAAGGACATCTCTGTTTCCCTGACTGACACTGGCTGAGCAGTCTGCCTGCACTGAGCACTGACACACTGCTCGGAGCAGATGAAGCCAGTAAGCAGCTTTATTCCTCCAGCACATCTGACAGAGACAGGGCTCTTTTGGCACTGGTGAGGCAGGGAGCTCAGGTTTGTTTTACTTTATTAAAATAACTATTTATTTTAACATTTTCATGCCTTTTATTTTGCAGACAGTTGATAAAAGCAGGTGATGTGCTCCGTGATGCTTTCCATACCACACATGTTCTTGCCTTGACACTCTGAGGTTTCTTGTGTGTGTGTTTATCATTCACACAACTGTTAGCTCCATAATGTTTTATGTTATGGCAGCAAAGGGCAGGCAGGGAGGGTCAGACTGCAGCCACACAGAGAGAGCAGTATAGCAATGTCCCTGTGCCCCAAGACTTCAGGAGACCTGAGTTCTCTTTCATCCTCTGCTCTTCTGACTGGGTGACCTTAGCAAGGCCATTGCACTTATCTTTGCTCATCATCTTATAATGAGGCTTATGATGGTTGCCTCCTATGGGAAGAATTTTTTCCAGTCTACTGAAGGAAAAATATCATGAGGAGAGTGAGAGAGTTCAGCCAGTAACCAAGGGTAGCTGCTATGGAGCCACCCTGGCCTGCAGCCTACAGAGTTTTTTGGTGAAGTTTTCCTTTGTTAGAGAAACAGTAGAGAGTGAAAAGACCAGATAGTGGCAGGCAGCTCTCTCAGGAGAGGCTGACAAGGTGTGAACATTTCCACAGCTACTGAGGCCATTCCCAGGCATATAAAAAAACCCTGGGACAGCACAAGCAACCAGAAATGTTGTGGCCAGAGCAGGCTAACACAACGTGGTGCCAGCCTGAGTGTGATGCAGCACTTTGCAGAACGATTCATAGAATCATAGAATGGTAAGGTTGGAAGGGACCTCAAAGATCATCTAGTTCCAACCCCCTGCCATAGGCAGGGACATCTCCCACTAGTACAGGTCACTCAAGGCCTTGTCCAACCTTGGCCCTCCTTCCAGGGAGGGAGCATCCACAACCTCCCTGGGCAACTTGTGCCAGTGTCTCACCACCCTCACTGCAAACAACTTCTTCCTAACATCCAGTTTAAATCTCCCCTCTGCCAGTTTAAACCCATTGCCCCTTGTCCTGTCATTGCAAGACCTTATCAATAGTCCCTCCCCAGCCTTCCTGTAGGCCCCCTTCAGATCCTGGAAAGCTACTATAAGGTCTCCTCAAAGCCTTCTCTTCTCCAGCCTGAAGAGCCCCAAATCTCATAGCATGTCCTTATAGCAGAGTTGCTCCAGCCCTCTGATCATCCTCATGGCCCTCCTCTGGATCCGCCCCAACAGTTCAGAGGGACATGCAGAAGGACATGTGGGAACGGTGCAGAAAGCTCTGCCAGCCCTGACCAAGGAAGGATAGTTTCCCCTGGCAGAAAGCCATGGCCTCTCTAAGCTCTGTGTCCAACATGAGTGATGCAGCTTCCCAGACAGAGATCAAGTGGGAACATGCAGCCACCCAGGCTTCAGGCTGCAGGTTGTGCCCTGCTCTTACACTGGTCCAGGATGCAGCAGTGGCCACCCCTGTGTGAGGTACACCCAGGCTGGGGAACTCTGCTTAACGACAGAGCTTTGGCAGGAGGTGAGTAGTTTGGCAAGCATCAGGGAGTGCAATCTCTGGAATCATATTTTGCCTTCTATGAGACAGGCTCACCAGTCAGACAAAAGAATCTAGATGTAATAGCTACAATATAGTAAAGAAAACAAACAAATACTGATCATTTCTCTCCAATTATTTCCTTTTATCCCCTGCAAGTTACTGCAGTCTTTGTCAGATGTGCTCATCTTCACTGATGAGAGATGCTGATGGATAACTACTGAAAAGTGTAGAAAATATCCTGTGGTTCCAGTTAGCATACAGAACACACAACTTGACAGCTACAAAACCCAAACAAACTAACCCCCAAAACAAACGAAAAAACCCTCAACAAACCCACAAACCCAACAAAAACATCTGAAACAAAAGGAACTTTCTTCAACTGAACTTTGTCTGAAAAAAATCTGTGATCTAATTATCTTAATTTTCATTTTCAGTATTGAGTATCACACATCTATGACCTGCTGAGTGTCACCTTGCTGGCAATGATCTTGCATAACTTCTCAAAGATACCACAAAGATGATTCATGTTGGGAAAAGAAAAGATTGTTCTAAGTGATATATCATAGAAAGGCTAATCGTAGAATGGTTTAGACTGGAAGGGACCTCAGAGATAGAGATCATCTACTCCAACCCCCTGCCATAGGCATGGATGCCTCTCAACTAGACTTGGCTGCTCAAGGCCTCATCCAGCCTGTCTTTGAACACTGCCAGGAAGGAGACATCCACAACCTCCCTGGGTGACCTATTCCTGAGTCTTACCACCCTCATAGTGAACAACTTCTTTCTAAGATCCCATCCAAACCCACTCTCCCTTGGCTTAAAACCATTACCCCTTGTCTTACCACTAGACACCCTTATGAATAGTCCCTCTCCAGCCTTCCTGTATAATATCTACTTTTTTAAATGCCTAAGTTGGAATATAGGAATTGCAATCCCTGAATGTATTTAAAAGCAGTACAGCTCAGGTGGTTAAGGATATGGTGTAGTAGTGGCCCTGGTAGAGTTAGATAATGTTTGAACTGGATGATCCTGAAGGTCTTTTCTGGGATTCTGGGATTCTGTGACTAAGGACATAACCCCTTTCTAGTTGCTTACGGGTAACTCAGTTGCTTACTGACAACTCACAGTTGCTTACTGGCTCATGCACATAAAAAATATCCCTGACTGACTTCCTCCTCCTTTCAAGCATCAGTATCACAGTATCACAGTATCACAGTATAGCAAGGTTGGAAGAGACCTCAAAGATCATCAAGTCCAACCCATTACCACAGACCTCGAGACCAGACCATGGCACCAAGTGCCACGTCCAAACGTGCCTTGAACACCTCCAGGGACGGTGACTCCACCACCTCCCTGGGCAGCCCATTCCAGTGGGGAATGACTCTCTCAGTGAAGAACTTTCTCCTCACCTCCAGCCTAAACTTGCCCTGGCACAGCTTGAGACTGTGTCCTCTTGTTCTGGTGCTGGTTGCCTGAGAGAAGAAAGCAACCTCCTGCTGGCCACAACCACCCTTCAGGTAGTTGTAGACAGCAAGAAGGTCTCCCCTGAGCCTCCTCTTCTCCAGGCTAAACAATCCCAGCTCCCTCAGCCTCTCCTCATAGGGCTTGTGCTCGAGGCCTCTCACCAGCCTCGTTGCCCTTCTCTGGACACGCTCAAGCACCTCAATGTCCTTCTTAAATTGAGGGGCCCAGAACTGGACACAGTACTCAAGGTGTGGCCTAACCAGTGCAGAGTACAGGGGGAGAATGACCTCCCTGCTCCTGCAATCAGGGTTCAATGTGCAAGAGAGTTATGCCTAAGTTACCAGACTGTACCCTGGAGAGAACTGGCCTAACACCTGATGAAATGAAGATACAGATACCTTTGATAGACAAGGCTTCAGGTGAATCATGCTTTTACACTACACATACGTTTATCCTTGATGCTACCCTGCATTTTCAGATAGTTCTCTGCTTCCACCCTCTTCTGTTGTTTTTTTAACAGCAAAAAAACAATGTGTTCAGACAAAACAAAACAAACCAACCCCAAAGAAACACACACACAAACAAAAATCCACAGCAGAAAGTGAGCTGTGCCAGTGTAGGGAAGGCTGATGCCTTTTCATACTACTTAGCTACTTAACTATTTCCATTGACAAATGGATCCATGCTTTTTCAAAGTCACCAGTTTTACAATATCTTCTGAAAAACAATTTCTTGAAGGTTGGAGGTCAGATGTTGTTTCAGTAGGATCATCATTACACTCATGTTCTGACATAAAGTGGTCCAGCAGATTTTATTTAATGATTTGTGCTGTGAAAATACTTCAGTGACCAATGAATTCCGCAGGTACTTCTCATTCTTAGGACCTGGATACACTGCTTTGGAGACTATTTTGTAGACAGCCTCAGTGAGACTGAGCTTACTGAGCTCAAACTGAGCAAAGTAACTGATTTGAGGATGTTTTCTTGCAAACACACCTGTTTGGGTACAAAACCCAACATAGAATCACAGAATGCACTGGGTTGGAAGACACCTTTAAAGGTCATCTAGAGAGCAGGGACGTCTTCAACTAGATCAGGTTGCTCAGAGCCCCATCGAGCCTGACTTTGAATGCCTTCAGTGATGGGGCACTGACCACCTCCCTGGGCAACTTGTTCAGGTGTTCCACCATCCTTATAGTAGAGGACTTCTTAACATCCAATCCTACCACTCTCTGTTTTAAAAAAAAACATTATCCCTTGTCCTAAAGTTACATGCTTCTGTAAAGAGTCACTCCCCAACTTTCTTGTTGGTCCCTTTTGGGTACTGGAAGGCTGATATAAGGTGTCCCTGGAGCCTTCTCCGGGTTGAATAACCCAAATTCTCTCAACCTCTCTTTGTAGGAGAGGTGCTCCAGCTCTGACCATTTTTATGGCCCTCTTCTGGACCCTCTTCATCAGGTCCATGTCCTTTTTGTGTTGAGGGCTCCATAGCTCAGAATATTCTGAGCCCTGGAGCCCAGAACATTCTCCATTCCTGCTGATGGATACCCACCAGAAAGCTCCACTCAGTAATTGTAGTGTCTAGCAGTCTCTAGAAACTAGCTTTGAAATTGCATTCTGTTCTGTTCAGGTTTATGTTCTGGATGACTGAATAAATGTCACACTGGAAGCAAAGGATTAAATTTAGAACATAGTGGTGGGCAAGTCACAAGAGGTGTTTCTTGTCCACCTAGGATTTGGGTGAGGGGATTCACTGCATCACAGTAAGTTTGCAGATGACACTAAGTTGGGTGGAAATGTTGATCTGTTTAAAGGTAGAGAGGCTCTACAGAGGGTAGATCAAAGAGCCAAGGCTGGTGGGATGAGCCTCAACAAGGCCAAGTGCTGGGTCCTGTACTTGGTTCACAACAGCTCCATGCAATGCTACAGGCTTGTGGAAGGGTGACTGGGAAGCTTTAGTAGTAGTGTTAGTTTAGTAGTGTTCTTTACCACTGAGTAAAGATAGGGCAGGAGGAAACAGCCTCAAGTTGCACCAGGGAAGGTTTAGATTGGAAATTAGGAAAAATTTCATAACCAAAAGGGTTGGAAGCACTGGAATAGGTTGCCTAAAGAATGGATGGGGCCACCATCCTTGGAGATACTTAAAAGATGTGACAGAGAAGGTAAGAGGTAAGAAGGAAAGAAACTTTGTTTCTCCACTGCTGCCTCTCCTGCTGGTTTTCCCTCCTGACCCCTCAGCACCATCTTGCCTGCCCTGCTGCCCACAGCCTGGTAGTTTTGCTGGCTCAGTGTGGGCTTTTTCCAGAAATATCCTCCCAGATTTCCAACCTTTCCACCTGCATCCAACCAGGCTGTCTCTGAGGGTGGCCAGCCTACTCTGAGCTGCTTCCCTAAAAGGACAGACCTGCTGCTCAGGTCTTGCCTGGACTCAGCCAGCCATTGCTCACAGCGTGCATTGAAGGCTGTGGGTTTGTCTCCTGCTGCAGTCTCATTTCTGGCCCTGTGGTCCTGAGGCTGTGGTCCTCTGCCTGCCAGTGCCGTGTGTTGGAGCTGCTGTTCTCCTAGCTGGTGCTGCAGCCTTTGCATCTGACCTGTGCTTTCAGCTGCAGCCATCTGCTTGTAGTGGACTTGGCAGTAAAAGCCTCCATGGAGGGCAGCAGAGTTTTGCAAGCTGGGAAACAGAGATTGGCAGAGCTGTTAGTGGCTGTGTGGGAGGGGAGGATTAACAGCAGCACTGATGGAGAGGTTTTCAGCAAAACTGTTCTGCAGTTTAAAGTGTTGGGGAAGGGAGGGGGCCTGAAGAATGAAACCTTTCAAACTAGTGTCCTTTTTCTGAGGACATGTTTGATTTTTCTTTCCAAAAGCAAGACATGTAGGAAATGAAACATTTCCTTGCAATACCTGTGGGAGCTGTAGCCCAGCTCAGGTTGTGCACAACTCCTGTGTCCTTTACAGGCCATGCTTCAGAGCAGCACTTTATCTGCCTCTGTATGCACAGCATGGCCCACATGGCAAAGCTGCAGAGGGCTGCCATGATACTATGAGTGTCTGATGGGAGAAGATGTGTGTAGAGCTGTGAGGCCAAGAGGATGACAATCAGCCCTGCAGAGGAGGCCTGTGGTGTCTCAGTGACTGTCAAGCTGAAACCAAGGCAGCTGTGTGCCACCTGAGGAGAGGCTGAGAGCTGGGTTAAGTTAGGTCTTACAAGGAGATGGTTAGGAGGGAGTGACTCATTGCTGTGTATGTCTATTTGATGGAAGGTTATAGAGAAGGCAGGGCTGGAGTGTTCTTGAAGGTGGACTATGATAGGATTAGAGAAGCTGGTCAGGCAGCAGCAGGTGTATCTAATGTGTGGATGGGCAGCAAACCCAAGTCTGGTCCCGTTCCCCAAGTTGAGAAGCTATTTGGAGGCACAGCTGCTCTTGCCAGAGGAGTCCCAAAGGGGTCACTGAGTCAATCAGTCATCTTGCAACCCTGACTCCTGGTGTTCGGGTGAGATGTCAGGATCTTGGACCTTCCCTTTGACAGAAAGACATCATCTTCTCCTTCCTCCTGTCCCCATCCTGTCACCAGCCTTCTTTTTCAACTGTGTGTACTGCTGATGCTTGAGGAAATAGAAAGATCCATGAAAGGACATGCAAGAGAAGATGTCATCCTTTGCTTTCTCTGGTGTGCCATTAGATGACAACAAAATATTGTGGCTGAGCTGGCAGCAGCCAAGCAAGGTCACTGTTAGGAGCTGACCACGACTGGGGAAAGCTGTCCAGATATCCACTCAGTTTAACTGCCCTTGAACTGGAGCATACATCACACAACTCAGGAGGCTTCCACAGCTGCTCACAGAGAACAACATGTAAATACAGATTGTTCATCTGAAGACTTGGAAATAAGAAAAAGTCCTAACTGAACCCAACCATTCTGCTCTAACCTCTGTTTCTGCATTGTTCATGGCTGATGGAAACCAAACAGGTTTCCACCTGCCTGTTAAATGGCAGGCTTACCATTGCTGTGTAGCAGGTAAAGGCAGGTAAAGCAGAGCAAATATCAGGTAAAGGCCAACTGTGAAACAGTAGGAAAAACCCCAAATCACCACCATCTGTTATTCACATATTGCATTGCAAGTGTCCCCTATCAAACTCAGAGGATAATGTATATGATGGATGCAGAAACTCAACTCAACACCACATACAAAGAGAAGCTACAGAGGTGTGTGACAGGCTCTCAGTGACATCCTGATCCAAGGTGGAGGCTTGGGCTGATGAGGAGGCTGATGGTTTGCATTAACAACAGATGGATCAGACTGGGTCTTTAGTATATGTTTGTTCTTTCATACTTGCTCTCTGAGCTTCTGTATCCATCCTTCTCCAAATCTACTCCACCCTCTGTGATGTCTTCCTTGGACAGATCTTCCAGAGTGTTGCTGCTGAAGACAAGGAGGAAAAAGAAAGAGATGCCCTTGTTTCCATCCTTTCTGATGTATTTCTCTTTCCATTAAATTTACACCTTTGACCTTCATTTATCTTTCCTTCAGAGATCCAGATACCCACCTCAGGTGCGGCTCAGCAGACTTCATGTCATCTAACAGGTCGTTGCCACGGGTCTCAGGCAGCAGGAAGCAGAGCAGCCCCACAACCACAGGGGGACTGCCGAAGATAGCCATGGGGATGGCCTGGTGGAACTGGCTCAGGAGACGGATCAGGGGCGCTATGATCCCTGCAGCCCGTGAAGACATCAAATAGAGCCCCACACCTCTCTGTCTGGGGAAGTGAGGGGAAATGGGAGGTGAGAGCAGCGTTCAGCATCCCCTGGACCATTGTGGGACTACGTGTGGCCATGGGGACAACCGAGGTCTTGCCCTACCCTTACCAGCAACCATGGTGGAAATAACCTCCGTTATGTGAGAGGACCTCACCTGATGATTGTGGGCAGGAGCTCTGCAGCATAGATGTGAGAAGTAGAGAAGGAGGCTGTGGCTGTAAACTTGCCGATGACGGCCAGGACGGTGATTGCCACGGACTGGTCTGAGGGGAGGAGGAGAGAGGGCCGATGGGAAAGGTTTCTGCAGTGGTATTCCTCAGGACAAACCATTCTAGTGGAGTTACCAAGAGAATCTACCAACTAGCCCACTGGAAATTGTTCTCAACACACCCTTTCCTGGGCAATACCCTCTGGACAGCTGTTAAAGAGAACCCAGGTTTCTCCTGAGGCCCTGCACACTTCCCAAGTTAGCAGCATGTGTAGTGGCCGATGCCTGCCAAGGGCAAGGAGCTGTGTAAGGTTCAGGCACAGGGCTGATGAAGATGAAAGTCATGGCAATAGGAAACCTGACCAGTGGGAGCCCTGGGCTGTGGCCCTCAAGGCAGTGCAGAGCCTGGAACAAGCCCTGCTCTGCAGCCAGCAAGGCTGGGAGGGTGGATCTGAACCAGAACAGAGCTGCCTGGGCCTGGCCTTGGCTCTGTTGTTGACTTGCAAAGAGGTTCTTCACCTTCAGGGATACCAGTGATGATGAGACACATCAGGCCCGACAGCAGCAGGAGAACAGCCTGGGTTTTCTTCCTCCCAAACCACTCAAGCAGGAAAATGCAGGACAGTCGAGCTGGTAACTCCACTGCCCCAAAGGCAAGCTGTGTCAGGTAGATGTCCAGACCAAAACTTGTCACATTGAGGCTCAACCCATAGTAGACAAGGCTGTCTGCAAACCTGAAATTCAAGTGAAGTTGAACAGGACGTGGAAGCAGATGGAGTTTCCAGGGGTTTATGCTCTAGAATCTCTGTGGAGCTTCTGATCACCGCCTGTGGCAGTCCTGTGGAATGCTGAGTGATCTCAAATAATCAGCTGCTTCCCATGCCCTTAGAGGTTAGTTCTGATCCATTATGGAGAGCCAAAAGATTGGAGATGAACATGAAGGCATAAACATAACCCTCAAACTGAAACAAAATGAATTAGCAGGTCTTGCCACCCTTAAATCTCTTTTTCACCTAAAAGTTTGAAAAGAGAGGACCTAGGGGATGGCTTACCAGGTGAACAACATGAGTAAAGTCACCTTCCGGAGGTGCTTCTTCCGAAAGAGATCCAGAATGCTTCCAGACTTGGTCTGTTTCAAAGGTTTCAGCTTCAGAAGACAGACAGACAAAGAGTCAAACCACTCAAAGGAAACTCCTTTTTCATCTACGGTTAAAAGAAAGCTTCAGTAGGAGCCCAAACTCTTCTGGCAGGGAGGCAGCCCAATGGTGCTGGGCTCCATTGCAGGCGCGCTGGGTGCCCAGGGCAGTAATTTGGTGACTAAGAGGTTTCTTGGGATGCACATTTCCCCAGTGTGGGCACTCGGAGGTGGACATGTCCTCTGAGCATTCATACATGGGAAACCACAGGCTAAGCAGAGCCTTCATGCTCACTCTCAATATTCCTGCAATCCTCATAGAGGAAGAAAACAGAGAAGCATTTGAGTCCTTTCCATATGCCAAGGTGGACTCCAGAATGCTGCTGGCTGAACTACTGCTACAAAGGCAAGCACCAGGGAAAGACTCTGAAGGCAAGTAGCAGTTCCCCATGCCATTAGAGGTACCTGCTCAAGCAGTTCAGGTGGGATAGTGCACTTGTTGAAGGATGCTGCTTTCTGAAGGACCTTCTTGGCTTCTTCTATTCTGCCTTTTATTACCAGCCACCGACCTGATTCTGGCAGCACCCTGTCAAGGAGATGAAATCAAGAGATGCTGCTGTGACCTTTTGGGTTTCCCCACAGCCCATTTCCTTGTGATCCCATCCAGCAAGCAATGGGAATCCTATATGTCAGATGACTCCATATACCTCCTTAGATTAGGTTTCCTAGGCTCACATTTAGGCCCCAAAGTCCACATTTGAAAACCTAAATTAGACCACCTGCTCTCAGCAGTCCCCCAGGAGATGTGATGATTTCTGCAGAAGTGCCTCCAGCATCAGCACTCTAATGGGAAAGCTCCAGCCTGCTGCTGAACTGCTGCC
Organism: Ramphastos sulfuratus; assembly: GCA_013399055.1. Classification (NCBI taxonomy): domain Eukaryota; kingdom Metazoa; phylum Chordata; class Aves; order Piciformes; family Ramphastidae; genus Ramphastos; species Ramphastos sulfuratus. The sequence continues at coordinate 329,592 of WBNM01031664.1, read as the reverse complement.
TCCTCACTGCCACCCCTTTGCACCCACTGCTGTCATGTCTTCACAAATCTCTCTCCTGCTCCTTCTTACCAGATGTAGAAGAAAAAGGCAAATATTGGAGCAGATCCTGCAATCTCCATCAGCCTCCAGTTGCGAATTCCATAACTCAAGCCAGCCAAAAGCATCTGTCCGAAGGCGAAACAGCAGTGGGTAATGAGCACTGCTTTGGGCCGGGAGGAGACACCCACCCATTCTGTAGCTGAGGAGGAGAACAAAGGTTCAGGCTTTGCCTTCTCATTGCATGCTGGACTATCTTTTCTTATTTGAGAAAAGAGGGCTGAGGGGAGACCTTATCACTCTCTACAACTACTCAAAGGGAGGTCGAAATAAGGAGGATGCCAGCCTCTTGCTGACAAGTGACAGGACTAGAGGAAGTGGGGTGTTCAAGCAGCATATGGACCCGGCGCTTAGGGGCACAGTTTAGTGTTGACCCTTCAGTACTGGGTCAAAGGGTGGACTGGATGATCTTTGAGGTCTCTACCAACCAGTTATATTCTGTGATTCTGTGATCTTGTGAGACTGTGTTTTGTACCTTGACTCATAACAAGGTCGTCTTGCTTACCTAAGGCCAAGGAAGTAATCAGAATTCCTGACACTGCAGCCCCCACGACACACCTGAAGGCCATGTACACATAGAGATGGGGTGCAAAGGCAGCTCCTAAACCAAACAAGCCCTGGAGGCAGGTGGAAATCAGAAAGACTGGCCGGCGGCCAATCCTGCAGAGGAAGAAGTAAAACAGAGTGGGTATCACAGAGGTGGGGAAGTGCCCATGTGGAATATGATGTGATTTGAGAAGCATGCATGGCAGGGGAGATTTAACACCCATGTGAACAAAGTTCTGTTTGTTAGGAAAAGCAGCACCTCCACTTTTGACCCATCATGATGCTAGTAAGGGCAAAAGGAGATGCTGTTGTGAATCTGGGCTTTCCAGAGACATCCTTGGGAGCTGAGAGAGCAGTTAGGGATAGACCTATGATTCCTGAAGGATCCTCCCTGCAAAAGCCTGTATCTTCCTCCCTCTCTTTTCAATCCTCAGACACATCAGGTAGCCCCAGATCCCCAGGCAAGGGGATTAGGTCCTTTGGATGAAGTATTTTATGCTCTGTGCACGGACATCCTGAACTCTCAGCTAGGTGTCTCTGGGTGCTGGGCAATAACTCTGGGAAGGTGACTGTGTTTCCTTACCTGTCACTTAGTGTCCCAAAGATCATTGCTCCTAGGACAAGCCCCACCATGTAAATAGACTGGGAGATGTCTTTCAGGTCCTTCCTGTTGCACACCAGGTCAAACTGGAGGGAGAAAACGCAGCTGCTTTTGTTCTTGAGATGCTTCAGATACTTTCTGTGAGTGGACAGCCCTCCTGGTCCATGGTTGATGCAGGAACTGGATGCCTGAGCTTCCACTCAAACCCCTAGTAGCAGAGACCCCACTCACAAGGACATGAGCCTTCGTGGTGTATATGCAGGACACATGTCAGTGGTGGAACTGACATTATGAGTGCCACATCTCCCAAGTTCTGGAAGCTGCAGGGGTGCCCTCCAGCCCAGGCATCCCTGAGGAACCCTCTTGGTTGGCAGGTCTTACTTCAAGTGGGACTTTGGGAACAGAGTCCTATCAGCTTATTTCTTTGACTGAAAAGGTGGGACAGAGTAGAAGGAAGAGTGCAGAAAAGCAGTATTTTCTCTGGGAAAGGAGGAGTGGAGTAAGAGTGGGAAGGGATGCAGCAGCTGCCGATAGCCTCTAGCTAAACCATCTGTGAAATGGACAGAGTGTTCCAGGGACCCCAAAGAGGCTTTACAAAATAGAGCTTGTTCCAGTTTCAGCTCAGAGGAAGCTGCTTATAAAAAGTGCTGGAGCTGACTGCACCTCCGCTGGCACTGGGTTACCAAAGCAGAGGACAGGATACGGCCATCCCTTCCCTCCCACACCCCCAGCACGTGGAAAGGCACTTACAGACCTCGGTCAGCAGGGACGGTGGCTGTCCTGGAGGGTACACCCACCCACTGCGGCACTTCTCCGTGGCATTCAGGCCATAGGTCCTGATGGAGTCCAGGTCCCAGTCCACCGGCGAGTACATGGAGCACTGCTCGTACTCCCCGGCTGCATCTCGGGGCAGGGTGAGGTTCAGCTGCTCCTCCTCCGTCAAGTTGGGGCCGACAGCACGGATCCAACTGGTGTCACAGTGGTGTGGCACATCCAGAACCATGAACACTTGGCCAACCATTTGGAATGGATTAAGTAGTAGGGGGAGGGAGATGAACAATATCACCAATTTCTGATATGGCCCAAACTCCCCCAGAACATTCATGAACTCTCCAAACTCAGCCATGGTGACTGCCTCTATGGGCAGGCTGCACTGGGGCACATTGCTTAAACAGGCAAATATTAATGTTTAAACTCTGTGAGCACTAAACCCCTAATCAGGTGTGATAAAATGAACAGCTGCATTTGCACGTTAGTCCACTATGGTGCCATGCTGCAGTTCTGCAGCATGTACTTTGTCACCAGGCATTCCCTCCCTGTTATGGGGACCAGCACAAAGGTGCCAGAGCATTGGCACTGTTGGGGATAGGGCAGGGAGAGTTTGTCTTGTCCCAGCCTGGAGTGTCTCCTCAGGCCTCCCAAAGGCAAGTGTGCTATAGTGCAAGGTTTTCCTCTGAGACATGAAGCTGTGATTGCAAAGGAAGACTTAAGTGTGGTGAAGCAAAACCAGAGTAAATTGTCTGCCCTCATCAATGATTTAGTGGAAAGATATGCCATCCTGGAGCCTATAGGAAAGAGAAGCAGAAAAAGCATTTCTCCTCTGGCCCAGGAAATATGGCTTGCAGTCAGGTAGAGTTGGTCCTGACAGCTGTATCCTAATCTGTCCCTTTTCATTTGTCTCATGGAGAAAACCTCTGGTTAGTCATAAAACTAGCCATGCCCAGGGAAGCAAGGTCCCACCACACATGATAGAGAAGATAAATAGCATCACTCCAAACACCTTTTATTTCTTCTGCCTTCTTCCTCCAGCTTTTATTGCTGAGTGTGACATCACAGAGTATGGGACATCCCTTGTTGATACATCCTTGGGTTATCAACAGCATTTTCAGCACAGCCCCAAACACAGCCCATATCAGACACTGTGAGGAAAATGAACTCTGTCCCACGAGCACAGGGTGAATTGTGTCCAGGACAATTGTACTCACCAGCTCTGCTCCTGCATTTTCCTTTTCCTTCTTAGAGCTGGCAGAGGAGAGGTCAGTTGATGGGTACCATGTGCACTAGTGTCTGGGTGTCATTCAGAGTGTCTTTGGCAGAGGTAAGAGGCCATCCTCTTCCTACCACTTCAGTGCATGGTGCTGATCCCTGCAAACCTTTAGGTCTCATTGCTCCATCTCTAAACACGGCTTGGCCAGGATCAGACAGGGCTGTGAGGTGGCAGCTCCTCAGTCCCAAGTGTCTTGCCCCATGCCAAGGTGGGACAGACTTCAGCATCTACTGAGTCATGTCACTTTGAAGGACATCTCTGTTTCCCTGACTGACACTGGCTGAGCAGTCTGCCTGCACTGAGCACTGACACACTGCTCGGAGCAGATGAAGCCAGTAAGCAGCTTTATTCCTCCAGCACATCTGACAGAGACAGGGCTCTTTTGGCACTGGTGAGGCAGGGAGCTCAGGTTTGTTTTACTTTATTAAAATAACTATTTATTTTAACATTTTCATGCCTTTTATTTTGCAGACAGTTGATAAAAGCAGGTGATGTGCTCCGTGATGCTTTCCATACCACACATGTTCTTGCCTTGACACTCTGATGTTTCTCGTGTGTGTGTTTATCATTCACACAACTGTTAGCTCCATAATGTTTTCTGTTATGGCAGCAAAGGGCAGGCAGGGAGGGTCAGACTGCAGCCACACAGAGAGAGCAGTATAGCAATGTCCCTGTGCCCCAAGACTTCAGGAGACCTGAGTTCTCTTTCATCCTCTGCTCTTCTGACTGGGTGACCTTAGCAAGGCCATTGCACTTATCTTTGCTCATCATCATCCAACAAGGCTGATAATGACAATCTCCTTTTTGAAGCATTTTTTCCAGTCTACTGAAGGAAAAATAATATGAGGGGTGTGAGATATTACCATGATGTGTAGGCAAGCTGCATAGTGAAAAGATGTATGGTGTTTGGGGTTGGATTAATCTTTGGATGTCTTAACATAGTTGTTTCAATGCAACAGACCCCTGTGGCCGCACTGCAGTCAGTGGAGATAGGGTGGCCCAGTTAAGAGGGTGCAGAGAGCTGTTAGGTTTTGAATGCAGTTGTCTGCTTTAGGGTGGGCTGAATCACTCCCCATACTACACTTACCAAGTGTCTCTTGACTATGACATTGGTTTAAGCACCTGGAATGCTGATATTGCAGACACTTAAACCTAATTTGGAGACACATTTTCATCCCGTACCCTTCAGCTCTACCTTTGCCCCTTTTGCTTTACTTATGCACTTGTGGCCAGGAATTCAGTTCCTTCCTACTAGGTACAGTCTCTTCTCATTTGTTTTAATTAGCCTGTTGCTCAATGCTGCCTCCTGGTTGGATCTCTTTGGAGGTCTTTCACCATTCTGTCACGCAGCNCCCCCAGTTATATAAAGAACTCCTGATCTAAAGGGCCATCAGCTAGCAAATCTGAGTCTGTGGAAGAGTGACTTTTGTAACCTTCTTCAACTCCTGGTGTTCCTCTGCTCCTGTTCATTTCTTCAGGAGCCTCCTGGCCCACTTTGGATGAATCAATATGGAAAGGATCAAAGACACCCTGGTTAAAGGTTTCAGAAGCATGGCTGGTGACCATGTGCATTGGGGGAAAACTGTCTTGTTGTGCAGAGAAACATTTGTTTGTTGAGCCTTCAGCACTGAGACCAAATTCAAATGTATCTTCTGCAGCCTTTGGATCCTGGCACTGTGGATGCAATTGCTGCAGCAGTGTACAGCTTTGAACCCCTTCTGGGTCCTCAGTATTAATCTCATCCTGTCCAGCAAGAAGTGAGAGACTGGAGGTGTCCCACAGTGCTAGTGGGGCCTTTGTTTCTGCTGGGATTTCCTGGCATAATTCTGAAAGGTTTGGGTCAAACCAAGTTGGAGTTTCAACTTCTGAATTTCCCAAGTCTAAATATGGGGTTTTACTCCCTGTGTTGTGAAAATCTTGTCCTCCAGAAAACAGCAAGCTGTTATCCTCCACAAAACCCACATTGTCTAATTGAAGCTCAGCTTCCTTGGGTAACTTTTCTGAATTGTCTGGTAAAATAAATACCTCTTCCTTCATCACTGTGTCCTGGACATCCAAACTCAGAGGGTTCTGAATTTCTAGTAGATAAGCATCATGATGATTTCCTTCCCTGATGAGATTTTTGCAGTTGTCAGCTGCAGGAATAAGCTCTGAGGAAGGATGCAGAGAGCTTGTTCCACCTTCTGAGGTTACTGCAGCCTCTTTCTGGATTTCTTGTGTTGGCATGATAGAGGGCCAACTGCTGTCCCATTGCTGCCAAACCTGAGTATTTAAAGGCATTTGGTCATGAATGTCAAGTTCTGTTCTCTCACGTTTATCATCACATGAAATGTTTGTGCCAGGAGCTAACGGCAGGATGTTGGCCTCCTTGCCTTCTGCAGAGTCTAAGAAGCCTCCAGAACTCTTCTCAATAGGTTCAGGGAAGACCTCCATCTTGCCTGGCTTTGGCAGCTGATTGGTTTTGGAAGCCTTTTGTTTTGTTTGGTTGGAGAAGCTGAGAAGATCCTGAGGTTTTTCTGGCCTGTCAATATTTGTCTGTTCTGAGGATCTTGCAGGCTTTTCTGGTTGACTTTGCTTCTTCTCTGAGGAGGAACCAAACAAAGTGGCAAGGGCTGACTGGGGCTTAGTGGGTTTCCTTCGTGTCCTTGTTTCGTTCTTGGGAGCACTGCCTTTGTCTTCAGAACCAAAGAGTGTAGTGAAGGGGTTTTTCCCAAACCTCAAACCTTTTCCTAACATCTCTCTGCAGGCTTGACCACTTTGCTTCTCTTTCCTCTGGGCACCAGGCCTTGACAGGTACACGCTGCTTTCCCCTGGGAGTATCAGATCTGATTTTTCCTCGCTCACTGAATATCTGCTGGGTTTGTCCAAGGATGTGTTTGGTTTGGAAGAATCTAAGGTCTTGGCTGGTTGCTCAGAATCATGACAAATGTTTCTACTCTGAACTTTTCTGGGATCCTTTGACTTGGAGCTGTTGATTTCATCATGTGAGGGCCAAGGGGCACAGGTTCCTTTCAGAGGTGTGTCTGTTGATACTGGAAAGTCTTTGCCAGGTGATTTTGTATCAGGTCTCAGAATACCCTTGTGAGACTTAGATATCAGTGAGCTACACGTGCCTTGAGGTTCTGAATCTTGCAGACAGGACACACTGTGGTCATCTCTCTTATCTGGCAAACCAGGTGAAGAGATTCTGCTCTTTTCTGCTTTGTTCTTCTGAGACCTATGCTCAGGACTGGGGTTTTCCAGAAACCCTGATGTAATTATTGGTTTAATTTCTTTTATCTTTTCAAATGCTGCCTCTTTGCTCTCAATTCCAGGCAAATGACTCATGCTGGCTGGCTGCACATTTCCCCCCAAACTTACTAGGATCTCTTTCTCAAGGGTATCATTTGTGTTTGCCTTGGACTTCTCCTCTGCTAACTGAGCAATCTCAGGTGATACCCTCAGCCCTCCTGGCTCCAGGGAGTCAGAAGATACATGAGGGGTCCTTGATGCTTCAGAGAGGCAATGGGCTTCTTCAGCTGCATTTTCAGGGGGACCAACACCCTCAGCTCTACATTTTAGCTCTATATTGGTGGTGTTTCTGGTTTTTGGCTCTCCTGGCACACAGATGGGCTGTGTGCTGTTCATTCTTTCTCCAAGGTGATTCTTATCTCCTGCAGTAGTTGGGGTGGCTATGGTTGGGTCGGGTTTGTCATCCGCCATTGCAGATGTTGTGCCTCCTTCACTGTCTGTGCTTAAAGACCCACAGACCTCACCTTCCTTCACTGGGAGCTGTGCAGCAGAGGGGATGCAGCTGTCTGTGCCCCTCAGGTACATCCAGTTGGTGGGTTTAGTGCTTTGCCATGTGGCATGGGGAACAAGTGAGCCCTGAGGCAGGGACTTCACAGGTTTCAGGACTAGAGGGGAGGAGGCAGAGACAGATCCTTTCTTAAGCTGGGCTTTGCCCTGCTGGATTGCAGCCACTCGCTGTGACACCTTGGCCCCTTGCTCCCCTTTGAGCATGTCTCCATCCTCAATCTTTTCACTGGCTCTCTGTCCTCTGGTGCTGGGCCAGGAACACACTTGCTTCTTGGTATAGGAGACACCAGCTAAGAGCCCTCCCTTCTCCACTGCTACCTCTGCTGCTGATTTTCTGTCCTGTTCCTGGAGCACCATCTTGCCTGCCCTGCTGCCCACAGCCTGGTAGCTTTGCTGGCTCAGTGTGGGCTTTTTCCAGAAATATCCTCCCAGATTTCCAACCTTTCCATCTGCATCCAACCAGGCTGTCTCTGAGAGTGGCCAGCCTGCTCTGAGCTGCTTCCCTAAAAGGACAGACCTGCTGCTCAGGTCTTGCCTGGACTCAGCCAGCCATTGCTCACAGCGTGCATTGAAGGCTGTGGGTTTGTCTCCTGCTGCAGTCTCCTTTCTGGCCCTGTGGTCCTGGGGCTGTGGTCCTCTGCCTGCCAGTGCCGTGTGTTGGAGCTGCTGTTCTCCTAGCTGGTGCTGCAGCCTTTGCATCTGACCTGTGCTTTCAGCTGCAGCCATCTGCTTGTAGTGGACTTGGCAGTAAAAGCCTCCATGGAGGGCAGCAGAGTTTTGCAAGCTGGGAAACAGAGATTGGCAGAGCTGTTAGTGGCTGTGTGGGAGGGGAGGATTAACAGCAGCACTGATGGAGAGGTTTTCAGCAAAACTGTTCTGCAGTTTAAAGTGTTGGGGAAGGGAGGGGGCCTGAAGAATGAAACCTTTCAAATTAGTGTCCTTTTTCTGAGGACATGTTTGATTTTTCTTTCCAAAAGCAAGACATGTAGGAAATGAAACATTTCCTTGCAATACCTGTGGGAGCTGTAGCCCAGCTCAGGTTGTGCACAACTCCTGTGTCCTTTACAGGCCATGCTTCAGAGCAGCACTTTATCTGCCTCTGTATGCACAGCGTGGCCCACATGGCAAAGCTGCAGAGGGCTGCCATGATACTATGAGTGTCTGATGGGAGAAGATGTGTGTAGAGCTGTGAGGCCAAGAGGATGACAATCAGCCCTGCAGAGGAGGCCTGTGGTGTCTCAGTGACTGTCAAGCTGAAACCAAGGCAGCTGTGTGCCACCTGAGGAGAGGCTGAGAGCTGGGTTAAGTTAGGTCTTACAAGGAGATGGTTAGGAGGGAGTGACTCATTGCTGTGTATGTCTATTTGATGGAAGGTTATAGAGAAGGCAGGGCTGGAGTGTTCTTGGAAGCAGACAGTGGCAGAATGAGAGGCAATGGAAACAGATTTTAACAGAAAATTGTGATGAGAGATAAGAAGAAACCTTTTTGCTCGTGATTAAGTCTTGAAAGAGGGGCCCTGACTGAAAGACTGTGGAATCTCCATCATTGGAGCCATTTACACCTCTCCTGGACATATTCCTCAGCTACCTGCACTCCTTTGATCCCCAGGGAAGTGTTAACTCCCGAAGGCACCTTCCAACCTGCATGACTCTGTAGGAGGCACCCAAATGACTCCTCTATTTAAATTCCATATCAGCATTCCCATACTATGAATATTTCAGTATTTCCAGCTCAGCCTTGCATCACCACACCGATGTCTTCTCTGCAGGTGTCTACAAGGTGAGTGAGCAGCCCTGAGACTCTGGTGATGGAGGGGCAGGTTGCTGACTCCTCCTCGTTTCCTGAAGCCTGCCTTGTTGGAATTCTTCTTTGACTGTTGTAATGAAGGCTACTTGGACATCCTTTAAAATGTGCTACCACTCACCTCAGCTTCCTCCTGCAGACCTGGCAGCAGAAACATGAGCGGTGCACACAGACTTTGTCAGTGGCCACACGCTCCATGGAGTAGACTGGCTGCAGGCATGAGGCACACATTTCTTCCAATATGGGCTGAAGAAGAAGGAGAAACTGAAGTTAAATAACTCTGAATTATGAGCACTTACAAATTCAGCTGCAAAGTAATTTGCTGAGTCTTCTGCTTGTGTTGGGTTTTCTCGTTGATGTTCTTTTGCAGATCTGTTGTGAGATTTCAGATTCCTGCCTGACTCAGCTTACTTGTCATCTTGGATAGGTCTGCATTAATTTTCAGTCAGGACAGAAAGACAAGACACCCTTGGAGCCCTGATTAATCTGATTGAGAGCAAATGGCTCACTTGAATAATTTAAAAACCTTAAGTGAGACAAGAAACATCGTTCAGCATCTCTAACTCAAAACCAGTGGGTTGGCAGCTCATGAAATCACTGATATCATCTGTCTGCTCACACAGACCACGTAGCCCAAAGCCTAAAATGCAGCACATCTCAATGTTAAAGCTCCCACAATCCATAAACACAGTGATTTACTCCAGTATGTTTACTCTGTATTTTGTGCCATGACTCGATTCCTCAAACACCATTTCACATGAAGAGCCCAGGGAATGTCTCTGGAATGCATTGCCAACACCAGCCATTTTATCAGTGAAGAAAGAAGTTTGGACATCAGCGTAGCTGCAGAAATTCCCAGGCCATCTCCATGGACAAGTAATCTAGAGGATGCTGGTGGCAATGTGGTTATCTCTGTGCACTCCTTTTCACTGTGGTATGAAGCAGAGGTTTAGCTTATCTGTAAGTCAGGTCTAGGGCACACCTGAGTCGACCCTAACTCTGAGTGACCAAGACAGTGCTCTGAGTGCTGATACTCCCTCACGTGAAAGCATCTCTGCCTCTTTGTTGGGAGCAATTTGCCATGGTTTGATTTGATAGAGTTTTTCTAGTGCTCTCTGGTCCCTCTGCCTTTTTGTTCACTATATGCTTACCCTGATTTACACTGTTGTCACCTTAGACAAGCTGCTTTCTGCTCTAACGTGGCATGAGGTGAGGGCCAGGTTTTGCCTTTTACCAGAGGAAACAAGTTGCCCACAGAAGCTGTGGATGCTCTTTCCCTGGAGGTCTTCACGTCCAGGTTGGATGGAACTTAGAGCAACTGTTCTAGTGGAAGGTGTCGCTGTCCATGGCAGGCAAGTTGGAACTAGATGATCTTTAAGGTCCTTTCAACCCAAACCATTCTGTGATTCTATGAAATATGAAAAATATTTCTGTATCTCAAGAGATAGACTGAGGGGACAAGAACCCTGCCTTTTATTTGCAATAGACAACTGGAGAATCAGTTTCTTTTAATTACCTTCATTTTGGCTGAACATCCCATCAAGGTGAAGTCAGATTTGTTTCCTATAACAACATTTTTTCAAGTAGAACAGTTCAGCATCTTCAGTTTCATTCCTTCTTTCTAGGGGAAAGTATGCACACAAAGCCCCTGTCTGTCCTTCAGTCTGCAGTGATTGCAGCATACCTCTGTTGTGCCGGTCCTCTGCAGAGAGGAGAGCATAGTTCTGTATGTGCCTGTCTTTCTAATGGCTCTCTAAATTCCCAGTATACTCAGTGGAGATCCAGTTAAGGGAATCTAGAAGGTGATACACCTATCCTCATGTAGCTGGACAAAATCACTCAGTTGGACAAGACAAATTTGACTACAAACCTGTGTTGATTGCAGTGGGAGGTCAGTGCTGGTGAAGGTGAAGCAGAAATATGCTTTAGTGCAAATACAGATGCTTCAAGTGGAAAAGGGCAACAGACCCAGATGGGAAGTGGTGCTACATTAGTGGATCTCTCCAAGAGAAATTGGGCTCTGCGCCTCTGGTGTGGAAGTCCTTTCACTGGAGGAAATGAGCAGGCTGTTCAGGAAGGAACAGTGAGTGGTGGTGGACAGCTGCATGAACACAGCATCATCTGTGATGATGGAGCAAACTGACAGTCCTGGTGGAAATAAATCAAAGCCAATGGATCAGCTTTGCAGTATTTGGCAGTACAGATCACAGTTACATCTGTCTGCTCTGGCAGGCATTTTGTGTGATAGTGAGGAGCCCTCATACAACACAAGGGTGTGTGTCCTGGTGGAGGAGAGTGTGGATGCTGATCTGACTCTCTTGTATAAGAAGAAAATTATTTCCTTTAATCATGACAAAGCTGGGAAGCAGAGCTGTTCAGCAAACAACCAAGATCTCTCTACTATTAGCTGGGTATGTGTGTTTGTGCTCCTGGAATGAATGTATGTACTCCTGGAGAGTGTTTCCAAAGTGGGATAATTTTTTACAGGGGATGCAGGTCTGTTTCACCAGGGGATTTATTTTAACTGCTCACTGTTTGATGCACGGCAACTGCTCTTGCTCTTCAAAGGTATTGTTATCAGTCTCAGGAATAAGACTTTCTAATGGTTTGGAAGATAGAGAAGTGATTAGCAGCAACTGAGTGGCACCATGGGCAAAGAAATCATTTGAAGACTTGTGTGAAAAGCAGCTACAGCGTGTTCCTAGAAGGCTCTTCTAGCACACTGCTGATGACTGTCATGCCGAAAGTGGCAGCTGACTTATGGTTTATCCGTTGGTATCTTTTCCCTAGGTGAAGGAGAATCCTTCTAGTAGGAGGGGTCAGCCCAGAAATGCCTGTATCATTGATAGGTGGAGAAGGTGCTGAACACAAAGCTTTCTGAACTAAGAATCATTTTGTTTGGAAGAGATCTTTAAGATCACTGAGTCCAGCTGTTAACCTTGCACTGCCAAGTCGCCACTAAACCATGTCCCTCTGCACCACATTTGTACATGCCAAGACTGAGCATCCTTAGGGAGACCAGTAGCTGAAAGGAAGCTGGGAAGGTACCACATACAGGCACTTCAAATGCAGCATATTTCATGCCTGCTGCTGAAAGAGAACCAGATCTGCAGCTCAATTTGTCCTTTGATCACTCAAGGAGGTATAGCTAAAACAAGGCTGTCTGTCCTTTGGCCACTGGTCCAAATAATTCTCCCAACAGTTTTGCTCTTGAAAACATCTCCCTAGCACTGTGTGAGAATGCAGCAACCCATACGGGCAAAGACTGGTGAACAATGTTGTGTCTTGTATCCAAAGATCTCAGAAAAAACTATGGCAACTCATTTGGGATTTGGGAGTTTGTGTGTGCTTTTCTGGTTTATTATTGTAAGGTCTGAGAATATGATCAGCCCCTTCAGCTTGTTGTTGAGTTTCAGATCTTTGCATTTGGTTGATTTATTTTTTTTTCCTCTCCAGCTTTTTCAGTACTTGTATGGTCCTGAAATAATGCAGTATCTGTCCCCTCATGATATTTCATGGCTGATGAAAATACTACTGAGGAAGCACATCTCAAATGGTCCTAGCCTCATAAATGGCTCTTTGAGACATTTAGAAACTGTGTAAAAGCAGAAACACAAACAGTGAGATCAGTATATTTAAGCAGTGGCAGTGCAGGATATTTGGGTTTATTTGACTTCTTGTGGAATATTTTTCATTGCCCAAGCAACCTGCTTGCAGTTGACTAAAACAAGGTCCTGAGCTGGGTATTGTGTATCAGCCTGGACTCAGCTCAGTTTTTAGACAGAGTACAAATGCTGCTTGCCACAAGACTGTTAATCCACCCACATTGCAACAAAGATGTAGATTAAATCTCTGCCATGATTTAGGGTGCTCTCAGTATGTGATTCAGCTGGCTCATTGTGAGATGATTTCTAGGTGGTTGGAAAGGAAACAAGCACTCAATAAAACTCAGCAAGACCAAAGTATTTTTTAGAGGTTATGTTTACCTTCAGAATGCAGCAATAGAAGTTAAAAAAAAGAAAAAGCCACAAAATATCTAAAACCTTGAGTTGATAATGTACAAAACAAAGTCATAATAAAAAGAAAATTGCTTTACAAACTCTCAAATGGATTTAAACAGTAAACACGTAGGAAAGCATGGAAAAGCTAAAATAAGGGTTTGGTATATATTGAATAATAAATTACAATTCTAAAAATCAAGAAAGGAAAGCAGTAACCATTCTGACTCAAGTAGAGAATCTTTCATAGCCTCTTTCATTAGGGGAACAGCACTGACAATAGCTTTAGGTCTTGGCTTGACAATTTTCAGCGGTGTCAAGCACTTTCCAGGAATGGAGAAATACTTCCCCCAGCTCCAGCTGTGACAGCAAATTGAGACTTTTATTTTATTTTATTTTTGCCTTTTTCTTTCATCAATAGCTGACAGAAAACTTATGCAACCCACCCATCAGTATGAGCATGTGTGCATATGTGTGTTTAGGATGCCCTTCTTGGAAAGTCTGTGTTGAAGTTAGAAAAGTAAGACAGCACGAAGGTGTTTGTTTGCCAGTGATCAGATCCATTGGTTCTTCAGCTGATCCTGCCTGTCCTTTCTTCTGCATTAGTTCAGAGAAGCCTGATACATCCCACCTCCTCCCACCCCCAAACAATCTAGGAGGGAAGAAGCTACCCTAAGGTGCCCATGGATGGATTGTCCCCTTGTGCTTCTAACAGCATGGTGCAGCACCAAGTTGGGCTGGCCAGGTGCGGGCTGCTCTCCTCTAGTGCCAGTGCAGATGGCATTTGTGCTGTCTCTATGCAAACACCAAGACGATGACCCTGAGAATCTTAGGGTGTAGTTGAATCCCTGTGTGTAATGTGGATAAGCCAGGAGACTTTTTCATAGTGATCTTTCTTCTCTGTCTTATACAGTTCTCTCTTGCTCTCTAGAATCTCCTATTTCTTTGGCTTGGAGTTGCCAAAGGTGACAAAGACCACTCCTGGCTCCTGAAAACTGCCATTTGTGCAAAAGTCTTCACCTGGGCTCTTCAAGTACCTCCGAAACACAGGAGAGGCAGATACGTTGTACTGAGGGTGAGAGACCACATCACATGTGGAAGATGTTTGTGTCTCAGATTGCTTGGTGACTGTGGTGGACGAAGTGATGATTTTGTTTCCAAACTGGTCCATTTCCTCATATTGCTCCATGACAGTCCGGGTGGCTCCATAGAGCTTGGACCCATCGGGTCCTGTCTGCAGCTCCAAGATGCTTTTCTGCCTCCGTGGATTTTGTGGGCTGGAGACATTCAGGGAGCTGTAGTCTGAAAAGCCTCCTTTCATCCCGCAGTGGCAGCTACCTTTGGAGGTGTCCATAGGGCACTTCTCTTTCTCACTTGTTTGATGGTTGGCACTGCCAACTGTGTGCTGTTTCATCGAGCTCAGCCCAGCTTTTGTTTGGATGGGCTCTGGCCTCTTGTCAAAAGGGGTCTTGTCATGCCCAGTAGATCCTGCTGATGGATGGTTAAAGGAGCTAAACCTGTCATGAGCAGAAGTGTCCTTCTTTTTTTGAGTGTCAGGACAGTCTGGTGAAGGAACATTGCCCAGGGCATGTGCTGCCTTGGGTGATTCTGCTGGTTTCCTGGCAGCAGACTCAATGGAGATGTAGGAAGGTGAGGAGGGAGAGCTAACTCGAGACTGAACACGACGGGGGATCCCTAGCTCTGCCTTGGCTACCTCGGACTTTTCTGCTACCTTTGCACCTTCTACAGGTGCTGCTTCCCCTGTCTCCAGCGTGATCCCCTCTTGCTTGGCTTTGCTTGAGACAATACTGATTTTACGGATATTGCTGCTGCTCACAGGGCTTTGGGTGTTCCCCAGAGACTCCTTGAAGAGCCCTGAGAGCCCAGCGATGTCTGACTCAGACTTGAGACTAGAGACAGAGTAAAGAGCTTTCTTGATGGCTTCCTCGATGTCCAGGAGCCGGGCAAGTGTCTGCTCTTTCAGGTGCATAATCTCAGCACTTGCTCGTTCCAGGTCCCCAAAAACCAGCTGCATTGAGGAAACACTATCAGTGTCCTCCTTTGCCAGTGTCTCAGCCCTGTCCTGTTGCTTGGCCTGGTGAGCCTTCTGATGAACAACCCACTCAGGGACCTTCTCAAAGAAGCTCTTCAGAGCTTTCACATCCACTTTGTTTGTCTCCTCCTCAAACTCCCTCACCCGAGTCAATATCTCTTGCAGTTCCTCTTGCCTTCTGAGGTTCTCAAAGATCTCCATAGCCTCCTTGACGTTGCCTTTCATGATCTCCTCTTTGTGCACTGACAGCCTCTTCCGCCGCTCATCTTCTGTTTCTTTCTTGTTTTTTTCTCTCATAACAACTGCTGGCTTCTCCTGGGCAGCTGTCACTGCCTCTCCATTAGGACATTTCAGTTGTCCACTGCTCCCCTGGTGATGTTCCTCAAAGGAGTTCATTTGTTGCTGATGGAAGGCCATTGAATGACATGTTTGCCTCCTCTCATTCAGTTGCTGCACAACTCTCTGACTCTCCCATGACCGATAAGAATTAGACACACTTTCCCTTTCCACCTTGGATGAGGCATTTTGTACAACATCATCTGCTCTTGTTGAAGAAATGGTGTGGACTACAGAGGAGGTGCTTGGCTCAGTCTGTCCCGGCACATTAAGTGTCTCTGTTCTGCCAGGACAGGCTGGATGTGATATTGAAGAGCACCCATTCTTGTCTTGACATAGTTCTATATGCCTCTGAAACATCTCACCTGGGCACGTCCTTGGAGCTGCTGCTTTCCCACTCATCATTCCCTGCTTGACTTCAAGACCAACCACTCCATTTTTTATTGGCTTTGAAGTCTTAGCACCATCCAATTCCAGCTTCCCTTGTCCTTTGCTGGCCTTGTACCTTTCCTCTGCCATTTGAAGAGGGGTTTTGGTTGTGTTTTTTGGAAGCTTTCTCTCAGAACTCATACCCTGAGCTGCGACAGACTTTTTCACAGATGTCTCCAAAGTGCAGCACTTTGCCTGAACCTCCTCATGGCCTAATTGTTCATGTACTTGCATAGAGTTTAATCCCAGCTCCATGAGTGGGGGCTTTGGCTTGCTGATCTCTCTCAGGCCTTGTGGTTTTGGAGGCAGAGGTGGAGGGATGGGTTTGGTGGATCCACTTTCACTGTTATTTGCAGAGGCAGAATGTGCCTTGTGTAAGAGGTGCTCAGGTTTTGGAGGGGGAACAGGTTTCTTTCTGGCGGGGGGAACTATTTCTGGTTTTGAAGGAGTCCCGGTCTTCTCTGTGGGACTCTGATCACTGGGTTTGCAGGACAGAGAAGGGAGGGAAAGAACTGGGATCTGGAGTGGTGCAGAAAATCCTGGGGCTTCATCTTTGCTGGTTAGTAGTGGAAGGGCACCTTCTCTTGTTGCTTTAGTTGAGGGTGGGCAATGTTCTGCTTTCATCACAGCAACTGAGGGAGGAGGAGGAAAGTCATTATCAGCCTGTGACCCTGAAGCCACCACAGCAGTCTGGCTACTAAGGGTTTGAGTCTCATTTTTCTTTTTACACACAGAATAGGACTGCCCTGCATTCCTGTATATCATAGCGGCTTTAAAATCCCCTCTGGAGACATTAATGTTAGACTTTTCCAGCGACTGAAGTGTGGCTTTTAAATTACCTCGGACAACGTCCTCCTTTTCTACCAGGCGCTGTTCTGTGGCGGCACTTTGCAGTGCTCGGATAGCTGTCTGCACATCCCCTCTGACAATAACATCTCTTCCTTCTTGCTCTGATTGCTCTTTGTTATCAGCCTCAACAAAAGGGCTTATAAAGGTTTCCACGGGGGTGGCAGTATAAAGACCATCCTTAATGCTAACATCTCTACTAGGCACAACTTGACTCTCCTGGCTCAACAGTTGTCCTCCCTGTACTTCCTCTGAAGCACTGACCTTTTTGTGTGATGCTATGCTCTTCTGAGACATGCTTGTATGGGTCTTGGATGCCTCCTGGACTCTAGTGGTGGTGGTCCTGGTGGCAGTGCTGGTGCTCTCCTGCATAGTGGATGAAGAGTCCTGCTGGTGTACACTTGATTGAAGGGTCACTGTCCCCTGTGTGCTGGCTGTCTGCTGCCTGCAGGCTCTGTGGACCTCCTCCCTATTCCTCTGTAGCTTGCTCTGGACATGGTGTTGAATGTTTTTTGCTTCTGCTGTCGCTAGCCTCAGGCTTTGCATTGCAGCCTGAAGATCACTCCCAAGGGCCTTTCCTTCTCTCTGCCCCTGGTTAGCTTCCCCAGTCACCGAAGTCTGCTGTTTCCCATCCACTTCTCCTCTCTGAGCCATCACTTGGTTTGTAAACTTGCCTTGCATCATAACTTTGGGTTCCTTCAAACTGGCAGTGGTGGTTTCTTCTTTCTCTGCCTTCTTGCCAACATCTGCAACCCTTTGGATTGACTTCGTAGTCACTTTAAGCCCTCCTGACAGAATTTCCTCCTTTCCCATCACTGTGGGCAAGGGCTTCCCAAGACACTGCACAGTGGTGCCTGCCACACCTGCTGCATGCACAGCCTCTCTCTCTAATACACCCTCTCTGCCCATGCTTTCACATGCAAATACCTTTTTTGCTCCCTCTGTAGCCTCTGGCTCACCCTCTGCAATGACTTTCTCTGTTTGTTCTTTCTTTGGTAAGATGAGGATCTTAGTCCCTTGCACAACCCGTGAGGCACTCTCATCTGCTCCCTCCTCTGCTTGTGAAGAGATGAGGGATTGTATCTCTGACTCCTGCTGGAGATTCTTCAGATAGTCTAGATCTCCTTTCTCAATGCAGCTGGCAAAAAGCTGGACATTTCCCTTCTCGTTGTCCTCGCGCTTAATAGTCGCTGTTGCTTTCTGCTCCTGAGAAGAAGCCAACAGGTTTCCTATCGTTGACTTCACATCTCCCTTGACAACTTTTTGTTGAACAGAATGGAACAGGAGGGAGTAGATAGTCATCCTTACTGATCCTGACTTTGTCTCTTGCAAGATCATTCCTTTTTTGATGGAAGTGTCTTGACTGAGGAGACCCTGTAGAGCCTTAGCCACATTTCCACTCAAGTCCTCTTTACCTTTAACAGCTTCACTCTGGTCCAGCAGCTGCAGTGGGCTTACTTTGATCTTGCCTTCTCTGTCCTCCTCCACCAGCACACTCTGCGCTTCCACCTCGGTTCTGTGCAGGAGCTGTAGCATGATCCTTTGCAAATGACCTCCCACAATCTCCTCTTTCAGGATCTCTGGAGCACCTGGGCTACTGAGCTGGTACTTCACCATCTTCACACTCTCTGCATCATTGGCTTCAATGAGGATCCCATCATGTTGAATAGCCTGGCAAGTGCAGAGGGTCTCTAAAGTCTCCTTCATTGTCCTTTCCTTCAGTTCTGTTTCTATACTACCTTCAGAAGCACTAAATTTGTCCAGGGGTGTGCTCTCAAAGAGCCACGTCGTGCTTTTCACGTCTGCACGAGGAATTGCTTCTTGGGCCCCAGGACTGACCATTGCTTCTGGGTCCTTAAGAGTGTCCATTGGCTGGGTTTCAAACAGCCAGGTGCAGCGTTTTACATCCCCTTTCTGGTTGTCCTCTCTCTGCACTGTGCTGATCGATGAGTCTCTCTCTGCATCCCCGTACAAGGAGTCCACAGGCTGGTTTTCAAAAAGCCAAGTGGATGTCCTCACATCACCCCGCTGAACATCACTGACGCTGACCATCCTCACGTACTTCTTCTGGCCCACTTGCTGGGATTCAAAGAGCTGCTTGTTGGCCTGAACATCTCCCCTCTGCACATCACCTACTGTTCTGGGCACAGACATCTTTCCACCTGAGAAAGAGTCAAGAGGCTCTGTCTCAAACCTCCACCGGGCTGCCTGGACATCTCCTTTCTTGATGTCCTCTTGGGTGACAGCCCTAATCACAAACACTTCTTCTTCCTTCTTGATCTGATCCAGGGGCTTAGTTTCAAACAACCACCGTGCACCTTTCACATCACCTTTCATGATTTCTTCTTTCTGCACTGAGGTGACCTCATGGTATCCCCCCTCTTTGTCCTGGATAACATATAAGGGTTGGCTTTCAAAGAGCATTGTGCAAGACTTGACATTAGCTTTACTCATGGTGTCTTTCTGGATCTTCTGGAGCTCTGTCTCATCCACTTGGTCATGGATTTGGTCTAGGGAATATGTCTCAAATACGAACCTTTTGCCTCCAACATCTCCCCCCTTGGTATCCTTCTCTGGAGGGATTTCCTGGATGCCCTCAGAGCTGTCCTTCAGGGAGTCCATGGGGTAGTTCTCAAAGAGCCAAGTGAACTTGTGCACTGATCCAGCTTCAATTGTCCCATCATCCTTCTGGGATGTTGGTTTGGTGGCTGTATCCAAGGGTTTAGCTTCAAAGAACTCTTTCACTCTGGACACTTCCCCAGACTGTATCTCCACACGACTGGAGTACCGCACTGGAGCTTTTTTCTGGTCAGCTTCACCAGCACCAGTGCTGCCCAAGGGTTCAGTCTCAAATAGGTGCCGGACGGTTTTGACATCAACTCCTTGTAATTCCTCCTGACTGTAAGCCTTACTGACTTGCAAATACTGCTCCTCCTGACCTTTCAGGGAGTCCAGGGGCTGAGTCTCAAACATCCATGTGTATGACTTCACATCAGCTTGGGTGACACTACCATCCTCCTCCTGTTTCTTTTCAGCCTTCTCATACAGGGTGTGGATGGGCTGGGTCTCAAAAAGCCATCTGCAGGTCTTCACATCCCCCCGCTGGGAGATCTCCCGCTTCACTGAAGGATGCTCTTCACCTTGCGTGGCTTGGTGATGAATGACATCCATGGGCTGAGTTTCAAAGAGCCACTTGGCTGTTCTGACATCACCAGCCACCACCTCTTGTTTTGTGATGCCCCGTATTATATCTACTTTCTTAACGCTTTCATCAAACTGGTCCAGGGGCCTGGTTTCAAACATCCATTTGTAGTTCTTGACATCACCACTGATGATTTGTTCTCTGCTTACAGAAGTGACCTCATGGAAGTTGCCGAAGCTATCCTTGATGGCATACAGAGGTGTTGTCTCAAACAGGATTTGGTTGGCTTTGACATTGCCAGCGGGAATCTTCTCCTCTTCTTTGGTGACAGGTTCAGCATCAGCCTGCTTAATGCTGTCTAAGGGGAGAGTCTCAAAGAGGGTCTTGAATGACTTCACATCCCCTTTCACTACCTCTTCCATGCTGGTGGCTGGAACTTCTTCTTCAAATGCCTTGGAGATGCTGCCGAAGGGACAGGTCTCAAAGACGTGCTTTCTTTGCTTCACATCTCCCTTCTCCTCTGCTGAAAGTTCTACTTTCTTTAAACGTCCCACCTCAAAATTGTCTTTCAGGGTTTCCATTGGCTGTGTTTCAAATAGCCAGAGTGTGGATTTCACATCGCCTCCAATGACCTGTTCTTTGGCTACAACACTTTCTGAAGCTTCTCCTTTCAGAGAATCAAGATTCTGGGTCTCAAAGAGCATTCGCTGCTTGCTGACGTCTGCCCCAGTGACAAAATCTGTTGAGGCCTTGAAATCTTGTTCTTCAACTGTGATTTCTCTGATGGCATCCAGAGGCTGAGTTTCAAATATCCACCTTGCTCCACTAACATCTGGCCTTCCAATTTCTTCCAGAGAGATCCCACGGATTATCTGCACTTTGGAAGTGTCCTTGTTGATGGTATCCAGGGGCTGAGTCTCAAACAGCCAGCGAGCTGTTCTGACTGCATTGCTCTGAATTTCTTCTCTGCAGACAGACTTGATTTCATGGATGTTCCCAGTTTTGTCTCTGATGGCACAGAGGGGCTCTGTTTGGAAGAGCCTGACAGTCTTCTTAACGTCACCTTTTAGCTCCTGGATTTCTGACTTGAGCTGTAGGATGCTCTTCTCCTCCACTGAGTAACAGCGTCCTATGGCATCCAAAGACTGTGCTTCGAAGAGCTGTCTGGCACCTTTCACATCACCTCCCTGCACAGGCTCCTTGAGAACTGCCTCCTGCACTTCAGTTTCATCTGAATACAATTTGTTTAATGAATCTAGTGGTTGGGTTTCAAAGAGCCAGCGGGCAGTATGGACATCCCCCCTGGCAAGTTCTATTTCTGACATCCTGGCTGATGTGGACAGATTGTCCCCATTGATCGTCTGGCTTTCAAACATCAAGGAAGTACTTTTCACATCCCCACTGGGAATGATCTCTTCTTCTGCCAGCTTCTTTGTGGCTTGATGGTCCCCAATGGAGTCAAGAGCCCAGTTCTCAAAAATCCAGCGCATGGACTGAACTTCTCCTGGAAGAACTTTGTCCAGGTTCACAGATGCCTGCACATTGGGATCTTCATTATTAAGCATTTCTGCTAGGTCCTCAGTCACAGCTTCTTCCAAATTCTTCCTGAGCTCAGGATGCATGTGTCTGTAGAGCCTCTTTAGCTCATTCACTTGGCGCTGCTGGTAGAACTTGGAGAAGGCCTGCTTTGGAGGAGGCACAGGGAGTGCGTTGAGATCCTGGCTCCCTTGCTGGTTGACCTGGACTGAGCCAGGGGCTGGAGGGGGAGGTAAGTCATCTTCCATTTTCTTGATGGGAACTTTAGATGATTTCTGAGCTTCTGACATCTTTAGGGAAACAGTTTTAAATGTCAGCATCATCGCTTAGCCCCCAACCCCATGGCTGTTAATAGTGAGCATGGTAAAGGGAAAAGCCAACAAAGGAAATCCATGCACCTATGAAACTCCATACCTTGGTTCAGTAGCACACAGCACTCCTAAGCATCATTCCACTGCACACTCTCCAGGCTTGGTGTTAGATCTGGTTCCACTGCAACACACTCTAAAGCAAGATCTCTAATCCAGGTAGGTGTGGTGGTTAGCCTACAGTCCAGGACTCAGTCCAACATAACAGAGATGCCCAGTTTGGGCTGTGTCAGCATGAGAGTGACCACAAGCATAACATGGTGCAGAGAGGTAAAAGTTAATTTCTCCCTCCTGCTCCCAAGTGTCCAGGGCAGTGTGAGGACCTGCAGAGAATCTGAGAACATACTGGTGCAGGAAGGCCAAGAAGCTATTTGTGAAGAGATCTCAGGAAGAAAATAAAACCAAATAAAAGTGTCACACTGAGCTGATGGGAACAGCTTATTTTTGGGTAGTGAGCTAACATGATGGGCTTTTGGTAGCACTATGGGCTGCCCACTGCACAGGAGAGAGGATCTGGGGAAGGACATTTGTCTGATTAATGATTTTTGCTGTTGGACTCGCCAATGTACCCTACATCATCATTTGCACAAAAGTAAATGCACAGTTATGTGTGCAGAGACTTAAAACTCTTTTTACTTGCATGCTTGCACAGGCATGAGGCTAACTAAATTTTACAAGCTGCTAGACTTAGCAGGCCAAATTCTGAGCTCTGTTAGGAGAAAGAAACAAGGCTGAAACACCAGAGATTAGGGTAACAGCCATACCTGGGGCCAGCAGAAGTTAGACCTATATAAACTCAGCTGGCCTGAGCTCAGCTCATTGGTACAGAACCAGCATTGGTGCAGAAGTGAGCAGAGATTGCAGTCATGATACAGTAGCTACTTTGAGCCTTGCTTTCTGCATTTTTTTCCTCCTTAGCTTGGGAGGCCTGGGAGGTAAATGCTGCAACCTGCACTGGGTTGTCCAAAGGGAAGATAGCCAGGGCCTACAATCATTATCTAAAAGAGACTGTAGTCCTGGTGGCTTTCCTTTCAGTAAACAGCTCTGCTGACCCTTGGCATGCCTGTGGAGTTACGTCTGTAGAGTTATGCCTGCAATATTATTAGTTGTAGCTCAAAGCACTCTGTTAACGCGCGGATCCTTCTGGCTAAAAGTAAGTATTGAACATTAGTAAAGAGACACACCCCAGAACACCAAAATCAGCTGTAAAATGCAGACCTTTCTCATGGGCCAACATACTTCAAATGCACTTTTTAAAACAAGGTTTCTTTTTTTTTTTTTTTTGGGTCTGTGAAGAACTTTTGAATGTGGGGAAAGGCAACAGAGCAGCTGATAGCTATATCCAGTATGAAAGTGCTCCTCACTGCCTTATTTGGCTATTTAAATCGCATTCCAATTCCACCACAGTCCACAAATATCTGGTTAGATAACAGTGCTTATCTTTAACATTTTTTTTTTTTTTACCTTGCTTTTTTCCTGTCTGTGGGGAGAGTGAATGAAGTTGTCCTTCACAGTGCTCTGGAAAATACATAAGGAGAAATGACATGAAACTGCATAGGAAGACACATTATCTCTCTCTATATATGTATAAATATACATACATACATATACATCTAGATCTAGATATATACACACTCTCTCTATATGTACACAGACATATACATACATATATATATACACACATACACACACATATAAACTACAGAGACTTGAAAACCATTACAGATGAAATTTGGGATTTTATGGCTCAGTGGCAGTTCTGTACAGCAGGAAAACACAATCTTATTCCAATGTGATCAGAAACATTTGTTTTCAAAAGCCCCAGTGAACAAGCAAAGCCTCAAACATTTCATAGAATCACAGAATTGCTTCAGTCGGAAAAGACCTTTAAGATTGTCGCGTCTAACCATCAACTCAACATCACCATGGTCATTAAATCATGCCCTGAAGTGCCATGTCTACACTTTTTCTTTTTAACACCTCCAGGGTTGGTGACTCCACCACCTCCATGGGCAGCCTGTTCAAATGCTATTCCAACATTTAGAGTTGGGGGGAAAACAAAGCAAGCACCAAGTTCTCCAAAGTTTGATTTATTTCACTTTTTTTTGTTCATACTTCAGTATTTTAAACCTAAAACTGATCTACACTTGGAAAAGTAGCATGGATTGTGTCATTCATTGTTCTGTAGTTCACAGGATGGCAGAGCTTGGAAAGGGACCTTTGAAAATCACCTGGTCCAACCCCCTTGCTACAGCTTTTCTTTTATGTTTTTTCATATGCTAACAGTTTGTAACTTTCCAATTACAGTAACCACATTTTCTTTTTTCTTTTTTTTCTTCCAACTGGGACTGCTTCAGTCCAGACCACTCCAGTACATACTCAAGAGACTGCATCTCTGGACAGGGACCCTTTTGACTAAGAGTGGGAGGGAGCATGAAAGTGTCTGTGAAAAAGGTCGCGATGTGAAATCGCATCCCACATTACTCCTGGATCATCAGTGTTGCTGGGGAAATGGAAAATATGTAGGTCAGTGCCTCATAACCAGCATAATCTGTATTATCCTATGACCCAAAGATCAGCCTGGAGTGGGTGATTAAATCTCTGGATCCCAGACCAAGGGCTATAAACAGAGGAACACAGGGAGGTTGCTCTGTAAAGTTATGCCTGAGTGTGACATATTTGGACCTATGCATGGGTGTGTGTTTGCAAAGGGCCACAAAAGTGATTTGGGAGCTGGAACAACCTCTCCTATGAGGAAAAACTGAGAGTTGAGGTTGTTCAGCTTGGAGAAGAGATGCTCTAAGGAGATCTTGTGACCTTTCAATACTTAAAGGGTCCTGTAAAAAAGCTGGGGATTGCCCTTTTAGCAGAAGCTGTTGAGACAGGATGAGGGATGATGGTTTTAAACTAAAAGAGGAGAGATTTAAACTTAAGAAAAGGAAGAAATTTTTTTACAATGAAGGTGTTGAATCTCTGGCCCAGGTTGCCCAGGAAGATGGCTGATGTCCCTACCCTGGAAACATTCCAGGTCAGGTTGGATGAAACTCTGAGCAGTGTGATCTAGCTGCAGATGTCCCTCCTTATTGCAAGGGGTTGAACTAACTGACTTCTAAAGTTCCCTTCCAACTCAAGCAATTCTATGATTCTATGTGCTGCTGTGTGCTGAGCAGTTCCTCTGTGGACATGAGTATGTAAATATAGATGTGTAAATAAAGTGAAAATCTTATCTATGAATAAATGCTGTTTGGATGTGGATGTCTGTGTTTGGTATGTGTGTGCATGTGTGAATATAATTTGTATATATGTGTGTGTCTGTCTATCTATAGGCAGCTTATACATCATATACTTACACATCAGCACCTCTGATAACACACAGATGATACTTGCAAAAGACAAGGGAGAGCTGGTCAGTTTTGGAACACTGAATGCTGGGCTTCTCTGGATTTATGAAACCAGACAAGCTCTCTCTCACCCACTTACAACCACTTGCTGGGACAGGACATTGTTCGGATGCCACTGGTGGTTTGTGAGGGGGAGGAGGGCAGCAGGCAGCACTTACCGGCTGTGCAGGGCTGCTGGTGTGAGCAGCAGCAGCAGCTGTCTGCGAGAGATAGAGAGCTGACAGCTCCTTCACGGAGGGCGCAGAGGACCTCCCTCGTCCTTGGTGAAGTATGTGGCTGGTGTTGTCTGATAGGTCTAAAAATGACTGTGTCCTCTCATCTGAAACAGAGACAGACGTTTGCTGTGAGCTATGTGCCAAAGATGTGAGGGCAAGGCCAGGCTGAAGTGTGAGCATTGTTTACCAAGGTCTCTGCTGGGCACCTCTACCATCTGCACACCAATTCCTCCAGCACTCCCCACTCTGGCCCCCCAAAGCTTAACAACATGCCCTTTTGGTTTAGGGAGAAAACATGAATATTTCCACCTCTGCCACAGCTGAAACAGACTTTAAACCTTCATGAGATTAACACATCAGGCAGTCACCCGATGCCACCATCCTGCTGGCACAGAGCCCACACCCATTTCTGCATCCTTGGACAAGGCCAATACCACATGTTCAGCTTGAACCAATTCCCTGATTCTACACTGTTTTCCTGTCAGCATGCCTCACAAGCAGCTACATCCATCTATCTTTCAGGGAATGGAGAGATGAAGAGGCTACAGTACTTGCCCAGGGATGTAGCAGAGAGCTTTTGGCAGAGTCAAAGGACTGGACACTGCTTTTAGTATAGAGATTGGTATTCTGAGCTACACAAACTCCCCTGGGGCTCCCACTGAGGGACCCAGGATAGCATTGCTGAGATATTCAAGATATTCAGCATTCCTCCTATCTTTGTTTAGATGCTTCCCATGCTGAAGATGTCCCTATCTGTTTTGTGGAGGAGGTGACCCATTAATCAGGTTTCCTGAGAGGCACGCCAAGTGACTGGGTGGTTGGAGTAGTCATGTACTTGTAGGTGATGCTTCCTTATTCCCACCTGTTGTTCATCCTTCTCAGTCCTCATCCCCCTAAGCAGTATGGGCTTCCTCTCCCTCTGAGGATCAAAGCTTGTGTCCTTTCTCACAAAGAGGTTAGTGTCAAAATTAAGATCTCTAAATGCAGATGGGTTCAGCTTTCAAAGAGACAACTTGCAACTTCTAGCCAAGAAATGCCTTTTTGCATTGCTCTGCTAGGTGTGAGCTGGGTGACCATCACAGACACGCAGAGCTTAACACCTCTATGATACACCTTAGTCCTCCAGGTTAGTCAGGGCTGTATTTTCTCAGTAACTGCTGTAAAAACACGAGAAGCTTCTCCTTTTGTCTACAGGCTTGAACTGCTGCATTGGGATTTAGTGAGGTATTTGCAAAGCTTTCTGTTTGAACAATGGGCTCTCTCTCCACAAATCCAGCTATTGCATAGCCAGGAAAGGGCTGATGGACTTTAAAATACGTGCACATTAGGAGCACTGCAGCAATTCCAGCATTCTTTGCCCTCATATCTCAGTCCCCAAACCATGAGATTCTGTAACTAGCAAACTTAGTGACTCTTCTTAATTTTCTGTGGTTTGAGTTCAGATTTTCAAATATTTTAGAATTTTTCAGTTCTGAAATACTCTGTTTTTATTTTAAAGTGACAACAGCTAATGCTATACTCTAACAGGGCTGCAGGACCTGGTGCTTCAAATGAAATGCCTCTTTGTACAGGAACAAACTTGCACAAAAAAGCCATGAAGGTAAGAGCAGCATGGCCCCAGTGAGCTTGTCAAACACTGGCCAACCTGCTGCTGGAAGATGCCAAATGCCAAGGTTTGTTTTGTCCTTGGTTCCAGCTGCTCTTGCAGATGCATAGGCATTTTGATGCAGAACTGAGGCTGGATACATGAGGAAGCAGTGGGATGCAGGACAGATTTGGCTCCCCAGTTCTGCCAGAGGTCACTAGGACACCACAGGAGGAAGATTTTTTATTTTCCCCCCTAAGTTGCCATGTAAATATGAGACCTCTATCCCTGATTTCCACTGTTCACAATTTAAACACTGAGTCAAAAAGAATTATCCCTCTACACACAGTAAGTGGAGACAGTGGCACTGCTGAGCAGATTTGGTGCACCTGAAGATAGGCTGCAAGGTGGCATCTGTTCTGATTACATCTTTTTTTTCATTATTCTACTAAAGAGCTCCCAAACTTTGACTAGATCCTTGGCTTTTTGAGTGGAACAGCACGCTGGAAATGGGGAGGAGAGGTCCAGGCATTGATGTTCTACAGGAGCTGTTGCCTGTATCTGCTCATACAAGGCTTTCTGCTGCAGTGGGCTTCTCCCTTCCTTTGGAGGCTCGAGGCACACATTTGAAGGGATCTATGCTGTAAAAATGGAACATGAAGTAATTGCTAGCCAAGATACCTCAGATTTCATGATCTTTCTTTATCTTCCTCTTCTTACAGGCCAAACCCTGTGAGAAGAGCATTGAAGCATGTGCTGAATTAGCTGCCAAAAGCTTTGAAGAGGGCTTTCAAAAATCTTGCCTGGGAATCTCTTTATTTTCTCCTACATTACTCAATTACTTACTGGAAAGGCAAAAGGAGTCCAAGTGGTCTGGAAAACAGAAGCTTTCTTCTTTGAAAGGTAATGAGGTTTGGCTAATGCTCCCAGTAAGAGCAATGTGGAGAGCTGGGGAAGAGTCAAGCTTGCTAGCTTTAAAGCAGAAAGAAAACCAAGCACAGATTTGCAAATTTTTTTGGTTGAAAAAATGAACAAAATTCCTTTGCAAGGGCATGACCATGCTGGGAAAAAAAAAAAGAAGTCTTAAAATCTACCTCTAGCTTATAGGAACACTTCACAGCAGGGCAGGGGCCCTACCCATGCTGACATGAGCATTGCCTTGCTTGGCTGTTTTGGTGCTAAGAGCTTGGTAAAAGCCTCTTCATGTCCTAGAGCTGGGCTGGTAATGTTTAATGTTCAAACCCAGGCTATGGGTGTTACTGCTGAGCTGATACAAGTTGTATCGGCCCATGGGGGCCTTGGCTTGAGATGCTGCACAAAGAAGAGCAATGTGACCCTCAAGTCAAGAACAAACAGGGCAGCTGAAGGAAGATTTCCAGTCCATGCAGTGGTAGCATAGCCTCAGTGCTATGGGTGAAGACCCATTAGCCTGGATTGATGAAAGGCCACAGGGCTTCTGTTTTAGTGATGGATATAATTAGATGCAAGGCTTTCATTGAAGCCTTCCCCTTATCACTGCCTTTGAGGGTTTTTTTGGTGGTTTGTTTTGCCTTTTTTCTCCCCCCTTCTCCTCTTTGACATTTTCGCAGTGCTCAGGCTGTGCAAGGCCCTCTGCTTATCGCTACTCTCAGAACTGCCTGCTTTAGATAGGGGCTGCTGTAAGCCGCTAGGCGGGCGGCTGGCTCTGCGCTCACCCGGAGTCTGCTGGCTTCACATGGCTCTGCCTGGCGGAGCAGGCTGCTGACACCCTCCAAACTGCTAATTATAGATAATGAACAACAGTTCGTTCTGCTAACGAGAAAGCCGAGCTGGTGCGTGTGTGCGGCTAACGACATCCAAGCAGCACCTAGGACACCTCGAGGGTTGCGAGCTGCACAACAGCCCCTGGGAGCGAGGGAGGGGGGAACTTCCCAGCTGGGGATCTCAAAGCAAAGCCAAAGGATGTTATGCAGACCAGGCTTAGGGTGTTATTTGTTGTGTATGAGATGGAGGGCATGGAAGTCCAGTTTGAGACCTGTACTGGGCTCCGCGTTTCTTCCTGGCTGAGCCAAAGGTCTGTGCTGGCACTTTCGGCATCCATCCCAAGGCTGAGTGATGCATCCCACTCGGCGCTGATTGACTAGCACTGACTGCAGCTCCAGGGAATGTAAACCTGATACCAAGAGCATTAAGGCATCTCCTGTGAGCTAAAATAGAAGAAAAGATCTCCTGAGGACCCCTCCTCCTGTCTCACCCAGCGGCTGGCACCGCGGCCGGCGGCACTGCTATCTGAGTGAGGGGTATGGGGAATGCTCCTCCCCGAAGGAGTTTGTCAGCAAAATGTCCTTTGTGCCAGCGACTGGCACTAAATGAATCTGCACATTTTGTGTGAGGGACTGCAATATTAGGACACTGCAACCTAGGGAGCAGATGCTGAGATTTTTTAGCTTTCCTTGTCCCACATATGTACAGCTCAGGATTGCTTTACAACCTCTCTGCCCCATAAGCCGCACCTTGGGCAGGCTGCGGGACCTGGAAGCTTTCAGTGGGGGAAATCATTCCTCATACTCATTCGTGGTTACTAATCTTTCTAGATACAGGGGAAAGAACAAGCGGGCATGGGGGCAAAAAAGACTCTTAAATAGTTATTTAAAAATCCACTCACTTCCTCTTCAGTTATTGCCCATAAATCACTCATCTGCTCTGTCTCCTGCTGAAGGTAGGTATTACAGGTCTCTTGAACCATAATCATGTTACAGCCAACCCCCAACAAGTGCAAAACAAATCACTAACACTCTTTCCCCGAAGAAAACCGCATCTCACCAGTAAACACAGCAGCCCTGGCTTGCTCTGCTTTCTATTTAAACCATTTTATCCTATAAAGAAACAACACTACCCACCTGTTGGTGTCCACCACCTCTGCTGCTGACACTCCTTTGCAGCCCGGCTCCCACCACCAACCCACTGAGCTACTGAGTGCCTGAGTCACCTATTAAAAAAGGAAGCTGCAAGCTCAGCACCAGTGTCCCGGGTCGCCTGGCCAACCACATGTCATCGGCTTTGCTCCCAAAATCACAAACACAGCTGCTAAGCAAAGCCCTTTGTGTTACCGTGTGCACCCCACGGCTGTCCGTGAATTGGGGCTTGTATAACAGGGCCTGAGATCAGCCAGGGTCTTGCAGAGGGCTTACATGAGCCAGAGGGAAAGGATAGCCTAGTGGTGCAAGTGGTGCCAGGGTCCTATCTCCCTCCATGGCTTGCAAGGGCAGTGGGTTCTCCGGAGAGCATCTCATCACTGCATTCAGTACTCTCCATCACTTGCTGAGTGTCTGCCTGACATTGCTCTTTTACAGATCAGCTTTGGGTTTCCTGTGATGGCTGCTGGACCTGGCATGTCCTATGCCACGGAGCACAGATCTGTTATGGTCTCATCTCTCGGCTGTGTCACAGCTCAAGTGCCATGAGATGTTTGGTGCATTCTGCAGTGCAGGACTTAAACCCCAATACTCTAAGGTCAGCGAGAGGAAAAGTTTCCATGTCCTGGAGCTTCCTAGCACTGGGGAAATCAGGGCAGAAAAATAGCAGTTTCTCCACAATGTGAAAAGGCTTTCTGAGTTGATGGAGGTGAAACCAAGATTGAAATACTCCTGGGTTGTAGCTAGGTGCTCTGGACTGTCTGTTTCCTGTGAAATCTGGGGGCATTTCTGCTACTTATCCCTGCCTAGGATGGGCTGTGGGTTACTTCTAGTTGAATTGTCTCTACCAGTTCAGTCCTCTGACTCAGGCTGGATGTGTGAACTTATTCCCACCTGCTTGTCCCTGGTATGCATAGGGCACGTTTTTTTGTTGGTGAGATCTCAGGAATTCACTGGCCTCATTCTGAAGCTGGAAGCCCATCCCTGCACATAGGAATCCCATCCTAAGTGCCTCTGTCCCCGGATGAGGGGCCTGAATGTCCTGAATCATACCTATCTCATCCTTCTCCCAGCTCTGCTCCCTGCAGGATAGGTTGCCTGACTAAAGGGGCTCCTAAATACCAGCACTGCTCCACGTCTGTGCTGGGGGAATTTGCACGGATGGATAAGTATCCATAAAAGCTGGCTGGGAAATCAGTGCTGCTGCTTAATCCAGGAGCTTGGCAGCCCATTGGGGGTGCTCCACCAGCGGGGAAAGGTTTAAACCTCTGCCTGAAATCCCTATGCCAGTGGCTCTGGTCCATGGGGAAGCTCTGCCAGAGGAGACACATGCCAAAGGTAGTGTGGGAAGCAGAACAGGCTCCTTATTGCCCCAGATGGGTGGCTGCTGAAAGGGTGAATGGTCCTAGAATGCTGCAGTGAAGGGTGTGCAGGGAAGGGAAGAGTTGTTCTGGGAGGATGAGGTTTTGTGGAGAGAAAAGCCTCTAACTGTGTCTCGCTGACCTCATGTCCCACTTTTGAGGCTCTAGGACCTGTTACAAAATGTCCTGTGCTGCTTTTTACCAAACAAAGGGGAAGAAAGAGAGGACAGGAGCATAGAGAGGATTTTAGGTAGGTTCTAGTACAGAGCGAGGATGAGGGATGCTCTAAAACATCCTGCTTACACTCATGGGTACTCCCTCCTGACCCCCCCAGGTCACACTTTGCCCTGTTTGCAGACTGCAGTGTTTTCTCTCATTTTCAGTTCTACAAAAGACAGTGGGGATTAAGAATTCAAGCTTTTTTTTTTTCTTTTTCTTTTTTCTTTTTTCTTTTTTTTTTTTTTCCCCCCAATGGATTGACCCAGTATGTGAGAGTGTGGCAGTTGTAAACATGTTTGTTATGTAAAAGAAGTCACCTGTTATTTAACTGGCTTGGTCCAAGTTACCTTTTTGTTATAACTACGTGGTCTAGGAATTGACCTTTAGAAGGGAGGACTGAGGTTTTCACATGCTCACTTCACTAGCTCAGATGTTAGCACACCACTGATTACAGTTAGGTAACCAACAAAAGTCATACAACTTAACAACATTTTTTTTCCCCCAATTCCAAACTTTGATGAGTAGACCTTCTCCTTGCAAATAAGCTTGTACAACATCACATACAATAGATCCATGATTTGGAGGTGGGGGAGCATCATAAACACAATGACTAATCCATATTAAAAAAGTAAATTATTCTTTTGGAAGGATTTAAGAAATGTTTTATGCTGTCTGCAAGATACATATTGGAATCACTTGGGCAGTTCTGGTGTGTAGAGCTCATTTTTGGATTCAGAAGTGAGAAATGGACTGAAAAGTAGCAGAACCAGAGGAAGGTGCTAAGCAAGTAAGTAAAATAAAATAACTAAAGGGTAGCTGTGTTGGAAATGAAATATGACACGAAATATTGTTCTGTGTTTTAGGAATTGTCTACTAAATTATAGTTAAACAATTAACATTTTGTAAGTGTATAAAATTGCAGTTGCAAATTGGAGGGGGTGGGAAGGGGTGAAAGGAAAAAAATGGCTACTGGAGAGCTGAAGAGTGTCTTATTCCCTGGCTTTGAGTTTCATAATCAGATCTCTTTACAATTTCTAACACCTCTAAACTGAAGATTCATGATCTTTAGTCACTCCTGCAAATGCTTTTGACTCCTCAGTGTCAGATGGACTTTCCTTTGAAGGAACAAAATCACAACTCCCAAGTAATTTAAACAGCTCCTAAAAGAAGCGTTGGGAAAATTTAGCCTCAGGCAGAGCTGAGTATCTGCCCCAAGGCAGCTTGGGGCTATTTCTGGGTTTGCAAAAATCCAAGAATGTGGAGGACTCTATTCCTGGTACCAAAAAATGCCAAGAAGCTCTGCTGAGAGACAGCTGCCAGTGCCATTGCTTGTTGTGGATGTGGCCTTCCCGAGTGGGCCAACTGCTGTGGGGTTGTCTTTGCTTAGAGAGGGCCTTCAACATCACTCGGGTTGGCTCCCCCACTTTCAGGATGCAAAGTGTGTAGATAAGGTAGAGGCAGCCCCCACTCTGCTCAGCATTTCCTCCTTCTCTGTGTTCCCCTGCTGTTCACAAAGGGTTAATGAAGGCTGAGCAGACATTTAATAAATCACTCCCCCAGGCTGTGTATCTCTGGGATCTCTATGTCCACCGCTGCTCTCTGACATGCTGGCAATTGTGCATCACACCCTGCTCATACCAGCATCATTCTCGTGCCCTCCAGTAGCTCTTTAGCTGTAATTTATACAGTGGGGGTGTCACTGAAATGGTGATAAACACCCTGCTTGACATCCAGAGAGAGCTGTTTTTATTTCCCTCTTCCTCTCTTTCACTGATCCCTGAACACTAGCCAGCAGCAGGATTGGTTTTATCCCTAACCCCTCTGCCAGGCTCTGCGTCCTCTGTGTTGCTCTGCTCTACATTCCCTGGCAGAGCAGCATTTCAGCTCTTGAAGACTGCAAATGCAGGATGACTATTTGTGATAGCAGTTTTCCTAAAGTACCCCTCCACTGGGAAAGCAACACCAAGCTACCCCTCTGGAACAACCTCTGCCTGGGGAGAGGGCTTCTTGGCATGCTGCGAATACCAGGCCTTTTAAGGGAAGCCCTCTCTAACCCCCTCAAACAGATACCTTGGGAATGTCTGTGTGGGCATGAGCCATCTGAGCATCACTGGCCTCACATCCTGCCTGGGATGCAGAGCACAGCCGTGCATCTTGAGGCATTTATTTGCCATGCCATGGTGTTTACATGAGGGCATTGCACGGATACCACGCAGCTCTGAGGAGCTGTTGAGACCCTGCTTTTGCTTTCTATTCTTATCGTGGTGTTTCCATGCTGCTGTCAGCTCTTTACCACTGACAGCCAAGAAAACTTAATACTGTTTTGGAAGAAACAACCACAGCCACAAAACATGTAGCAATATCCTAGGAAGAGAAAACTTCAACCTATTTGTAGCTCTTGAGTTTCCCTGGCATTTATTTCTGAATGAGGCAAACTGCCAGTGGGAATATGGGGAGGAGAGAAATGGTTGGCACTAAAAGGGGAAAATAGCAGGTTGTACACTACATAATTCTGAGATTCCTGCTTCCCTGTCCAGACCCAGCTCTGAGGTTTTTGCTGATGCTGAAGAAACCAGAGATTGTCCTCCCAGCAGCAAAGTTAGGGCATCCTTGTCTAATTGCCCCCAGAAAGGAAGCTTTTGTATCCTGTAAAGTACTGCATATAGTCAAAGGCTGAAAACATCTTTTTAAGGGTATTTCTAAGAATTTCCACCCATGCTGGATCCCTTAATTGCCACTAGTGGATTATCAACTGCTTTGCTTGGGCAAGAACACTAGTTGTCATATTCTGCCTCTTCTCATTGAGTCATAGCTGTACCTAACTATCAGCTCCACCTCTCTCTCTCCCCAAATCTCTGTTTTCTAATTAAAAACCTGAAGCTACTTCAGATATTTTCCAGCAAAGATTTTGGAGACCTGGAGGGATTCTGGGGAAGTTAAAGACTTTCTGTTATTCTCACAGCAACCAGCAGCATCTGTATCCCAAGTGTTAACCACTGTCAAATGCATGAAAAATACTTCGAGCTCAAGCTGTTGGGATCTGGCCTATCACACACTGACTGAGGGGCATCACCAAGACATCAACCTGGAGTCTCATCTCTCTCCTGCTAGCCATGACATAGACCTTGGAGCTAAAGGGCTTTGGTAGACACACATGAACACACAGAGATAGACTTCTGTTCCACCTTATGGAGACTTGTGGAGATTTTTGGAATTAGGTGAGCACAAACCAGGAGTGGTATGGACATGGTGGAGCCAACAGGTTAACCCAACAGGTTTCTGAAACCCTTGATTTGGCTCAGGGTCACAAACATTGTTTCCCAGCCTTCCCTCAGAAGAGAGGCAGAGGAAGAAATTCCCTCCTTAATTAATCCTACACTGCCTCCTGTTTCCTAGAGGTGCAAGATGAAGCAAAGTTCATTTCCCTTCACAATCCTAATTTTGCTTCCAACTACCTACAATACGGTTTTGATCTGGGAGATCTCCTCCACTCCCAGCATCCACCCAGCTCAAATGAATCTCATACAGAATCTTCCAGCTGGTCAGGGTGACCAGAGCTGTAGTAAATGGCATCATTCTCGGGGGAGTAAGTAGACAGCAAGTTCTGGTTCCATGAATTTAAGTCTCAGAGTCAGGAATGTCAGTATTTCAGGACAGGGAAAAGCACACACGCACAATGCTCTGTTTCTGCCTTGAAGATGCCAAAGTGCCCTAGAAGATGAGGCTGAGCCAGTCTGAAGCCATCACACATGGGACTCAGAGAGAGCATCTTTTGTAGCAGAGGGTGGGATTTACTAACCTCTGAGCCAACAACATAAAATCCATGGTTTTCCTTGAGCTACAACACCACTTTCATAGCACAAGGTGCTAAGTATCCTCATTTGCCCTGCATTTTGGCATCAGCCTGAGGTTCACATTCATGCAACACTTCACCCCGCTTCAATCTACCCCAAAATTACTTACAGGGAGGTCTCAGTAGCCTCAACAGCTGTGTCACGCTGAAGACAGCCCCAGTGGAAAATCTAGGTGAAACGCAGGGCCAGGCAGCCCTTAGTGTATCCTGCGAGGAGCCCTGCTCCACTCCCCGCACCCTCGGTCCTGTTCACTGCCTCCCAGTGGTCTCTGGCAGCTGGTTTTATCGCTGAGTGCTGGGCTATGTTCAGAGGATGAACCACTCGGTCTATTTTTAGGGGAGAGTGGAATTGCTCTTCCACCAGCCTGAGTCAATCATGAGTTTTAGCAACCCTGCAGAGAAGCTGGGGAAGTCTAGGAGCCTGGCTTATTTTCAAAACTTGTTCATTCAAAATACCCTTGGTGTAATACCCTCTGGTACGGGACTAGAGATGCTTCCAGGCACTGGTGCAACAGGGAAGAAGCATTTTCCTGACTCACTGTCATGTCCTCAGGCTGTGATCTGCACGGCCAGGCCCCCTTTGCCTCTGGCTGCAGTCACAGTTTCAAGGGAAAAGCTGAGGAGAGGATAGATGTTAGCTACATTTGCTGATTCAGAAATCCTCATCAATTCCAATATTCCAGAATATTCAGAAAAGAAAAAAAGATGTAGGAAAGTGGGGAGGAGTGCCTATGCCACTAAGGACAACTGAGCTATCTGCCTTGTGGTCAGCTGAGGATCACTCCCATCTTTGAAACCCCATTAGCAATGTGGTGCTGCACATCACTGCTCTGGGCAGTGTTGGGAGAGGAATAACCATAAAGTGCTCAGCTCCAGAGGGCCCTTGATGCCCTCAAAGATCATCTGAACAATTGGTGCTATTTTTATCATATTAATGGTGGGTACAACTGTGTGCCATAGCTGGGGACTGTGGCTTGGCCACACGAGATTTACAAATACAAACATAACTGATGCTCTGGGGATTATTTTAACAGTCCACCTTCTCCAGGCTGGGCTAGTCCTATGGCTGCAGTGATACCCAGAAATGTTTGAATCAAGTCCAGCTGTCCTCCCTTTGATTTACTTTCCTCATATCTTTAGTGGATGCATGTGAGTAAACCACCGTGTGGTGATGAAACTGTTTGACTTGCTGATCTTAATGGTCTTTTGCAATGATTCTTTGATTCCATGAAAGTAGATGTGGGTTGGCTATGCCAGTAGCAGAAGTCACCATTATCTGAGATAAAACACTCACTTAGAGGTGCTCAGGATCACAAACTCCATGCTAGTCTCACCCTGCCTTGTGCACTCCCAGGCTATGGCCACATTCCACAGCACTCGATGCTAGACTGCAGCGGTAGGGCAGAGATGCAGAGATGTGAGCTGTGCTGGACCAGATGTTGTCAGGGCAAAAAATTGATCTATTTTATTTGTCAGCACAGAAGCTTTCTTAGCACCAATGCACCATCGGAAACACAAATTAGGGCTATTTTCCTAAGGTCTTTCAGCCTCTCTGCAGTGTGCTTGTAGAATGTGTACAGCAGGGACAACTCCATTTCATCTGAGCTCATTGGTCACATAAAGATCTCAGCAGAACTGCTACTGATTTTCCAGTTTAAGATGCTTAAGTGTTTTGATTCTCTTCTCCCAGATACCTTTGCTGGAGTTTTAAAGGGGTATTTGGGGACTGCTGCCCCTCTCTTCTCCCTATCAGTCTGCAGGTATCAGTCTCTGGAGAGGATGCTACACTTCAGGCTGCAGCTCAGCATGCTGTGAGGTAGTTCACCAACATCACACCACGTCCAGCTCCAGATGACCATCTGCTTTCACTGAAGTTCCTAGAAGGGTCCAGTTCCTCCCTGCCATAGCCTAGATTCTTTAAACATCCTGCAAGGCTAGGAATCACCAGTTTCCTGCTGTTTGTGTCAAGCACAATGCCTAGGAAGCACATCACACCCCTTCTGAAGTGATCTCCATGTTCTTTGTTGCTTCCTTCAGTAAAAGGGAATCAAAGGAAAGAGCTAAATTAGAACGGGCAGAAGTGTAACCACCTGGGGGATGGAGTGAAATACAGCCACCCTCCTTACTGCTGTGTGCTGGGAGGAAGACCCTACATTGTGAGTGACAGCTGTGAGCAAGGCAGCACAAAGCAGCCAAGGCACTGCAGACCAAAGAGGTCTGTGCTGAATATCCTATGATGCGAAGCAGGAAAGCAAGGGGTATTGTTAGGAGGGTGATAGGTCTTTGGTCACTAGCCAGGCTGTGAGTCAGAGGGCTGGGGATGGCAGGGGCTGTCAGCAAACACGCAGCTTCTCAGGTAGCATGAACTGAGTGGCAGAGGTGTCAGCAAACACGGTGGCAGGCTGGGGACAGAAGAGGTTGATTCATTCCCTCTGGGTGGAAGGACATCAAGGAAGGAGGTGAAGGGCAGAGTCTATTGGCTCAGTCAGCAACTCAAGATGGGCATGAACGTGTGTCCTTGTGCCATGCATGTGCCCAGCAGGAGCATACGGGGAGCAAACAATTATCTATGTGGAGCTTTGTATCTGCAGTATGTATTTGTCTGTCTTTCTAGCTGCTACATGCAATATACCTGTCTGCATGCATGGCTGGCTGCTTATTCTCCTCTCTCTCTCCATCTCTAAGTGGAGGATCTCAACTGGTGTGGGCTGAGACTTCCATGTGTGTCACCCCTCTCAGCGTTTCAGCAAAGTGCTCCTGCAAGCACTCCTTGCAAGTCTGCAAGAGCTGAGCTCTTTGACAGCTTTGCGCAGCTCCTGCAGAAGGATTTTTCTCTTGTCTGGAAGACAGCAGTTGATTAGAAAGTAGGAAATGAAAAAAAAATGTAACCAACACGGCACTGAGCCTTTCTGAGAGATGCTGAGAGCATTACAGGGGGGAGATCAGCAGCCTGGGGGCGCAGGGGTCTGGAGCAGAGGGCAGCTCTGAGATAGAGTGGCTCTTGCTGGTTGCCAAGAGAAGAGAGTAGCAGAGACTCAGCAAGGCAGAAAGCTGTTTAGGTTAGATCAGAGGAGAGAACAGAGCAGGGTTTGCAGAAGCAGCCAACTAGATGGGTCTAATCTGTCATTGCGGTGGTTGCTGCCAGCCCAGCTCCTGGAATAGCTTGACCAAGTGTGAGTGGAGGCTGGTTGCTCTCCTCCACAGGGGAACTGCTGCACACTCCCATGGCAGCCCCACAAAATGATGCCTGTGACCCCAGCATCGTCAACTTGCTGTTGCAGGGGTTGGGAGAGGTGGAAGCATATGGATGGCATCTGTTTCTGCCCCTTCTTTGTGTGATGTGGGGTACTTTGGTTAGGAGGGCAGGTAGACCTCATGCTTAAACACTCCAAGTTTCCCTTCTGGCTGATGAGGAGAGGCAAAGCACTCAAAGCTGGAAAGATTGGCCACTTACAGGAGTCCTGACCTTCAACTCCTGTTTTTCGTGCTCATGAAAAGCAACTGCTGAAAGGGAAATGAGCTTCTAAGGATTATTTTGATAGCAGAAGCCTCTATCACTGCAAGCGCCAGAGCTGCCTTGAACTCACAACCATCTGCAGCACAAGCAAAGCCTTTTATCTGAAATCAGCTTTCCCCTCCCCTGCCTTTCAGATCTCTCCGGCTCACTAGCGATGTTCTTCCAAACCCGCCTGCTGAACAGGGTGCTGCAGAAGAGAGGTGCTGGCTGCAAGACCCCAGGTCATGCAGAGGCCAAGGGTGAGAGCCTTGGTCCACGGCTGGAGCCGAGACAGTGTCTGATGGCTGCTGTGCAGACCAGTTTTGGGATAGAAGCAGGCTGGTTCCATTGTCGCTAGATGGCATCGCACCTCCTCGCAGGACAAGGTGCGGGTGTGACAGCAAGCAAGGGAAAAAAAACATCCCCTGCCCAGCAAACCTTCCAAGCAAGCCAGGGTCTCCCTCCTTCACAATAAGGGAATCCACTGTTTTCTGCCTTCTCCTTCTCCTCCTCTCCTTCCTTGTAAATTTCACTGAGTGTAAAGGCTGAAATGAGCACAAAATAGAAGAGGAGTGGAGGGAGGAGTGGATGAAATGCATTTTGGAGTCTGTCTGGATGCTCTGTGCTTTACAGTCATGTCAGGCTGCCGTTTTATCTTTACACTGCACTGAGGTAACATCCTCTCGTGGCCTTCAGCTGCAAGCACTGAATAATGGAGCTGTATTAATATAGACGTGCAGGAGCGCGTGGATGTGTGTGAGCGGAGGGAGCAGCGCGCCTGCACGCATGCCCCTCTTTTCTCTTTTCTCTTTCTTAGCCACGATTTTCCTCTCTCTCATTGCCAAAATTCATCTAGAAGTCGTTAATTTTTAAACTCAGAGTACTCAGGAGACTCTACCTGCAGCAAATTAGCTGATGCCTTCTCCTCTTTAATATTAAAGGACTCAAGCTTTCAACCCTTTCTCTTCGGGGAAAACGGTTCCTCGACTCACCAGCTTCCTGCCTGGGAAGTATTTTGTTCTATCATGTAAATCTTCCACTGCTCAGTTAACTCTCATTACCGCTAACTGTAGGCACTTGGACCTCTTTAATTAGTGATTTGGTGATGCCTTTGGTGGCAGCTTCCTCTGGATCATCTGAAGCAAGGGACATGGCTGGGGGTGTAGCCCTGCTGGTTTAGGTGCCTGAGAATGGGCTTTTCTAAGGGTCTAGCAGCCTTCCTCTTTGAGCCATGCTCAGGACTCCAGTAGTGTCTCAGAGGTGATGATGCTGTGTTTGGAGGGAAGTACAGTAGCCAGTGCTTTGTCTTCAGCTCTGACCTGCTGCATGGACACATGTTTGCTGATAAGCCAAATGCTAGTCAGCAGAGCTGTCTTAAACATTGCCATGCTGTTGTTCTCCATGTCACAACATCCCGGGCCTAAGAACAGTGCTCTGTGCTTATCATTTCCATATTGTGTGGCTTCAAACTGTTTGACTATTTGGCTTAGCATTAGTGGTAGGATTGCAAGCTCCACAAGGCAGGCTGGCCTTGATGGTCTCAAAGGTCTCTTCCAATCTCAATGGTTCAATGATTCTGTGATTCTGTGACACGATTTCCACACCACAGGTCACTACACCAGCTGGGTGTCCCCTCCTCAGCTCTGCAGAATGGCTGTGGGGAAGTCACTGGGTGATGGTGGGAAGGCTCCTGCAGAAGATCTGCCCTGGCTACTGCTGGGGCTTATGGAGCATTAATGTCTCTCTCACTCCATGATTGTACACAGTGCAGGTATAGCCCCAAACCCATCTTGTCCCAGAAGAGATATGGGACAGTTGGTTCCTGGACTTTTTTAGGAAGCATTACAACTCCTGCCTCTGAGCAAATCCAGCACCTACATCAGGGCTAGCTCTCCTATTCCTAGCTCCCTTGCCGCGTTTGCTCCCTAGAAGGACCCCACACCACCTGAGTCCTAACACTACCAAAGAAGCCATGCTGGAGACGACATGAAGCCTTTGCTATTGCAAGGGCTTTGAGTCAGGGGCTGGGGCTGGTGTGAGGCTCTAAGATAGACTGTGATTCATCCTTCACCAGCCAGAGGAGAAGATACTCCTCAAGCCGTAAAGGGCAGGCTGCAGTAACACTTTGATCATGTTTAGGAAGCCAGCAGGGTGACTTCACGTGCTGTGATAGCAATAAAAAATTCCCAACAATGCTGTGGAAACATCACCTCCTTCAGTTACCCATGTGCTTGGAGAAGAGGCTTCGTTACCCACACAGCTTGGTAATTAGCTCTAGAGTCTCAAATCCAGGAAAGGTGATTTTATAAATCTGTTTTCTTTCTTCTGAAAATAAAAGGAAGAAATGGAAAGAGAAAAGGACAAACCCTAGTTGGATGGTATATGGGATGCCTGGATTCCCAGTCCAGGCATGAAGCAGTGAGGATGGTCCTCCGGTCTCTGGTTCAGCCCTTATGAGATTTACGAAGAGCTTTTGCTTTCTGTCTCAAAGCTGTGAAACCTTCCTGACAGGAAAATTTGATAAAACTCAACCCTTTCCCATACAAAGCTTCAGCTTGGATCTCTTAATGTTCACAGATGTCTCTTGCCTTGAAATATCCCTGACCTGCTTTAGTCCCAGTGATATCATAGAGCTAGGGATCGCTTACATGTCGTGTCTTAAGCCAAGAATGACTGTATCTGATACACTGCCACTGCCAAATTCCAAAAGGACTTCAGCCAAGACTCTTTACTTAGGTACAAAGGAACCTCTCCCTCTTCCTCTCCTCAGGGCTGAGGTGCAGGGAGGTATTACTCATCCCAAACTAAACATGGATGCACTTCTGCCTTGGTGTTTAATAACAGCTATTTTTAAATGCTGAGATAGCAACACAGGGACAGTCAGCATGGCTTTGTGGACTCATGACTGGCCCAAATCCCATCTGTGTTGGGATTTGCCAGCTCCATGCAATGAGACTGATCAGGGCTGGAAAGTGAAGTCGTAGTATTGTCTGTTCTCTGCACTCCCAGTCCTTGGCCACACTCCTGGCAGTACCCACAGGATCTCCTGCCAGAACTGCCTGGGATCCCTCTGCTATGGGATTACACAGGAAATACAACTTAGCGTGAGGACCAAGTAGACCCTTCCCAGTTGCAACTACAGAGCTGACAGTAGAGCAGTGATGATGACTGATAACCAAAAAAAATCCAACTCACAGCTTCTGCCTGTGGCTGAGTCATCAGCTGTATCTGGCCCCAAGGAGATGGTCGCCTGTCTGCCGTGGGACAGCTTCCCTGCCTGTGTGGGAACAACAGCAAGGAGACAGGTAAATTCCCAGAAAGAGAGGAGAGGACTGCACAAAGCCTCAGTAAGTACAGGAAATGCAACAAAGGCTTTCCAGAGGCAAAGGTGGCTCTGACATTGCCTCCACGTATTGCCTCTGGTTTGGACCTTTATTCCGTTGACCTGACACTGGTTTGGCTTTGCTCTGTTCTCTCCAAGGACAGTCCTTCACAGCTTTTTGGGCCCCTCTTTGTTTCCAGAGCTACGTGGCATTTTCTCTACTAATCTTTGGTATTGAGGCTACCATTGCTGCTCTTTCAGGGTCAGGATGATCCATCCATTTACTGGGTTCTATAATGATTTTTGTGTCTCAAACCCAGTGAGGATTTGTGTTCCCCCTTGCTGTACCCCCACTGAAGGGATTAGATCCTCTCATGGAGCAGTAATCACTGGAGTGATGTCCTAAAGTGGTGGGAGGGATGTGACCATCTCAGACAGGATCTCATCCATAATTAACATTTCAGATGATAAGAACTTCATGAGACTCTCTTATTTCCTTGATTCGGATCTCTTTCCAATCTAGGCTGCCCATTCCTTCAACTCCTTCCTTCCAGGAAAAGGATCATGGCAAGAACAGTTTATTGAACATATGATCTGTGCCTCTGATACCATTAAATCACCCAGAGCTGAATGGCACTACATACAAACTATGTGGGTGCACAGAAAGAAAGAAGAGTGTTTGGATAGAGAGGACTGGACCAAGGAAATGTGTTGATGTGCCTGTATACAGTATGAGGGATGAAAAGAAGCTTAAGCCACAGCTGACATTATGAACTTGTGCTTTCTTTTAGGAGTTGCCTGGCTCCAGTCATTGTTAACTGCTTGCACAAGTGGGCACCAGCACCCATTTCCAGCTCCTTTGGTGTTTTAGCATAGAACAGTAGAACCAGATTTGTCTTTCACTTGTCACAGCTCATGGTCTCCTTTTCCCACTGGATGCTGTGGCACTGCAGAACCTGACCTGAAGGAGAGAATCTGGTGGTGTGTCTAACAGAGAGCTGGCCTCCCTCCTGCAGGCAGGGGATGTACCAAGGGGTTTTCTGTGGTGGGCTCTGTTGCCCATTCTCACCACATTTTGGAGCAAGCTCTATCCTAACAGTAGCCCTGATGTCACAACATGGCCCCCCTGAAACTTGTTCCTCCTTTCCTACCTATGGAAGTTTAGGTTTCCACAGGGCAGCCTCCATTTCCAGGGAGGGGCATCAGTGGATGATGGAGCACCACCACGAAGTCCAACCACTTACAATGGTGGCTCTGGACATTCAAAGTAAACATTTCCAGGAGAGCAAACATTTGAAGGAGAGCACCCACTAACCTTTGCAGGAGACTCCTTCCATTTGAGAGTATCAGGACTCCATTGTGACTTTCTCTGAATGCTTTGAAGAGGGGAAGGAAAGGATGGATCTCCACGGGATTTGGTCTCCCTGTTCAGGAGTTGGATTGTTGTCATGATCCTGGTATCGGTCTCCCTGTTTCTTAAAATGTCATTGGGAGATGGAGTCTTCAGTGGAGCAAAATGTAAACTCTTATGCTGTGGATTTGCTTTAGGAGTGTCAAAGATGGTCAGGAGTCCTTTGAGATTCCTTTTTGGAGCACTGATGTCAGGGATGGGAAGATCCTCCATGGACTTGCTCAAGCATATGTTACTGGGGTGGCTTGGAGATAAGGCATAGCTTTTCCCCGTTGGACTGGTGTTGGTCTGTGATAGGTGTCTTCTCCCCATGAGCTGAAAAATAATCCCAAAGAAGCATCACAATAGGCTCATACCTAGCTTCAATAAGAAATCTGAAATTTTTATTTCCCGTTCTTCTACTCCAAGCATCTCATGTTTGCCTTCTAACTTTTTGGGATGAGTGTCCCATCACTTTCTGCTTTATATTCTCTGGACTAAGAGGGCTAAATGCCAGGGACACAATATAAACTCCAGCCCATTGTGAAATGTGGATGACATTTCTGTCTTGCCTGTTTCTAGTGCATCCTCCTCANTCCTTGAGGTCCCTTCCAACCTTACCATTCGATGATTCTATGATTTGGCAATGGCCATACAAGGAAGCCTTGGAGCAGAAAACAATATTACCACTGGTGGTCTTCCATCTTGAATCATTGTTTTATTCCCCTCTTCATCCTGTATCTCTAGGGAATTGTGTTTCCAGACAGTCAGGAAATCCTCCTTTCTGTCCCACCTGGCCTGAAGCCTTTGGTTCTCACCTTGGGATGTTCTTTCTTTGACATGCTGCTTTCATAGTCCAAGATGCTTTGGTACCTTCGGGGAAGAAAAGAGATTGCACCTTAATCCTTTTTTAGTCCAAATGCATTTTTCCATCTAGTAGATAGGTTAGATAGGCTCTTCCTTCCTTTCCCTACCTTCTGGAAAACAGCAAACCCAACAGGCTTCAAAAGGAGTCTTGAAGAGTGAGAGAGATGTGAAAAATCCTCCATAGGGGACTGGTTTTAGGTTTAATGGATTAGTTCAGTGCAGTCCTTTCCTCCC
This sequence comes from Ramphastos sulfuratus, assembly GCA_013399055.1. Classification (NCBI taxonomy): domain Eukaryota; kingdom Metazoa; phylum Chordata; class Aves; order Piciformes; family Ramphastidae; genus Ramphastos; species Ramphastos sulfuratus. The sequence continues at coordinate 285,156 of WBNM01031664.1, read as the reverse complement.
AAACTTTGTGCAGAGGTGTCCCTGAAGCACCCCACCTCCCCACTGGTGGGGGATGTGCTGGGGGTTCTATTGGCTGTGTATTATTGCACTTTGATGATATGTGGCTTGCAGCTGAAGTCAGGCTTTCCAGAAGGTCAATGCATTGTTTATTTATTTAACTTTAACCTAATGTAAAGGGATTCGTCAAGTCAGGACCTGACCTAATGTGATACCAGTGATGTCTGAGACCTTCTCTTCCTTGCTGTGTGAATTGAAGGAGGTGGTTGAGTCCCCAACCCTGGATGTGCTTAAAAGTCATATGGATGTGATGCTTGGGCATACGGTTTAGGGTGAACCTTGCAGAGTAGGGTTATTGGTTGGACTTGGTGATCCTGAGAGTCTTTTCCAATCTGAAGGTTTCAGTGATTCTGTGAAGTGCACTTTCAGCTTTCTTCAAAGACCCTGTCATACAGATGACTATTTACAGTGAAAACTGACCAAGCCTGGGATATTTGGAACTGAACTGTCCCAAGGGGAAGTTCAAGAGACAGTCTTGACAGCTGCTCTGTCACTCTTATATGTTGAGGGATATGTACTGTGGGTTCTGTTGCTAATCTTATTTGTCTCATTCTTGGCAGCATTGTAGTCTGATCTCAGCTATGGGTTGTAACCAGAAGAGAAATTAGCCCTTAAAGGGCCTGGGTTGGGCTTGGGTTGAAATATGACTCTCCCTGGAGCATTTTAGTTAGAGACATTGATAGAAACCAGGAGAGAATGAGATGCCCATAGCCTTCTTGTCTCCTCATCAACTCATCTCTCCAGAATTTGCTGCTTTCCCTCGTGGCACCTTAGAGACAACCAAGATTAAAAGCTCTAATTATCCATCTGGGAATGCTCCAACCATTGGGGTTAAGGGCAAATTCCTCTGAGTCAATTGTATCTGGGGAAGCTTGTTGAGTGGATCTGGGTTTTAATCTTGTCTTCCAAGACTAAATAACCCATTGGCAAGGCAGAACAGCTAAGAGCACTTGCGGCAGAAAAGTCCTTGCCTGCAGCTCAAGACCCGACACACTGGGATGCTGTGCTTGGGAAGGATCTTACAGGCTGAGGCTTTTCTGTTAGGGAGGTGGGAGAGAGAGAGTCCACCCTGGAAGTCCCCAGATCTAAAGTGAAAAGCAACCACAGATTAACCACCCACCTGGCAACCAGTTCAGAGACGGATGCAGACTTCCTCAGGAGAATTGCTCTGCGCTCTGGAATGCTCCTTGGAGAATGGCACAGAAAAGGAAAGGTCTGAGCTGGACTCAGCTTCTCAGCTTTTTCCATGTTCTCTGTCTGTTGGTGCTGAAATGAGAGAGCAAAGGTTATGGTGCTGGATGTGAAGATCTTGGGAAAAGAGGCCAACAATTTGTGCATCCCTCTCCACTCATAGGATTAGTCCACCAGTAAAAGGCTGTGGATCAAAAGCTGTCTTCACTGCAAACTTCATCACACAAAATCACTTTTGAAGAAATAAAATAGGGTCAAAAAAAGACACAAATGAAACCACTCCTAATGGAGGGAATGGATCCTTCCACCTTTGCCTACCACTATTGTTCTTCTCTTAGATCACCCACTTCTGTGACAGGAAAAGAGCCTGAAGAATAATTAACTTTAAATAATGTAAAATCTGTTTGATGGAAGTTTTGTGCAGGCATCATCAGTTAAAATTCTCTTATATTTCCAACATTGCATAGACCTGAACCAGCTCTGCATTCAGGCAGTGACTGGAGAGTTAAGCACCTCTTGTCCTCCCCTACCAAAGAGATTTTTGTTTCCCAGACTTTAGCAATGTCCAGCAGAAGTCTCAGCACTGGATTTGCACTGACTGCTCTGACACTTGGAAGTACATTAGGCCATCTGGGGTTCATTTTCTTAATGTAGACAGAGCTCCAGGGACCTACAAATTGTATATAATTGCTCTTTAATTACTGACACAGACATTCAACCTATGGAATTTTTAGATAATTGTGTTTAGATTTTGAAAGTACTTGTTTTAAAAGCTATTCCTCCTGCACTGGTCTGAGTTTTGGGCTGTGGCCAGAGCCATTGTCCACCCATGTTTGGATGCCCACTTAGAGATGCATTCAGGAGGGGTAGATTTTCCAGGAGATGGGGATGTTGTTTGGCGTTTTATGAATCTCTGCCTCTCATCTTGTGCCTTTAAGACATCTGAAACCAAGACCAGAGGGAGGGAGGTATGTTTCCCACAAGCTGCTTTAGAAATTTCCTTTTCTTTCTATTTTCCAGGTAATTTCCCATGATGTTAGAGAAGAGACAGATTTGTTAGATCACAGGCTCCCACCTCCCACAGTCCAGGGATTGTTTCCATTTTTGCGGTGGTGTCAAACATTAAACAATTCCAGGTGAAGAGCCCTCCAGGGATTTGCTCTATGGCAGAATGAGCCTGTTAGGAGGGAAATGTTCCCTGATTTTCCATTTATATCCCCCTCTTTTCCTTAAATACAGTACAGGCAGTCGATGGAAATAGTCTTCTCAGCGCACCCCAAACAGTTCCCACAGCCAGCACAGCATCCCCCAGTTGCTAAGGGTTTACAGGATTCTTCTGATATTAATTCATTCCATCTCCTGTGATCTGGGAGGGTTTTTGTGTAAAATCACTTACATGCTAGAGTGCTTTCCTCCACCCAGGATCTGCCATTTGATAGTCTCCTTGGGGCTTTTCAGTACCACGCTTCTGACTCCTTCCTCTCCCTCTTCTTCACCAAACAGGAGGCAAAGTCCCCTGGCAAAGCTTGCAATTAAATATTAAAAGCTGATGTGCAAATGGGGATGGTGTGAGCTGGAGAGCTGGCACTGAAGAGTGAAGGAAGCCTCCTCCCTGCTCCTGTCAGTCTATTGCCTATTACTGAGGTCTCATTTTTCCCTATAAAAACATTGGGTAAGTTCAGATCTCAGCTGGGGCATGAGTGGCCATCTAGATGGCTAGATCCTGATTTGGGTGGAAATCTGCTGGAATCCATCTCCCCACTTTGTTTCAGGTGGAGCAGAAATGAGCTTCTCTATGTGGGGAATCCTAAATGGATGTTTCTGGCACAGGTCATGTATTCATCCTCCAAACCAACGAGATTCTTCAGCTCAGCTTATGGTCCTCTGTGCTAGAGGTGTTGCTGGGGAGGTTTTGCATGAGCTGCAGGAGACTGTATCTCTCTGTGGTGTTAACAGCTCTGGGGAATACACTTCTCCCTCTGGCAAAAACAGAAGGGCAGGACAGGCCTTGTGGGAGGGAAGGCCTGGATGAAATTAATTGAAATACTTCACAATCAGGGTCAAGAAAGGGCAGGACTGAGATGATACAATTTAAGCAATGTCTGAGTCTCATTAAAGTTGGACTTAGGCAAAGGTAACCCTTAGCCCTCTCAAAAAGCATCATGGGCACGAACAGAGCTGCTTTGGACCTATCAATGACCAGTTTTCTATGAAGTTATTTTGGGGGATTTATTCTGCACACTCTGGAAAAATCAACCAAGCAACAAAGGCAGTGGATGAACAAGAGCAGGTAACAGTCTGTTGGTTTATAATGAACAAGAGGGGTTTAATTTGACATGAAAAGCTGGAAAATAATTTACCCAGAAATGCCTAAGCTAAGCAAGGAACAAACCTTTGGCATCAGGAATGAGTGAGCTGGGGCAAAACAAAGGCCTGGACAAACAGTCTCTGTCATTGCTTTAGGAAATAGCAACTTGCACTTCTTCATGTGTTTTGGCTTAGCTCTTACTAAACCAAAAACTCTCTTGAGCTTTTATTCCAACATCCAAAAATAACTGAGGAACAGTAAGGATTTAAGTTCTCTGTTCTGTGAGTATAGAGTCTGATTTCATATGGTAGACTCTTCTCATGATACTGGTGATGCTCTTTGCCCAAGGACCAGCCTAGAGTACATTTCTATATGCTCAGATTTATGCCAGACTTGAATCCTTCACCCTTCTGTTCTCCCAAGGTCTCCCTGATCCATTGCATGTTGCCTGCTCAATAATATTCAGTTCTTGGAGGGTTTTGTAGGACACCCCACACCAATGAGAAAACACCAATGACTTTAGTAGCCCCTGAAGTATCAAGGCACAAGGCTGATGGGAGCTAGAAGGATTTTTAGCTGTACGGTAAGAGTGAGGCTCTGAAGCTGTGATGCACACTTGTTAGTTAAATAATAGTTAAAAATAGTTAATTAGTTAATTTAGAGGAGAAGGATTTGGCTGGCAGAATGAAACAATGAACACTGCAGTCAACCCAACAGTGAGTAATAGAGACTGATAAAAGACCTGTGAATTATTTCAGGGACTACTGCTATACAGCTCCTCTCTCCATAAAAACCCTGTGTGAAACAATTCTGTGCATAGCTCCAGGCCACACTCACAAGATAAAGTGTGTTTTGAAATTTTTTTTTATTTTTTTTTTCCCCCCAGAATCACAGTGCCTTGCTCTGTGGGCAAACATCTCTGGGAAGGTGAGAATGAATCATTCATGCCAAGCAGTTTCTGTGAGATGAGAAGAAGAGGAGGGGCCCAGCCCAGAGAGAGGGAAATGTCTGCTGGGTTAGAGCTTCACACACCTGCACAGTGCTGACCTGCCCCATCCAGCCTCCTTGGTCTCTGCTGTCCAGAGCAAAATCCCCCAAGTCCTGTTCTTTGCTCCTCTTCTCGTTGCACTGTCCCAGTGTTGCTGGAATTACCTTCTCCAGTTGGTGTGGAAAGGTGCCTGAATTGGGTTGACTTTCCTCTAGGTACTAAATCACAGCAGTGGGGGACTAGAGGATGAAGGGACTGAATGTGCCATCCCCCAAAACACCTTTTCCTCCCACAGTCAAGGAAGGGAAATCATTACTCTTAAGACTCTCGAGGTTGGCATCTCCTCTTGCGAGAAATTGGAAGAGGTCTCTTGTAAAAAGGGAAACCTTTGATGGTACATGAGTTCTGAACTTCAGCAGTTTCCACAGGTGAAGGAGATGGGGTAGAAAGGTGCTTCAAGGATCCTTCTGTTAGTGTAGCTCTTTGCCTCCAAATGCTCTTTCCAGGCACTAGCCACTTCCTTGTGCTCTGAGTGCAACATAGGGCTTCCCCAGGGTAGGGACTGGAGCTTTATTCCAGCCACTCAGGCTTTATCACCTGCCCAGGACATCTCCTGACCACCACAATAGAAACAGTGAGGTCTGCTTTTGGTTTTTGTTTGCTACAGTCAGGCACCTGTAGGGACACCTGCTTGGTTTGGTCAACTGAGGTAGAGCATCCAGGGGCACCAAGCTGAAAGCTGCAATCTGGTCCTCATCCCCTGCCAAGGCACTGAACTCTCCAGCGTGGCCATAGGCAGGGGTGGACAATGCTGCCTGCATCTTCTCTATGCAGGAGGCAGCAGATGGGCATGCATGTGGAGCAGAGGCAGATCAGGTAGCACACAGAGGCAGCTAGAGGGGAACTTTGAACAGGGAGCTACTAATGGTTAACATTTCTAGCTGTGTCAAATGGACTGATCTAAGCCCACACGAGATTTGTGCTGATCAGACAGGGACAGTGGTTTACATAACCACCTCTATTCCTCTATTTTTTTTTCCTTCTATTTTTTTCCCCCTAGTTGCATAATGCTGTTTTGATAGCTGTATTCCCATGAAAAACCTTTTTCTTTCCCCTTGTGTGCCCAGCCTGTGTGGCTTTGCTGCACCCACGTTTGTGCCCTGCTTGTCAGATGATGGGAGAGGGCAAGATGTCAGCAAGATGGAAGGAATAAACCAATTTGGGTGTGAGTAGAGATCTGCTGTTGGTTATATGCAGACTGATGCATTAATATTTGTCTCAAAAAAACTGTTTGTGATGTGCATCTCCTCCAGATTTTATTTCTTGTCAAGGAATTTACAGCAAAATGGCTACAAGCAGTGGAGAAGAGGCAGATTTTGCTCTTTCCCCAGCGTGTTCTCCTCATTTTTAGGGGCAAGGGGAGCTGTTTATCCACATGGCATCAGGGTTGTGTATGTGGCTGCCTAGCAGGTGTTTAATCCTGCACTGAAGGCACTTTGCATCTGGCAGAGCCAGTTCCATTCCCTTGGTCTACTGGGTAGGGCTCTGCACTAGCAGTTTACTAAGGATGGGTGCATTAGGGGAAGAAAAAAAAATTCCTTTCAGTCTCTGGCACTGCTTTCTCTCTGCTCTCTATCTTTTCCTTGTGGAGAGTATCTGGATCCTCACAGTCATTTCCATAATTATTGGTTTCATGTTAAGTAACCAAAAAATTATCTATCAAATGCACATGTGGAACTAATGTGACTTATTTGAAAAGACCTGTCTTACATTTACAGCTGGAGCATCTCTCAGTCCATTTTAATGAGCTTCTGTGGCATCAGCACGTGCTGGGGGCGGGGGGGGATGCAGCTCATGTGCATGCTTGCCCTGGGCTGCCTGTGCCCCCCAGGGCTGTGGAGTTCCATTTTCACCCCAGCATGCTGAACCTCAAATGTGTGATCCTTAGGGGCAGGCACAGGAACACTGCTGCAACAGCCTCTATAGATGCATGCTCCTTTTCAATGCTCCCTTATGCAGGTTGCTGGGTCTTTTCTCCATTTTTTTTTCTTCTGGGGTGGAAAGCTTGGGAGACTGGCTTTGCCTGGGAGACTGGCTTTGCTTGGGATGCTGGCTTTGCCTGGGAGACTGGCTTTGCTTGGGATGCTGGCTTTGCTTGGGATGCTGGCTTTGCCTGGGATGCTGGTTTTGCTTGGGATGCTGGCTTTGCCTGGGACACTGGCTTTGCTTGGGAGACCTCTCCAGTGGTTGGGTGGGTTTTGTGATGGCTCAAAATACCATAGTAGGGTATTTGGATATTTCTGCTTCAAGAAGTAGGATGGCCTCTGGGATTCCTTAAGGAAAGAAAAAGATCCAAAAGCTGAAGTTTTTCAGACTCCAACATCTCAAGCTGAGGTGGAGGTTGAGTTGCAGAGATGGCCAAGGTTTTAGAGTTCAGGATGCAGAAACATCTGAGGTCAACTCCAGCGTCTGCTTGGACTCAGCTTTCTCAAAGACCTTGTCACAAAAAGCAGCAAATCTTGGACTTCAGTGGAGTTAAGATGTGGCACTCAGGGACATCAGTGTTGCTCTTCCACCACCACAGAGTACGTGATGAAGTTCACTCTGGTCTGTAACAAAAGGGAACGCTGTGCCCAATATACTCAAAAGGAGACAAGACTTCTGATGGTCTCCTGAGCTGCTCTTGAAAGTAAATCCTGAGAATCTTCCTGACTTCTCCTGTGCCTTTCTATGGGTAGAAGCCACAGCCTCTAACACTTCATTTCGCTCACTTATTGCAAAAGAGAAGCTGCCCAATGTGGTAGGAAGGGAGGG